>CM053789.1:417711741-418311741 GCA_028749045.1 Cupressus sempervirens | reverse complement strand
ATTTTATCAGTAAAAGGCAAGTGCTCTACATATTATATTTCAAATAATTTTATAATTTGGTCTTACCCCATTAAAAATGCAGGCACTAGGGGGGAAAAGAACGGGGAAGAAAACCCCCAATATTGCTTGGGATGTTATTGTCATGTCTACATATTGGTACATTTTCCTTTGTTTCTTAACAAAGGTCTTTGGAAGATCACAAATCCCTCCCTTTCATTTGACTCAATTTTATAACATCTTTACATCGTCTCCTTGCTTACATATTTGAGAAGGCATACCTTCTCTAGTTTTTTTACCATATTTAGTTTATAATTACACTTTGTTTATAGGTATATTACATTAACTTGCAAATTCGCATCCTTGCTTTCTTTGGCATATCTATGGGGATTGCTTCCTTGAATATTATCCAAGTACCCTTGACTCGTTCCTTTAATCCCTATCTTAGTAGCACAATCCTCTACTCCTACAATTTACTTTCAGCTACGATCCTTGCTCGTAGATCTTGTAAAAGAAAAAACACGAAAAACCTTTGTGTTTTCTATACAGACTTGAATGGAAGAAACTTTTTAATTTCATCATAATTATAATAATTTTTTAAAAAATACTTTGTTTGTGAAATTAGGATTTCATATGTTTCTTAAACCTCTATTTGTTATAGAACCTATCAAGACCAACCCTACTACAGGATAGTCCTATGAATGTTATGGCATGTCATAGTTAGCTAATAGCTAGGTTTCTTATTATATTCTCGATAATTCTTAATAGAAGATAAGCTTTTGTTTTAGGAACATGCAAGGTTAAAGTTGTAAAAATAGGTTTGATCATCCAATTAATTTATACAATTAACATGATATATGCATTAGAATTAGATCCAATTACTCATCTTCATCTTATGTTTTACGTTAATGCTACAATTGAATCAAGTTTCAAGCTGATTAATATATTTATTCAAATTGAATAATTTTGTCATACATTTTTCAAAGAGTGATATTTATTGTTAAAGTAATAATACTTCTAATTACATCTATTCTCTGATTATCTTTATTGTTTGTTTATCTAGGTATTTTTTTGCTCTATTCAAACCAATTTATTAAATGGTTTGGTCTAATCTAGAAGATTTGAATAACTTATCGACTTATACAATAATATAGGATAATCTAGTGCTATTAGAAATTTGTCATAAAAATATTTGAGATAACCTTATACTTTTCTAGTTAAGAGATCTTCACTATATGCCCTTTTGTTAGCTAGTGTGTCTACTTCTTTGTTTCCTTCGTGAAAAATATGATTGATTCTAATTTCCTCAAATTTTTCGATTAGCATTAGAGTGTATTCCAACTTGTGCACCTTGGGGACCTTGAGGACTTTGTGCGTCTAACTTCAAACTTTGTACACCTGCACACTAGCACACATGCACACTTTGGAGACCTTGCACTTGTGCATCTTTAAGAGTTCAAAATTACACACCTGTACACTTGTGCAGTTATGCACCTGTACACCTTGTGCACATATGCACTTTGGGGACCTACACAAGATGCACAACTTTACCAAATAAATCAAAGTACATGAAGTTGAAAACAATTTCAATTTTTTTCTTAGATAGGGTCTTCAAGGACTTCTACATATTTATTTCTAATCCTTTTGATAATTTATGCCCTTGTTATAGTCCAAAATCAGCATGGAATTGAGCTCTTTCTACTTCTTTAACCTCAACTTATGAAGATGTGTGTGTTGAATCTACACATGCAATGCAATTATCAACAATATTTTATTGAATATAAAAAACTAATCAAAGAAAATTAACCTTCTTATGATCTAAATCATGAATCCATGTTAGGTCTAAAGAATACCATGGGTCACCATCATGCTCTAGGAATTAAAAGTGAAAGATGCCAAATAAACTTAGACAAAAATAGAGAATTCAACACAAAATGAAATTAACAACACTAACCCAAAAACCTACCTAACATAATCTAGAGCCTCTTGACTATCAAGGTCAGTCAGAAGAGATTGTGATATGATAGATAAAGGAGCTAAAAGATGCAATGCAATAAAAAAAAGAAGGGAGTCCCATCTTCGTAGTCAAAGATGAGGCATGTGTTATGGAACCACAATAGGTTGTTTGATATTTTCTTTATAGGCTTAGCTCATTTGGTAATCTAAGAACCTTCATTTGAATGTATGATGAAACCTATTCTTGCAACTCCTAGGTTTCCTCTAGACACTTCATCAAAGTTCAATTTTTTCCATCCTCTTGGTGAAGGCTCCCATTTACATTTTGCTCTTTCTTATTTATTTTCTTTTGAATAGATCATCAAAGGGTTTATGAGGTTGCTCAAAATTTTGTGCATATCTGTATCCAAATCTAAAAATGACCCTTCTTATTTGAATGAATTCTTGAGATTATTATTTATAACTTCTATTATGAAGAAGGGAGGTTATTGTCATTTTTTCATTGGCAAAATTTTTTCTATTGCTTTCCTTCCATATTTCCCATAAAAGGATAGAAGGAGACCTTTTCTACAAGCTACTATAACACTTGGATTGTCCATGTTTTGGCCAACTTTTTAAATGATTCCATAGGTTATTAGGGAAATTTGTTAGCCAATTGAGTTTTTGGCGTAGCCATTGCTAGCAATTTCTAGCAAAAGGACATTGACAAAATACATGCTCTGTCATCTCAAAATATTTTTTCACATAATGAGCATATCAAGGGGCCCTCAAAACCCATTTTAGTAAATCTATTCATTGTGAGGATTCTCTTTTGCATTGCAATCCTCAGGAAAATGTCTTCCTTAGGAAAGCATGTTGAATCCCAACACAGGTTGAGAGGGATATCTATTCTCTTCCATCTATGAGAATTTATAATCACATCATATCCCCTTTTGACACTATAAATCCTGCTTTTGGAAGCTCCCCAAATTAATCTATCCTGTCTATCATTTTGATTAAGATGTCATTGATTGAGAAATTTCTTAAAGATTTGTTTCCCCTAATTTGAAAAATTTGTCTCCTTGACTGATTTTCACTTCCAACTTCATAATGATCATTATCTATTATTTGTTTGTAACCACTTACGATCTTTCCCCCAAAGATTAATTAGTATGTTTTTAATATTTTCAGGTAAATTATAACTATCTAGTGATGGAAGTCCATCCCATGATCTTCCCAAAATAATGCTTTCCTACCTTCATCAATATCCCATGTTATGTTGTTGCAAATAAGAGGTCAACATTGTATCATGAAGTTCTGTGTTTTAGATCCTTTGGGTGGATTTCTGGTATGAAACAAAGATAAGGGGTTAGAATCATTTAAAAATTTATGGTGAAGATTTTTTGGTCATTTGCTTTCATACTCATTATACACTCTCCAAACTAGTTTCATGCACCTATGCACTTTGGGGACTTACACAAGATGCACAACTTTGCCAAATAAATCAAAGTACATGAAGTTGAAAACAATTTCAATTTTTTTCTTAGATAGGGTCTTCAAGGACTTCTACATATTTATTTCTGATCCTTTTGATAATTTATGCCCTTGTTATAGTCCAAAATCAGCATGGAATTGAGCTCTTTCTACTTCTTTAACCTCAACTTATGAAGATGCGTGTGTTGAATCTACACATGCAATGCAATTATCAACAATATTTTATTGAATATAAAAAACTAATCAAAGAAAATTAACCTTCTTATGATCTAAATCATGAATCCATGTTAGGTCTAATGAATAGCATGGGTCACCATCATGCTCTAGGAATTAAAAGTGAAAGATGCCAAAAAAACTTAGACAAAAATAGAGAATTCAACACAAAATGAAATTAACAACACTAACCCAAAAACCTACCTAACATAATCTAGAGCCTCTTGACTATCAAGGTCAGTCAGAAGAGATTGCGATATGATAGATAAAGGAGCTAAAAGATGCAATGCAATAAAAAGAAGAAGGAGGGAGTCCCATCTTTGTAGTCAAAGATGAGGCATGTGTTATGGAACCACAACAGGTTGTTTGATATTTTCTTTATAGGCTTAGCTCATTTGGTAATCTAAGAACCTTCATCTGAATGTACGATGAAACCTATTCTTGCAACTCCTAGGTTTCCTCTAGACACTTCATCAAAGTTCAATTTTTTCCATCCTCTTGGTGAAGGCTCCCATTTACATTTTGCTCTTTCTTATTTATTTGCTTTTGAATAGATCATCAAAGGGTTTATGAGGTTGCTCAAAATTTTGTGCATATCTGTATCCAAATCTAAAAATGACCCTTCTTATTTGAATGAATTCTTGAGATTATTATTTATTACTTCTATTATGAAGAAGGGAGGTTATTGTCATTTTTTCATTAGCAAAATTTTTTCTATTGCTTTCCTTCCATATTTCCCATAAAAGGATAGAAGGAGACCTTTTCTACAAGCTACTATAACACTTGGATTGTCCATGTTTTGGCCAACTTTTTAAATGATTCCATAGGTTATTAGGGAAATTTGTTAGCCAATTGAGTTTTTGGCATAGCAATTGCTAGCAATTTCTAGCAAAAGGACATTGACAAAATACATGCTCTGTCATCTCAAAATATTTTTTCACATAATGAGTATATCAAGGGGCCCTCAAAACCCATTTTAGTAAATCTATTCACTGTGAGGATTCTCTTTTGCATTGCAATCCTCAGGAAAATGTCTTCCTTAGGAAAGCATGTTGAATCCCAACACAGGTTGAGAGGGATATCTATTCTCTTCCATCTATGAGAATTTATAATCACATCATATCCCCTTTTGACACTATAAATCCTGCTTTTGGAAGCTCCCCAAATTAATCTATCCCATCTATTCTTTTGATTAAGATGTCTTTGATTGAGAAATTTCTTAAAGATTTGTTTCTCCTAATTTGAAAAATTTGTCTCCTTGACTGATTTTCACTTCCAACTTCATAATGATTATTATCTATTATTTGTTTGTAACCACTTACGATCTTTCCCCCATAGATTAATTAGTATGTTTTTAATATTTTCAGGTAAATTATAACTATCTAGTGATGGAAGTCCATCCCATGATCTTCCCAAAATAATGCTTTCCTACCTTCATCAATATCCCATGTTACGTTGTTGCAAATCAGAGGTCAACATTTTATCATGAAGTTCTGTGTTTTAGATCCTTTGGGCGGATTTCTGGTATGAAACAAAGATAAGGGGTTAGAATCATTTAAAAATTTATGGTGAAGATTTTTTGGTCATTTGCTTTCATACTCATGATACACTCTCCAAACTAGTTTCATGCCCAAATCTTCATTTTGCCAACTCAAATTTTTTAATCCTAACTCTCCAAATTCCTCAGGTCTGCATATATTATCCCATTTTATCATAACTTTTATTTTCTTATCTTATGTTCCATTCCAAAAAAACTCCTTTGTTTTCTATCTAGATTTATTTTAACACCTTTAGGAAGAGGTAGGCATGACATTTGATATGTTGGAATTGTAGATAGTACTAATTTTCTTTTCCAACTTTCTTTTTTTAATCTAGTTTTTCTATTATAAGATTTCGTACTTTTCTTTCTCTAGTTGTATGCCTAGGCATTTACAAGGCAAAGTGCCTTCTCTATATCCCATTATATTACAAATGCTTCTTTCCATATATGGATGAGTATTCAAGAAGAAGATTTTGGATTTTTCAAAATTTACTTTTTGCCCTGATGCTTCCATATATGTTCTTATAATTTGTTTAAAATTGTGTGCCTCTTCCATTGTACTCTCTCCTCGAAGAATAATATCATCTGCAAATTGTTGGTGTTTAATTTTAGGTACTCCTTCTATTATTTTAGCTCCTTTAATTTTCCCTTCTTCTTGAGCCTTTTCCATTGCTTTGCCGAAAGCCTCGACCAATATGATATATAGGAAAGGTAGGATTGGGTCTCCTTGCCTTATCCCTCTATAAATACTAAAAAAACCTTCAGGTGTAGCATTTACAAGAAGCAAGATTTTGGGACTTGAAATACAATTGAAAATTAGATTTATCCATTGACATGAAAACCCAAAAGCTTCCAATTTTTTACATAGGAATCTCTAGTCTACTTTATCGTATGCATTTTGTATATCTAGTTTCATTAGCATACTAGCTTCCTTATTGATTTGAGAAAAATAAATTAGTTCTTGAATTATGATAATTCCATCAAGGATTGATCTAATAGGTTCAAAGTTGTTTTGTTCTTCTAAGATAATTTTAGGCAAAACTATTTTGATTCTAATAGCCAGTACTTTAGATAATATTATATATATATATATATTATTACATAACAATATAAGTCTAAAGCCCCCTAGTTCCTCATGGTTAGGTTTCTTAGGAATTAAAGCTGATCTTGATTTTCTTGTTGCCTCAATAGCCTTCTATAAATTGTATCCCAAGATATCCCAACATTTTTGAAAGAAAAAGGCTTGAAAGCCATTTGGGCCTAGATATTTATCTAGTTGAGGTTAAAGAGATCTTCTTTAATTTATTCTAATGTAAATTTATTGTTTAAAAACTTATTGTCCTCTTTTATTATTAGTTTGGGTATTGTGCTTTTCATTTTTTGGGTTGTTAGGTTCAAACGTTAATAGTTATTAAGTATATCTAAATAAAATCTTACAAATTCTTATGTTATTTGGATTGGATTTTCCACTATGTTTCCATCATTATCCTTAAATTTTATTATCCTATTGATATTTTTGTTATTAAGCGTGTTGTTGTCAAAAAAATTGTATTATGATCACCTTCTGTTTATCAAATCTCTCGTGATTTATGTTTCCAAAATATTTCTTCTTTTGCTAATATATTTTCTTGTTTTGTAAGTAATTCCTTTTCTCTAATGTGTTTATCACTGGTCCATTCCATCTTTGATTACTTCTTCATTGAGCTTTTTTAATTCTTCTTTGTTATCCAATTTCTCTTTAAATATATTGTCAAAGTGGTCCTTGCTCCATTTTTTTTTTTTCTTTTAGGAATTTTAATTTAGATACAAAGCATAACATCTTGACCCTTCAAATTTGTCTTCTTGCCACCATTGTGTTATGTTTCCCATGAAGTTATCATATAAAAACCACATTTTATCACATTTGAAGGGATTTCTTGATGGTTTTTGTCGTTCTTCTATCTCTAGTTTTACTAGAAAATGATAGGAACCAACATTAGGTAGGATTGTGAAATGAAAAGCATAATTGAATGTGCTTAGGTATCCTCTGATATAAATCTCTCCAATCTTTTTGCTATATGACAGAATCTCGATGTTCTGTTGTTCCAAGTGTAGATCCCATTCGTAGGTGGAATATCTATTAGGTTATCTCTTATGAACCATTTTCTAAAAATTGTCATCGCCAGTGTAATTTTTTGTGTACCTCCATGTTTTTCTTCCAGATCTAGGAGAGCATTAAAATCTCCCCCTACATAGATATTTTCTTTTGAATTTGCTTCCATAAAAGTACCGATTTCATTCCATAGTGCTTTATTTTCAATTGGTGGAATTGGTCCATAAACATTTATCAATATAAATTGTATATCACTAAAAATTTTATTATCCCCCCATCCAACAATTGCTAGATACCATCCTTTCAAAGTTTATCTTCCTTGGGTCGTAAATTATTTTGGTGCCTCCTGAAGCCCCTGTAGATTCTACCATCTCAGCTTTCTAGTAACCCAGTTTCTTGCTTAATTTATTTGCTACTTCTTTATTTAATTTATTTTCTTGTATTGGGATGGCTTTAGATTCAAAAAGAGTTAAATTGTGCTTAAGAAAATACTTTATTTCAGGGGCATTTAATCCCCTAAAATTCTATACTGTGAGCCTCATTTCTCTAAGGGAATTATCTTCCCCTTCACCTCTTTCAATACATCTTTAATCTTTTTTTGATTGCCCGCATTCCTTAAGGTTGTTCAAAGTTCTACAAGTGATTTCCTTCCTCGTTTTTTTTTGTGTTTCCCACGTGTTGGTTGATCAATTCCTTCCATGTTAACATCAATACCTAATTGATGTAAATGTTCATTTGTATTATGAGTAATGTTTACTATTGATTCCTCTTTTAATTCCTTCACATCTTCTATTAGTTCTTGTAATGTATTTGCACTAAAATCATCTTCTAGTGTCTTATCAATGTTCTCATTTTCTGTAAGTTCCATTTGCTCTTTCTAACTTTCATTCCTATTTTCATTTATACACTCTCAAACATGTTTTGGAGTAGGCTAAATTCTAAAATCTTCCCAAAAATGATTTGTATCTATCTCATTCAACATTTTTAAATTGATAAAACATATTGTTTTGGACATCACATACCTCACTTAACTTACTCACTATAATTTTGGGTCTTATTGCATCTTCCTTCTTATTTGGTGGTCCTCCTCTTAAGTATGCATTTTCTTTATAAATTTTGATTCCCTAATGTCATGTTAATGTTATAGGCTAATACCTTTATTATTGCACGATATATCATTCCTTCTTTCCTTAAATATAAAGGTAGAAAGATGGTATCCATAACATTAAGTTTGCATTGGACTTTCAGTGAGAAATGTGTCATTCGATTTGGATGATATAAGAATGGATGTTGTCATGTACTATGAATGAACTATCTAATGTCCATAGTCCTTATTGGTTCTTAGATGTATTCCTCTTCTTCCTATTTGATCCTTGGACCTGTCCTCCTATTCCTCTATTTATTTTCAAATATTTATTTGCCTTTCACATCTTCCCTACTCATGATTTATTGTGAAGTTGTTTACATTAATACCATTGACTTGTTAAATCTAATTAATATTATTTATATGCAATTTGGTTGATATTATAATATTATAATTAAATGTAAGGATTAATATTAATTAGTAATTGGACTAACTAATATTATATGACAATATTTGTTAGAGTAATAAAGTTTTTTCTTATTAATTAAATCATATTGTTTTAATTATTAAGTCACTTATTATCTCTAGCTTGCTTAAGCTAAACTTTGGGAATATAATAATTAATTATTTTATTAATTATCATCATACAACCTAGGTTTTACCTGTTAGGGTTTTGATCTCCTTTATAAGGATGATCTCCCTTTGTATTCATTCATTCACTTTTGATTATAACAATTTCACTTTTTGCTCATCAAGAATGTCTCATCTATGGATCTGGGAATTCCAACCTCCATAGCTTTTGCTTCTCTCTTTCTATGATAGGTGTTTACATGTAGGTGATTCTTGGGAGCTGTGAGGTTGATCTTGCTGGCATGAATGTTGATGGTATTCCTTTGGGGAGTATCCTAAACATTTCTACATCACTTGGGGAGATTGTTAGCATGATTGACATATTGCATTCATGATGATGTTTGCCACTGGTATCAATATAGCAGTAATTCTATGAAGAATGGCACAGTAGCAGGTAGAGATCGTGGTTGCATAGACAATGTTTTGATTATCTAGAGATGCGTGGTTAAGGACAGGTTCCACACTATGTCCTTATAGCAAGGTCAAGTGCGTATAATCTAAGTCAAATATATATGGAAGTTATATGTTACTTACAAAGAGCATGCAAAGATAGAGTGCCTAGAAAGGAGTTTATGATGATCCTATCATATATTCTAATAGAGATATAATCTAACGATGCACAGTTACACAGTGATAAAGGACAACCTAATGATGACATCAGCAAGTGCGCAAGCCCTAAAGTTACACGTGTGAGAAGTTGTATAAAATGTGAGCTGATAGTGCTATATGGTTATGAAATAATTAATTATCTTATTGTTGTCCTATTATAATTAATTGGGAAAGCCTCAAGGTCGACTCAAGCAATTGTTTTGAGAACTTGGTATAAAGGAAAGTATTTTCTTTGTTTGTAAGTGTATGGTGTATGAAAAGTAATAAAAGAAGTGTGAATAAGAGTAGAGGATTTGGTAAATGTGAGTAAGCGATCCAATGGATTATTAGATGTGAAGTTCATGATTTGGTATTGAGATCAGAAGGAGCAAAGGTCTAGTTGACATGATAGAGAAAGAGGAAGGAGTAGTAAAATACAATTCTATTATTTTGCAAGGAATAATACTGAGATCATTTGGACAGTGGGTTCATTGGTCTTGCCTTTGAAGCTGTTTGGACAGTGGGTCCATTTGCCTTCCACAACTCCTAATAGAGATTCAACAGGTTACCTTCCATAACTCCTAACAGGGTTGGCACAACTCCTAACAGGGTTGGAATCTCCTAAGAGAGATTCAAAGTCTCCTAACAGGGATTGATATGTACTAAATGTATTTCACAAATTCCTAACTGTAGACACCTAAATTTGATTACACCACCAGGTAATCTTATTTAGTCATCTCATAGGACAGTATTGATAAAATATTAAATATTTAATTAATTAATCATCATCCCCTAGTTAATTAATTTATTTAATTAAATACTGTCCAATTGATAAAATCAAATGATAGCCTAAAATCAAATTATCAAATAAATCCACATCCTCCTTCTATTAAATAAAGCATTTAATAAATCAATCCTGAATTCTTAACCATCCCTAAACTCTATCATTACCCAAATCCAACCCATTCACCCATGTTAACCCCACTTAGCTAGCTAATTAAACTATCTCATTAATCCTAAACCACTTCCATCTTAACCCCCTCCTAAGCTAAACCTAATCCCCCTCCTAAATATTTGCACAACTTTAAACATGGGTTAAGACTTTCTAACCCAAGCAAAAGTCAAAAGTCTTCCCCATCCTCTTACATTCCTATCTAAGAGAATTAATGACTCTTACATGCCTTAATGGCCCTTAAATGCCTCTTACATCCCTCTTTGATGGGGAGGATCTTGAACAAGGTTCTAGCCTCAACTACTAGAACTCACTTTAGGCTTTCTCCTAGCTTCTTAGGGTATTTATCCTATACCCTACTCCAAGGGAATCTTCTCTCTATTCCCTTATTACACTAATCCTCACCAATCAACTCAAAACTCTATTTCACCATGGGGGATCCCTAGTGCTCTCATTGCACCGATCTTGACAACTGGCTTCCAGGAGTGCATTCTTGGCTATATTGAATTCCAAGGCTTGTATTAGGTCTCATTCAATAGTTTTTAGGATCACTAAGTGAATTGGAGTATTGGGTTTCCAATCGATTTGAAGATTGCATAGTTAAGAGGGCTACCAAGACTAATAACAAAATTAGGCCTCCAAAACTGATTTTTGGCTTATATCTCCTCAAAACCTTAAGAATTACTCAAACAAATTTATGATTTGGATACCCTTTTGGCTCCCCTTGAAGATTTTTCAGGTCTGCAACACCCAGGTCATCCGTACAAGGGATTTCCAAAAATATGTCTATTTACAAGGGTTTCTTGTTTGTATGAACAGGAATATAGAGAGTTCTTCCTTCCACCACTCAAATGGACTCTAAATGACTGAAATCCTGGAATTAACTTCCTTCACTCACCACTCTTTCCTTCCATAAATTTTTATTGCACCTAACACCCCATTCTATGCCCCATTCAAACACTTATTTGCTGATTTCATTGCCTAGCCGGGTATGCAAACTCGCCTAGGGCCTCTTGGAAAAAACAACAAACCTCTGCAAAACAAGACAAAAATACATATTTACATTGTTTATACAGTCTAGTACTTGATTCCAAAAGGCCATCATGGTTCCACCATTGGAATTCAAGTTATAGAGATTTCTTTGCTGATTGCTGTGTACAGACCAGCGAACTGGCAACTTTAAAAAGATTTTTCAAACTAGTAATGAAACTGATAAAAAAAAACTCCTAATATTTACCAAAGAATCTACATTCCATACACTATAAAATCACATGAAAATAGCAACCCTATCAATCCATTAAAGGTGTGGATGAAGGGTGAAATCAGAAAACTGTCATCAAAATGCTCAGTTTTCTCTTCATTCCAATGCCAAAATTCGTACAAAAGCATATGCCAACCCTCAAACTAACTTGGATTGGTCTTAAATACCTCTTACCCACGTGAATCAACAGATCCCATAGGTTTCCAACTGATTCTTGAAGCCCTTATAAAGTTTTAGCACTTTTTGTCAATGTTGTCAAGCAACTTTGCAAAGTTGCAAAGTTGCCAAGTGCAACTTTTGCACTATTGTGCATTTAATGGCTCCATGACCTCAAACATGGTTAAATGAACCTATTTCCATGTAATTACAACTTTTAACATATTTTCCATGTTTCCCATCCTCCTGGGGTCTTGGTCAGTGTTTGACCATTCTAGGCTCTAACAAGCAATTTAAGCAATTTTGCCAACATAGAAGCAACTTGGAAACTCAAACACAACAAAAACCTATTTACAAACACAACTCACACACTTGGGCCTTTATCCCATAGCCCTTATTCATGTGGTTTAGCCAAGACCACTACAAGCCAAAAACGATTTAGGAAACTTGGCATATTTCCTAGGTGCTCCTGCACCATTCTCCCCCTATGACAAAAAAAAAACTTAAGGTGGGTCAGTATTCAAGAGATCTTGACTGATACCTCTCTTTTTGAATTCATGTTCAGCTACCCATGTCGCTTCAGATTCAGGCTGGTTCTTCCATTTTACTAAATGCTCCATATAGATTCCATGCCTAGTCTTCTTCTTTACTCTTGAATCTAGAACTTTTTCAGCTTGAGGCTTGGTTTGGAGAGGAATACTGATTTCTGGAATATTCTTATCTACCTCTATGATGTGTTCCTCTTCCATGACATTAGGACCCTTGTATTTAACCAAATCTTGAATGTTGAAGATGGGAGAGATGGCTAGATTGTTTGGCAACTCAATCTTGTAGGCATTTGGGCCATACTTAGCTAGAACCTTACAAGGCCCTATCCTCCTCATTTGAAGCTTGCTTGGAACACCTTTTTGAAGTCTAGCCTTGTTCAAGTGTACCATCACCAAATCTCCTACTTCAAATTGTAAATCTCTCCTCCTTTCATCTACTTTAGTCTTTAACCTTTGAGTAGCCTCTATCAAGGACTTCTTGACCTGCTCATGTACCTCTTTCATGGACTGGGCAAAATCATCTGCATGTCCACTAATATCTTCTTGATTCTTTAATTCTCGTAGCTCACAAACTCCTCTTGGGTGATAACCATAAACAACTTGAAAAGGGCTCTTACCGGTAGTTCTATTTGTGCTATCATTGTAGGCAAACTCAGCTTGTGGTAGGACTTGATCCCACACTTGGCCATACTCCTTTGTTAAACACCTTAGAAGGTTTCCAAGCACCCTATTAATTACCTCAGTTTGACCATCAGTTTGGGGATGGTAAGCTGAACTATGTGCCAAGTTAGTACCTAGCCTTCTCCACAAGGTCTTCCAAAAGTGCCCCATGAATTTAACATCTCTATCTGAAACTATACTGATTGGTAAGCCATGAATCCTTACAAATTCTTTGAAAAATAAGTGAGCAATATAGCTAGCATCATGAGTAGTCTTACAAGGAATAAAGTGACTCATTTTGCTAAATCTGTCCACAACTACAAACACACTATCCAAACCTGATGTTGTTCTTGGTAAGCCCACTATGAAGTCCATGCTGATGCATTCCCATGGCCTATTTGGAATGGGTAAGGGCTGGTACAATCCTGCATTTGTAGAAGTTCCCTTGGCCTTTTGACAAATCATGCATTGTTCAACATACTTCTGGATATCTCTTTGCATCCTAGGCCAATAGTAGAATCTTTCCACCAACTCCAATGTTTTGTTCAAACCAAAGTGTCCACTAAGGCTTCCATTATGCTTCTCTTGGATCAGATTTTCTCTCATTGATCCTCTAGGCACACATAATTGATTTCCCCTAAACAACAACCCATTTTGCAAAGTGTAATCAGCAAACTTGCTATGAAAATGATTATTAAACTCTACACATACCTTGTAGGCCTCTGAGAAGTCTTCATCATCAGCATATAGGTCTTTGAAAGCTTCAACTCCAATACTCTCTAACTATATTTCTTGGATAGTAAGCAGCCTTCTACTTAATGCATCAGCTACTTTATTTATCTGCCCTTTCTTGTGCTTGATGGTGAATGTGTAGGATTGTAGGAACTCCATCCATTTGATGTGTCTTAGGCTCAACTTCTCTTGAGTGTTGATGTAACTCAATGCTTGGTTATCAGTGTATACAACAAACTCTTTAGGTAAAAGATAGTGCCTCCACTTCCTAAGTGCTTGCACCAATGCATACAATTCTAAGTCATAGGATGAGTACCTAGATTTGGATTCATTTAGCCTTTCACTAAAGAATGCTATTGGCCTTCCTTCTTGGCTTAATACAGCCCCAACAACAATATTACTTGCATCACATTCTACAATAAACAACTTGTCAAAACTAGGTAAAACCAAAATGGGTTTAGTAGCTACCTCTTCAACCTTTCAAACCCTTCATTGGCTTCTTTGGTCCACAAGAACTTAGTTTTTAGTCCTCCCTTGATTGGGTTTAGTAGTTTTTAGTCCTCTTAAACCAAAATGGGTTTAGTAGCTACCTCTTTCTTCAACCTTTCAAACCCTTCATTGGCTTCTTTGGTCCACAAGAACTTAGTTTTTAGTCCTCCCTTGATGGTGTATAATACTGGTGCACATATCTCACTAAAACCCCTTATAAACTTCCTGTAGAATTGTGCCAAACCATGGAAACTTCTTACTGCAGCCCCTGTTTTAGGTGTAGGCCAGTGTAGAATGGTTTCTATTTTACTTTCATCCATCTTCAAGTTACCTTGCGAAACTACAAAACCAAGGTAAACCAACTCTTGTTTCAAGAACTCACTTTTCTCAAGATTAATGGTCAATTTTTCTTCTTGTAACTTCTTTAAAACAATTGCCAAATGCTTCATGTGTTCTTCTTTAGTCTTGCTGAAAATGAGAATATCATCAAGATAAACCACTACAAAAATGCCTATGTAGTCCTTCAACACTTCATTCATTAGCCTCATGAATGTACTAGGTGCATTAGAGAGGCCAAATGGCA
This sequence comes from Cupressus sempervirens, assembly GCA_028749045.1. Classification (NCBI taxonomy): domain Eukaryota; kingdom Viridiplantae; phylum Streptophyta; class Pinopsida; order Cupressales; family Cupressaceae; genus Cupressus; species Cupressus sempervirens. Next base: position 418,296,787 of record CM053789.1, on the reverse strand, counting down.
TTACTAGCCATTCATAAAGTCCTTCCGTAGTTTTGAAGGCTGTTTTCCATTCATCACCCTCCTTCATTCTGATTTGATGATAGCCACTCTTGAGATCTATCTTGGAGAAATACTTAGCACCCCCCAAACAATCCATTAGATCTTCTATTCTAGGAATAGGAAACCTATATCTAATTGTTATCCTATTTATGGCTCTAGAATCAGTGCACATTCTCCACTTACCTCCTTTCTTTGGTACCAAAACAACCGGTACAGCACATGGGCTAATACTCTTCCGAATGAGACCTTGGTCAAGTAGCTCTTGTACTTGTCTTGCAATTTCTTTATTCTGATCTGGAGTCATCTTGTAAGCAGCCTTGTTGGGCAATGAGGATCCAGGAACAAAGTCTATTTGATGACTAATAGATCTTTGTGGAGGGAGTGTGGCAAGTTCTCCATCACTTATGATGTCTTTGAACTGATCCAATAGTTCTTTTACCTCTCTTGGCAATGGTGTTTGTTTGACAACATCTTTCTCCTTTGGTTTCACAACTATGGCAAACCCAACTTCATTGTTCTCCTTGAAATCATGTAAGAATTCTTTTCCACTCATGAGTAGAACACGCTGATCTGTTGCTGCATCTATGCCTTCCTCAACAAGTGATTGGATTTTGTATGTCACTCCTCCTTTCTTGAATGTATACAAGTTCTTCTTCCCATGATAGACAACATCCCTATCATATTGCCATGGTCTACCCAAGAGTAGATGACAACCATCCATGGGCAACACATCACAAAGAATTTTGTCTTGATATCCTCCAATTGAAAAATCCACCCAAACTTGTTCATTTAACAACACATTCTGCCCTTTATTCAGCCATGTGACTCTATATGGATGATCATGAGGAATCTTTGTTAGCTTGAGCTTTTGGACAGCCTCTTCAGAGATGATATTATCAGTTGATCCTGAGTCAACAATAACTTTGCAAACCTTACCAAGTATCTTGCATTTTATTCTAAAAAGTGCCCTTCTTTGTTTAGGCTCTTCTTTGCTAGGCTCCTTGATCAAAACTCTTCTAAACATCAGATTTTCTCCCTTCTCAGAATCAAGATTCACTTCTGAAGTTATATTGTTGCTGCATTCTTCTTGAACATGTGTTATCTTCTTATCCCCTTGGGAAGATGATGCCTTCTCAGGACATCTATAGGCTGGATGACCAAGTTGTCCACAATGGTAACATTTCATGTTTGCAAAATGTGAACCCCTGCTGAAATTGTTTGATCTGCCTCTAGCTCCACCACCAAATCCTCTTCCTCTAGTGAAATTACCTCTTCCACTTGTTTCCCCACTTTGCTCAATCAACTTGGAGTCTCCTGTGGCCTTGGGTTCATTGCTTCTTCCCCCATAACCACCTCTATGTCCTCTAGAGTCTCTCCCTCTTCCTCTACCCCTAGAGTTAGAGTCTTGTTTCCTTCTATTCTTATCTTCCACTTTGAGTGCCAATTGAAAACACTTATGAACAGTAGTAGGAGTCCAAAGGCTGATCTCCTCTTGAATACTCTATTTCAAACCACCTAAATATCTACCCACCTTGATGCTCTCCTCCTCTTGGACCTTGGATCTCAAGCAAAGTTTTTGAAACTCTTCAGTATAGGAGGCCACATCCAAATCTTTTTGCTTCAAGCTTTGTCTCTTCTTGTGTAGCTGGATTTCATAGTCTTCAGGCAAATAGTTATCTCTGATTTTTGCCACCATAGCTTTCCAATTAGAGATAGGTTTCTTTCCTTCTCTTTCCCTCTCTTCTTGAATGAACTTCCACCATGTTAGGGCTAGTCCCCTTAATCTTGCTTTGGCAACCTTCACCTTTTGTGCCTCTGATACGCCTTCACATTCAAAATGGTTCTCCATCCCTTCAATCCATTCCATGACCAACTCTGAATTCATCTTACCAGTAAATAGGGGTATCCCCTCAAGAGATTTGCCACCCAATGCCTTGATGGCTTTAAGGAAAGGTTCCTCTTGTAATGGAGGATCATGTTCTGGTACATAGTCCTCTTCATTCTCTTCCTTTCCCTTTTCTTCATTAATTTCCAACTTCTCTTTCATTTTTCCAGCTGTCTCTACCACTTCATCAAGCTTATCTTTCATAGCTTCTAAGTCCTCCTCAAGGAGCCTATTTTTCTCCCTTTGTTCTATCACTTCCTTTGCCAACTCAGCATTTGTTACCATGGTGGTTTCTCCCACTGACTCACTTCCAAAATAAGACATACACAATGTCTTCTCCCAAACCTTTCAAGGCTCTGATACCAATTTGATGGGGAGGATCTTGAACAAGGTTCTAGCCTCAACTACTAGAACTCACTTTAGGCTTTCTCCTAGCTTCTTAGGGTATTTATCCTATACCCTACTCCAAGGGAATCTTCTCTCTATTCCCTTATTACACTAATCCTCACCAATCAACTCAAAACTCTATTTCACCATGGGGTCTCCCTAGTGCTCTCATTGCACCGTTCTTGACAACTGGCTTCCAGGAGTGCATTCTTGGCTATATTGAATTCCAAGGCTTGTATTAGGTCTCATTCAATAGTTTTTAGGATCACTAAGTGAATTGGAGTATTGGGTTTCCAATCGATTTGAAGATTGCATAGTTAAGAGGGCTACCAAGACTAATAACAAAATTAGGCCTCCAAAACTGATTTTTGGCTTATATCTCCTCAAACCCTTAAGAAGTACTCAAACAAATTTATGATTTGGATACCCTTTTGGCTCCCCTTGAAGATTTTTCAGGTCTGCAACACCCAGGTCATCCGTACAAGGGATTTCCAAAAATATGTCTATTTACAAGGGTTTCTTGTTTGTATGAACAGGAATATAGAGAGTTCTTCCTTCCACCACTCAAATGGACTCTAAATGACTGAAATCCTGGAATTAACTTCCTTTAATCACCACTCTTTCCTTCCATGAATTTTTATTTCACCCAACACCCCATTCTATGCCCCATTCAAACACTTATTTGCTGATTTCATTGCCTAGCCGGGTATGCAAACTCGCCTAGGGCCTCTTGGAAAAAACAACAAACCTCTACAAAATAAGACAAAAATACATATTTACATTGTTTATACAGTCTAGTACTTGATTCCAAAAGGCCATCATGGTTCCACCATTGGAATTCAAGTTATAGAGATTTCTTTGTTGATTGCTGTGTACAGACCAGCGAACTGGCAACTTTAAAAAGATTTTTCAAACTAGTAATGAAACTGATAAAAAAAAACTCCTAATATTTACCAAAGAATCTACATTCCATACACTATAAAATCACATGAAAATAGCAACCCTATCAATCCATTAAAGGTGTGGATGAAGGGTGAAATCAGAAAACTGTCATCAAAATGCTCAGTTTTCTCTTCATTCCAATGCCAAAATTCGTACAAAAGCATATGCCAACCCTCAAACTAACTTGGATTGGTCTTAAATACCTCTTACCCACGTGAATCAATAGATACCATAGGTTTCCAACTGATTCTTGAAGCCCTTATAAAGTTTTAGCACTTTTTGTCAATGTTGTCAAGCAACTTTGCAAAGTTGCAAAGTTGCCAAGTGCAACTTTTGCACTATTGTGCATTTAATGGCTCCATGACCTCAAACATGGTTAAATGAACCTATTTCCATGTAATTACAACTTTTAACATATTTTCCATGTTTCCCATCCTCCTGGGGTCTTGGTCAGTGTTTGACCATTCTAGGCTCTAACAAGCAATTTAAGCAATTTTGCCAACATAGAAGCAACTTGGAAACTCAAACACAACAAAAACCTATTTACAAACACAAATCACAGACTTGGGCCTTTATCCCATAGCCCTTATTCATGTGGTCTAGCCAAGACCACTACAAGCCAAAAACAATTTAGGAAACTTGGCATATTTCCTAGGTGCTCCTACACCACTCTTCCACACTCCTCCTCCCTTGTAACTCCCTTTGACCCTCCACTTTGACCATCCAATCCCCTTGTGACAAGGCTAGGGCTTTGAAGATGCACAATGCATGTGCTCTCCCTTCCTTGTATCCTAGTCCTCCCTCATCCTTCCTCCATCCTTGCATCAGACCCTCCATCTCACTACCCCTTAGCCTATAAATTGGACCCCTCCCCTTTGATAAATCATTCAACTTGCATGAAAACTTATAATGTCCCTTTGGAGAACAAATCACTAAATCACACCTATTCCATGCATAAATTCTCACTCACCCCATACACCACATTTCATCCATTCGGAGACTCTTACCCACTAAAGGCTTGAAGCACGCTTAAGCACACATCAATCCATACTCAAACATATCGATAACATCAAGGTTATACTTGGGGAGCTTACAATTCTTGGTTTGCCTACCTCAATGGTGTTTCCTTTGTCTTATAATAAGTAGTGTTAATTTACTTAGTTTTTGAATGTTTAGCTAAATTCTTAAATGCTCTTTGCTCACTAGTTTAAGATCTCTACATTTTGGCATGCTCAGTAGGACCTCGCATTTGGGTCACTTTTGATCAAATTTTCACCTATTTTTCTAACTAACTGAAACTAACATATGTGCTTTCTCTTGTATGTGTTAGGTTTTTTTAACATATTTTGCAAGTGCATAAATCTCAATCCAATAAACATGCTACCAATCGTATCATCAATTTTCCACCTACTCACTTTAAAAACACTTAATTTTTGCAAACCCATAACTGTGAGTTTGCAGGAAACAAACCCACAAGATTACGAACCTGTAAATGCGTTCATCATGACTCCTAACCACCATGTGGCAATTAAAACCTTCCCCATCATTCCCGTTGTTCCATCTCCCCATGGGAATGCATATAATTGCTAATAGGTTCGTTGGCAAAACCTGAGAGAATGCTTAGCCAAAATAGCCAACCCAGAAATCAAATTTCCAAATTTTACCTTCAAACCCATTGATAAACTTGGTCAGCGAGAGCACCTTCCAAACTTGCAGGATTGCTCTGTCGCCAGATCGCACTATGAATATTTTTTCCATGGCTCGCTTTTCATTGGTTTTTACTAGTTTCTACACCACAATCCCACACTATTTGACTACATTCTTGCACTATGGGATTGTAGGTTGACTCCCATGGGTTCACTTATTTTATTAACTAGTTTAGTATTCTGCTCTTTTTTGTAGGAGGATAGCTCGCAGGTACCTTGCTGAAATTCTAACTATTTGTTTTTGCAAGTTTACTTAGTTTTAGTTGCCAAAAAACTCAATCTCGAATCCCTCAACGACCAAATCTACATTTTTTTTTGGAATGAATAGTTGAATAATTAAGCATGCTTTTCGTTGGAATGAATGATTAAGTAATTAGAACAAATAAATTGAATGCCAAGTACTAAAAAGAATGAATGCGATGAACTTTCAGTTTAAGTGTTAATAAACATTGTGGGTAAACACTTCAAATTTTGGGCTTAAAACAAACATATCACAATCTCGAATGACTTAAAGCAAAATCATCCTTATTGCCATCTCTTTCAAAATTTTCACTCACTCAATTTATTTTGTTGACATCATTTGTTATGTTGACCATTGTTGTAAGTTGGAAATGAACCTTGTATAAATCACGAGTACTTTCGAAGTAGTCACTAGGATACACTAAAAGCCTCCAAAATAAAATGAATCAAGTGCCTTATGTGTCTTGAGATTGTTCCTTTTAGCACATCTTTGACTTCTCCATTTTTGCAAATTAGGACCATTTAAATACGTGACACATGTACCAAAAGTTGTTAGCAAGATCGTTTACAATGACCTAGGAGTTCTTCCAGCAAGTTCATCATCCTCTGGAAAGTGCATCCCCTTTAGATAGAAGCTCAAACTAGTAAATAATTTGGTCAGTATATAAATGAGAGGAATGGTAAGCCTTCTTGCTCCATTAGGAAAGTTCAAGCAGTGTGTTTCTAGGGGTAGCCTAAGGTGAGAAAACTTTCCTATGATTTCAGCATGTCTGGAATAGATTCTTAAGTTGATCATATACATAACAACTGAGGGGTTGACATGGACCTAATTACAAAACAATTTAGTAGCTACCCTTTTATCCTTTGTGTATTACTCATGGTGCAAGAGAATATAAGGTTTCTCTAAAGTTACCTGACATATGTGTTTTTCCTAGTAGAGGCATAGGACTACTTGGGTTTCATCTCCAAGAGTCATTGTCACCACAAAAGGGGGGCTTCTATTTCTCATACCTTGAAGTATCATTGACATGTAAGTTTGTCGATCAACTCTTGTATTGACTCACCTCTTTGATTAGAGGGAAATATCATACCAGATCAAGAAAACATCAAGATGGACACCTCCTAGTAGGCCTAATGAGTGATACATTGAAACCAAAGTGACCTTAGGGATAAAAGGTGTGATTTAATTGTCTTACTTGTGCAAAAGACCTATGAAAAACATTTGTAGAACATACTCATTTTTATGGTTACTATCAAAACCCTTTTGCTAAAGAGATCATTTGTATGTCTCTCTCAAAGTTGCTTTGTCCTTTGAGAGATTGTTTTCTCAAAAATACATTGTATCCGAAGGAGTATTATCCTTGTTGTTTCGTAATAGTTGTTTGCAAGCCCATTTGTAGAAACTTTAGTCTAGTTGGTTTTACTTCATCTTTTCCAAAACTGAATAGTTCTTGTTGTTTCAAAATAGTTGTTAGCAAGTCTATTCGCAACAACTTTAAGCTAGTTAGTTTTACTTAACCTATTCTAAAATGAACATTGTTACACCATTCTTTGGTAAAGATCACTTCATATATACTAAAAACCATCCATCTTTAGACCAAATTTACCTTTACTATCTCAAGGAAGATTGTTAGCAAGTCTATTTGCAACAATCCCAGGCCTATTTTGTCCCATATTAGTCCTTATAGTTAAACTCAAGTCATTTTTTCCTTTGATAAACAAAATTTTCTAAACTTATTTGTTATCCAAAAGATCTATGTTGTCCAACCTAAAGTAAAAGGTATACTTAGCATAGTCACTACCTTAAACTAACAGTTTCAATAAACCTATTATGAATAACTTATGTTGGACCAACCCAAAACTAAGTTCAAAAAGGTCAAGCTTCCACAAACAAATAGAATTATACACCCAATCCAATACTTTCCAAGTTAGATTAGATTGAGAAAGAAGGTGTTGAAATTTCTTTACAAACCGAGTGGCATCACAAAATTCAGAACTTAACCCTACGATGTGGAGTCAATCAGAGCCTTGTCAACTGTACTAGCTATACCCATTTCGATTAGGATCTTCTTCTTCCACACACACTTTTCACTTATCATATCATATATTAGGCATATATCATAGATTTAGGTCTCCATATAGGTCTTTATCCTACTTAGGCATTTTACAGATCCACCATCTTTGGGTCATGATTTAAGAATCCAACCCCATCCAAATCAAACATCATAGATTGCAATCCTACATCATCTCCATCATACTTAAGCATTTGATGTCAATTTTTTGAGAATTGTCTACCCTACATCCTACATCCATCACACTATCTTGATTATCCCTCAAACTAAGCTTTGTTTAGGGTAAACTATCTTTGTCTCACGTGTCCCTCATCACCTTGCACAAAAGGTTGGGCTCCACACTCGATCATCATTTGTCTTCCAAAAGGTCACAAGTCTACCTTAGAGTTGACATCACCATCATAACTTGAGCATACACATAGGGAAAAACATCCTCTTACTTTGGCATCACATCACTCATCCTTAGGCTTCCTAGGTATCATATCATTAGGCATAAGATCCTTCCTACACATCTATCATACATCTTTGTGCATCCCAGAAAATCCTTACATCATAGTTGTTATTTCCCTAGAGAATTTTCAAAAAATCATTCACCCATCTATCATTGCATTCATTGTTCTATCATCTTGCACTTTATCCTTAGGAATATCATCATTTCATGACACCTACCACATGTCTCGCCAAAAATAAAAGGAAGAAGAAAGACATCGATCCTAGTCTTAGTGGTAGTTCAACTAGTGGACAACCATACCCACCAATATCTATAATCACACATGATCCACCACCATAGAATCCTGAGGAATCCGACCCTTCACTAGACATAGAGGCATTTATGAATCAACTTGGACACACAACTATCCTCAACACCATAATTGATCAAAATAGGGAAACCATCATGGCAAACTTCTTAAGAGATAATGTTGGTACCTTTGACTTTGGAAGACCACTACCTTTTGACATAACTGATCCTAAACATCCTTCCTTTGGACAATTACCAACACCTATTGGTCTATCTAATCCCAATGATCCCCTTTTATGCCAAACAAAGGATATTAGTTAACACAACCAGAACCTATAGATCCAAATATACCATCAACCCAACTTGATGCTCCAATCCCACAGAGAAATGAACCCACCGTAGCACAATATTTAGTCTACACCACCACCTTTAGTACTCCATCTACCTCTATCCCATTCAGTAGTACCACACCCTCCATTTCCACTTCATATGCATCTACTAGCACTACACTCCATCCCTCCTAGCAGCACAACCAATCAACATCTCATTATACAATAGGAATGCCATCCTTGGGGTCTAGCAATCCACCTTTTATCCCGCCCACTATTAGTAGTAACACATTTACTACCAATCATAATACTGCCATCTCTTTTCCACTAGGCCCTTAAAATTTCACACAATCACAAGGTCCACCTACCAACCTTTTCACTAGCAATCGATTCATGCCTAATTTCCAGCTGCTGCCACCATTTTCTGTCAAACCCATACCTACCATCATGAATTATTTTTCCATGCCACCTCTAGGAAGCAACCAAACTTTACCACGCCAATTAGTACCAATGCTAGGCACTTTTCTTACACTAACTATTTGGCTCCATACAACTCCTAGTTGCCACCTCAGTCAAGTACTCAATCCCAAACTACAACACCACTCTATCCACCACCTCCACCCTTCAAAAAAATCCCATTGTAGTCATCACATGTTCAAACTTCCATACAACATCCTTTGGCTAGACATTAGTCCCACGCCTATCCTCCACTACAACAAATGCCCTATCAAAGCTACATCCAACAAGCACAACAATATGTCTAGCCACCATTCCAAAAACCCATCACTTTCATCCCAAAAATAGCACAGTCTGTATTTCATCTACTGTAGTATACAAACCAAAGTTGCCTACCTTCACCTATACAATCAGATACATACCCTCCACCAGGGGCACTAGGATTGGGGGCACTGGCCATAATTCCTATCAACCCTAAATGGGAAGAGATGAAAAGTTCCCTAAAAGCACTCAAGGATGGAATTGAGTCCAAGACCTTCAAGTTTGAAAATGACTATTATAACAATGACGCCCTTCCCAAAACACTTTGAAATCCCCAATTTTGATAAATTTAGGGGGAAAGGTGATATGGTCAAACATGTCAAAGAGTTTTATATGCACTGCAAAGAAGTGGATTACAATGACATATTCTTGATGTGGATTTCTCCAAAATGTCTAGGAGGCCCCACTCTTGAATGTTCCATCGCATACACCAATGCACAATTAGTACCTTTGTTGATCTGTCAAAAGCCTTTGTAGCCTAGTATGCTCATTTAGTTGAGACTGAGTTATATGTAGTGGATTTGGTTCATACCAAACAAAAGGAGGGGAAAACATTGCAGATTATTTACACAATGGAAAACTCTCACAACTCGAATCTCATGCACCATACCGGAACGTCACCTTGTCAAGATGTTTATTAACAAAGCATATCCTAGTCTTTCACACCATATGGTTATGAACTACTTGCAAACATACAAAGACATAAAGGTAAAGGGAATGGGCCTTGAGCAAGGACTCATTAAAGATGGTGTCATCAAAATTTAAAAAGAAAACACCCAAGAATGAGGGAAATACAATGACAAACCACAATATTGGAACAAAAATAAAAACATGGACTGATGGTGCCATTGATACATGACAAGTTCAGGTGGTGGGAGTAGCACCCAATGCACCTAATTCCATAACAACAATAGCCCTCTTATCAATAGAGCATGTACCAACAATCATACCAACAACCCCCATCACAACACACTCAACATAATCCACAAGCACAAAATCCTCTAAATCAGGCGAATGCCATTACTATCATAGTTGGCTCAAGACTGTATGTGTAGAGGCAATCCTGAGTATACACCCCTTTGGGGGAACCACTTGATGCCATCTTTGAAAATTTGGCTAAAACAATCTTATCTAACACCCATAGACTCAACCATTAGAAAAAAATCAGTCAAGGGCATCTTGGTATAAAGAAAATGAGTTCCACAAATTTTATCGTGTTAAAGAGAACCCCATCCTCCAATGCATGCAACTCAAAGATTACGTGCAAGATCTCATTGACCAAAAGGAAATCACATTGGGGGCACAAACTTCTCCAAATGCAGGATTGTTGATTTATCAAAATGCACTTCCTCCAAATAACACAAATATGGGCAAAGCCCCTATGAATGATGCTACCACTAACAACACTAGCAAACCAAACAATGATCAAACCAAACAAGGTGATAACTGCAATAAATCATAGAACTACACCTCGACCTACTTGGACTATGGAAATTTGATCAGCTACATATGTCAAATAGAGCCTTCTGTAAATGTCATCAATATTAAAATCCTAGACAATCAATGTGTGATCACCACTAGAAGAGCTCGACTCAACATAGTCAAACCATCTGTACCTGCCCCATCAAGACCATCTCCATCAAGACCACCCCCATCAGGACCATATTATAACATCTTGGAACACCTTGGAAATATGCCAGCTCAAATCTCTATTTTAGATCTCTTCTGCACAAACTCACTTTACCAAGAGATCCTTGACAATGCTCAAGTTATGAGTCACGCCTCCATACTAATATCAATGCAACTAAATTCTAAAATCTGGTAGGCCATCTCTTCACCTCATGCACCTTTTCCTTCAAAGCTTTTGACATTCCAACTATTAAGCTAGATCATATCCTTCCACTTTGCATAGTCATCATGGTCTTCGACTTTGCTGTCAAAAGGGTTATGATAGATAATGGATTGACCTTAAATCTATGTATGTCAAAATTCATCAAACAAGAAAGATACGCTAAGTCAAATATTATAAATGAGGCCATCACTATCAAAGCTTATGGCGACTTAGAGCAGAGCACTTAAGGAACTATCTTGCTAGCTATTAGAGTTGGCCCTGCCACTTAGGAAATAATTTGTCATGTAGTTGATCTTAACCTACCATTCAACATTCTCCTTGGCCGACTATGGATCCATGTTATGATGGCTATTCCCTCCACACATCATCAGTGTGTTAAATTTTTGCATAATGGCACTGAGATAACCATCCACGTTGATTACAAACCCTTTGCTTATTGTAATGTCATAGATGCCTCATATAATAACCATTGCCCCAGAATCAAGATTGGAAACACCATGGCCAACTCCTTTGGTACTTACCACGATCCAAATACTATACTAGCTTCCACTCTTTCCATGGTTAAGATCAACTACCAATCTTGTGGAGAATACAGTCTTTCAAATGCCTTTGTTGTTGGTGCTCTACCACTTGATCCACATACTCAGGGGTGCCCGACCCATCAAGGGCAAAAGCTAGACATGACTCCTTAGACCAAACAACTCAGACCCACCACATTTGTTGCAAATGGAATCTTCAATGGAGAGGAAACCACCCCTGATATTAGTACATGTTTATACAAAGAACCACCTCCAAAAGGTAAAGAGCTCCTTGACTACAGAAAAAAAAACCCACACTCACATCGCCTTGCTACTGAATAGTAGGATTATCAAGGAGGTGGCCTAGGCCATGAAGGGTCAAGCATTAGACACCTTGTAGAGGTATAAAAGGAAGAGAAAAAGAAAGGTATTGACTATGGACTCCCCACAACTAGGGCACCATGAAAGACAATCATGCCTTTTTAAACATTCAAAAAAATCTCGCCAAAGTCAAAGACATCCCTAAGGAAGTCGAAAAGAAAGCCTACATGACGATATTTTTCTTGAAAAACTTATCTTAGGAGCCTATGTACTCTGTGAACTATCCATTAATCTCATAGACTTACCACTTGCTCATCCCAAACTCATTTATTGGGACCAACCAAGCGTTATCTATGTTGACAAATTCTCTACGGAGCATGCATTCCTTAGATTCATGGGAGTTGAAACACCACACAAGAAACAACATCTATAGTTAGCTTATGTCTACAAGTTGGATCTAAAAAGTTACTTCAAGGAGGAGGAAATCTCTAGTCACAAAAATAAACAAAGAAAAGATAACAAAAAGCAAAAAAGAAAAATAAAAGTATGCCTTGGTGAAAACTCTTCTGGAGCACCATCAGATCACTCAAAAAATGAAATAAAAATAAAGGAAGTATTCAATGATGAAAACCTTTCCGAGGCACCTGAGGATGGAGATTCCATCCTTCCCCCAGAAGATCACAAGCCTATAGTGTCATCAATCCTAATAGAGGAAACCAGACTAGTAAATATCAATTTAATAGAGACACCAAAGATCACATACATCGCAACATCTCTACCACCCAAACAAGTGGATCTTCTCATTGAGGTGCTTCGAGAAAATATTGGTCGCTTTGCATGGTCCTATCAAGACATGTTGAGGTTGAATCCTAAGTTGGTGGTATACAATCTGACTGTAGATTCAAAGGTTAAACTAGTCAAGCAAAAACTCTAAAAGATGCATCCCAAAGTTGCTTTATTGGTCAAAGTGGAGTTAGAAAAACATTTAGATGCAAAGATCATTTGCCCAATTGACTATTCAGATTAGATCTCTAACATGTTACCTGTCATAAAGCCTTCTAGTGATATCAGGATTTGTACAGATTTCAGGGATCTTAATAAAGCATGTCCAAAAGATGATTTCCCATTACCATATATAGATATGATTGTCAATCTCACTACATGCTATAAGCTCTTATTGCTCATGGATAGTTTCTTTGGGTACAATCAAATTCAGATAGCAGAAGCAGATCAACATAAGATAACATTTACCAGCCCTTTGGGGACCTATTACAACATGATGTCATTCAGGTTGAAAAATGTTGAGGCAACCTATTAGTGAGCCATTACGGTCATCTTCCATGACCTCATCCATAAAAATCTCAAGGATTATGTGGATGATATTATAGTCAAATCGCTTAATGCCCTTGATCACTTATCTCACTCGAGGAAGTGTTTGATCAGCTAACCAAGTACCATCTTATGCTCAACCCCAAGAAATGTGTCTTCAGCATCACATCTAGAAAGCTCTTGAGGTTCATTGTATCAAGGTGTAGTATTAAGATCGACCCTAAAAAGGTCAAGGCCATCATGGATATGTCTCCTCTGAAGACACTTAGATAGCTTTGCTCTCTGATGAGAGACATTTACGATCCATTTTATGCCATATTTTAATCCATTCCATACACTTTCATGGTTACTTCCCTATTCCATTTTCATCCCATTTTATTGTTTTATGATGCATGTGACTTAATATTATAAGTAATATTTATTATTGTTTTGGGATCAAAATATGAAAAATTCATTGTTGACTGCTTTTACTATTTTTTATAATTGCAACATGTTGATTTGTGGGTATAGATGATCCTGTCGCTTCCTTGATAGGAACTTCTTGTCCCATTTAAGACATATATTGTTAGCATATTTCTAGGGATATTATTCATAAATGCTTCCAATCTTTACCAATTTATTATGGCAACATAGACTAGACTATTAATGTTATCACTCTCCTTCATGTCACTACATTGTGAATGTCTCTAGTGATTCAACCAAATCAAGGTTGAAGTATGTTGATAAAACAACAAGCTAGAATATAGAAGGTCTCATGAATGAATGATATATACTCTCTAAGTTGTGGCTTGACATGAATTTATGTTTCTACTAAAGTGAACTAATATCAATGAGCACATGCTGGTGGGTCATCTATGATTGATATGGAAAGAAAACCATATGATTTTCTACTTTGGTGCCACCATATCTCATGTTTTTGATGATAGATATTTCTATCAGGTAGAGAAGGACACCGCCACCTTTCCTATTTCTCAAAGATGTAACAAATTTCTTTCCATTCTATGAACAATGATGAAGGGCTTATATGGACCATTCCATTATTCAGCTTGCCAGTTGTACATAGAATTTTCGTATGTGGCTGGTGTAAGAAATTGGAAGGAAATATCTCACAGTTGAGATGTGTATCCAAATATCATGTGGATGGGAAATACATTGATCAAATTATTCCTATATTTATATTTTGTTACAATATAACCTCTTCAAACCTGTGGCTCCACAAATATGGACGAAGACAACATTATTTCATATGGCATGATAACAGTGAGTTGGTTATTCTTGACAAGTTGCAGATTTTTGTTAAGACTTGCTATACAATCTACATTCTTTGTTAAGCCCACATATGTCAAAAATAGTTATAATTCTGTTACAACTATGTATATATAAGCAACCCAATGCATATTAAAATGTATTGTTCTCCCTTTGTTGAATCCAAGGAATGAAATAATAGTTATGTTGATTAATCCAACATAGAAAGACAATTTGTTTACTCACATTGTAGACCAAAGAAAGGGCCTTCTCTTGGAATGTTTGGTGAGGTTATTAATATTGTGAGTTATTTTATATGTTGGTGATTTCTGTAGCTCAAATATGTTATGTTTGATTTTCCATAGAATAAGGTTTCATATTAAATCAATAGTTAGTTCAAATTAATACATTTATAATCTGATTAATATCATAGCTAGGTAAGACAGGTTATCACATTCTCATTATTATACAGATTATTAATAACAACTACCATATTTTGAATTTGCTATCATATTTTCATTAAGAGATAAATCAATATAGCCATGTCAAATTTATATTAGTAATTTATTGTATTAGATTAGTTATATATGGTGTTAGTATTGTTTATTCTAGATTAGTTCTTATTAGGATTTGTGAATTGTTGCATTTGTTATTATCATTGTCTTTAATGTTTATTTCTGTTTCTAATGTTCTTATCACCAGGAAGTGATAGTTCTTGTCACTGGGATTTATTTAGTTTTTCATAAGATTTTCTTCATGTGTTGTAATTGCGTTCATAATCCCTCATCTCACAAATATCACCCCTTGATAGCATGCTGCTTGGACACCTTTTGCAAGCTTATGCTCTCAGATTGACACATATAGACCAGTCGAACTTCATCATCAATTGTTAATTCCTTTCTATTATTTTCCCCAGTGTTGGCTTATCACTCTCTCCAGGGGAAGCTACAATCAGTTAAAAGATTCATCTCACAACTAGCAGATAAGTGTCAACCATTTACACACTTGCTCAAAAAGGACCAAAACTTCAGGTGGGATCCTATTTGCTAGTGCAACTTTGAACTGATCATACAATACTTGGATAATCCACCTATCCTAGTTCCACCAGTTGAAGGAAGACCACTCATATAGTACATCACAACTACTCCAACAAAACTAGGTGTGCTTCTAGCACAGCTTGACGACAAAGGAAGAGAGAGGGCTATTTACCACATCAACCACACTCTAGTTAGGTATGAGCTTAATTATACACCCATGAAAAAATCTTGCTTACCAGTGGTTTTTGCCACTTAGAAGTTTCGTCATTACATGCTAAGTCACACTATGCAACTAATCTCCAAGATTGATCCTTTGAAATATATGTTATCACACACAATACTCACATGACATCGAGCCAAATCAGTCATGCTTCTTAGTGAATTCAACATCCAATATGTCGACATAAAAGCCATCAAAGGTCAAGCTATAGCAGATCACTCGACCAATGTGCCCTTGGTTGTTGATCAATCTCTCATTATGGAGTTCTCGAATGAACATCTCTGCCTAATAGAGGAACAACCATCCTAGAAACTATACTTTGATGGATCTTACACATCCCATGACTTCGAAGCCAACATATTGTCGGTCACTCCTCAATGTAACTACATTCCTAAGTCTTTCAAACTCTAGTTCCAATGCACCAACAACATCTTAGAGTATGAATATCTTATTGCAGGGCTCAAAATAGCAGTTGAGTGGAACATCATAGAGATACAAGTCTTCAGAGACTCACAACTAATTATCAAGCAAGTCCTTAATGGGTATCAAACCAAGGATGATAAACTTTAGCCTTACAAAGAATTGGTAGATCAGCTAAAGTAATACTTTACTTAGATCCAATTCACACAATTGCCCAGATTGTGAAACAAGGCTGTAGATGCCATGGCTACTATTGGTTCACACTTGGAGATCCCTCAAGAAGCTATACAGTATGAATTCTTAGTTAAACAGCTACATGAACCCACATATAAGAATGATAAATCAACATGGGTATCCATCTTGATTAGTCCCCAATGCCCATGATACCATGAAATTCATGCTTACCTAGTAAATGGTATCATATCTCCCCATCTCAAAAGAACCCAAAAGCAGAACCTCATTTGTAGAGCATCCTACTACACTATCGTAGCTAACACCCTATATCATCGTGGTTATCATTGAATTCTCTCTCAGTGTTTAGCCCAAAATGAGGCTGCAATAGCCCTCAAAGAGGTACATGCCAGACTTTGTGGTGCTCACACAAGCGGTATAGTCCTAGCTAAGCAAATACTTAGAGTTGGATATTATTGGCCTACTCTAGAGCATGATGCTTGCAACTTTGTCAAAAGATGTCTACCCTATCAGCAACATGCAAATTTGATTCGAACCCCAACTCAAAATCCTCATCCTATTGCAACACCATGGTCGTTTGTATGTTGGGGGTTTGACCTTGTTTATGTTATAGCACCTCTCTCTTCAAAAGGACACAAGTGGATAATCATTGTGATTGATTATTTCACTAAGTGGGTAGAAGGAGTCTCACTTATCACTACCATAGGAGTTGAAGTTTCCAAATTCATCTTGTATCATATCATATGTTGCTTTGGCATCCTGACTACCATTTTCATCGACCATGGAGGTAATTTTGAAAACCTTAATATGAAAGAGTTACACACTTCCCTTCACATCCATCACCATTTTCCAGCCCCTACTTCCCACAAAATAATGACCAAGCTGAGGAAACTAACAAAACCTTACTCAAAATCCTAAAGAAAGTTATCAATGGTTCCGACTGTGATTGGCATTTTTAAATCAACCCTACCCTATTGGCCTACTACACTTCATTCCATACATTCACAGACACAACCCCATACTCTCTAGTCTATGGTGCCAAAGCAGTATTACCTATTGAAGTTGAACTCCCATCCTTGCTCATTTATTTGTGAGGACAAATATCAGATAAGGATTATAGAGTAGCCAGGCTCACCCAACTAGATCTACTTGATGAAAAAAGCAACAAGCCTATGACCATCTCATGGTCTATCAAAATTTCCTAAAACACAACTTCAATAGGAAGGTTCACCCATGGAAAATTCAATTAGGTAACATGATCCTCAAAGAAAACATAAAGGTCCAAGCAGACTAAGAAAAGAAGGGCAAAGTTTGAGCCCACATGGCTTGGTCTATATGCTGTCACAACATCTTTTGGCTCTAGAGCTTATCAGTTATCAACACTTGAGGGTGAAATACTAAATGATCCCACCAACATCATTCACCTCAAGAAATTCTATGCCTAATATCCTCAGTGTATCATGCTAATCCTATTGAAAAAACCAAAAAAATTGAAAAAGGTTCAAAAAAGCCAAAAAAGAGAGGAAATAGTAAAGAAAAATAAGCGTCCAATGGTGCAAAACTTGGCAATTCAAGTGCCTTGGATAGGTACCTTGGTGAAAACCTAGCAAATAGGCACCATGTGTTCTTGGCCTTTTCATTATCTATTAGTGATCTACACCTCCCACACCATCTTCCACATCTCATCGCCCAACTTCCCATTTCCCCAAGGTGTTCCAAAAGTCCATCATTGTACTATCACTATCATAGCATACTATCCCCATTCCTGAGCTTGGAAATCCAATCATAGCAATATATTCTATCATGGTTAGCACATATATCATACCTCTGTACCTTATTACATGTATCATATCAGTTGGATTTTATCTCTTGTACCATACCCTTGTAAAACAATGTACTATATCAGACCACATCACGCTACCTCCTCATCCTAAGGTTTTTCCATTGTATATAAAATCACTCACATGTTGTACCAAATGTCCAAAACATCCTAAAAATTTGTATAGTAGTCCTTGTACATTCTTGGTCCTTCTAAGTCTTGTCTCTTTGAACATACCTCTTGTCCCCTTTTAGGTCATAAGTCACATTTCTCCTAAAGGAAAGTCATTTTTCGAACCCTATAGCAAGATCTTGTGTCATCAAAGAGTTGTCTTAAGAAAGTTATGGTTGCCAATTTTGTCATAGTCCCAAATACTACCAATAGGTTCTTGCAGGATGCATCCTTCCTCATGTCTCACCTTGGTCTATTAGTATCTAGTCCTATTGATCTCTTTGGAAAAAGGTTACTTTTTCATGGATTTATTTCTTTCTCTTGATATCGGATTTCCCTTTTGGTTCTTAAAAGTATCTTTTCCAAGCAATTTGGTTGTTCCCTCCTCAAGGTCGCCGCAATATTTTATATCATATGGTGCCCTGCGAATCAGGCAATTAGAGAGCAAGGTTTTGATCAGATCTTTTCTACTTTTAAGTTAGTTGGATGTGACTCTTGCATGTTCCAAACATGTGCTCATTCATGATTGTAAGGAAACTTGGCATAAAGAATATAACCGTTTCCACATAAACCATAATAGATCTGAAATAAACACGAAATTAAAATCCACATGCAAGAGAATAGACAACATACCCACAAAATTGTGACACAAGATATACCCTGGGAAACCCTCATTGAGGGAAAATCCCAGCCTCCAAAAGCATCCATCACCATGTATTATTCAGCAAAAATACCATTGCCATACAACCATGGAAGCCTTCATGGCCATAGCCACAACCGAGCAAACTATGTGAACAAGCATGAATCTAGACATCCCATGCCATACTTTCAACCTTCACAAATGCTCCCTTGGCTAACCTGTCAAGCCTTGTCCCGCTCGACTCTTTCCTTTTGTCTTCTCCTTGTCACTCTCTCTCTCTACAACAACTACCCTTGTGGTTGCTTATATAGTAGCAAGTCCCACAAAACCACTAAGTGGTATTACATAAACCATGTGCTACCTAACCCACTGACCCCACATTTAATATTGGGCATTTAATTCTTTTCCCCAATATTAAATAATTACATGAAATATTTTCACAATGTTACAATACAACTCATCAAGAATATTCCATGGGAATCTTTATATGTTGCACGTCCATCTAGGTACAACATTACATAATAAAATAAAATAATAAAATAACAATATTATGCAATGTGTGCAACACCCATTATCTCAACAATCTCCCACTTGTTGTATACATTGCATAGGGTCAATCCATAGCCACATAAATGAACAAGGGAACAATCCCTCCCAGCACATCCACCATCATGGATCAAAATACACCAAGTGCTCCATTCTGGTACCCACAACAAAATCAAAGTATCCAGCATCTCA
This sequence comes from Cupressus sempervirens, assembly GCA_028749045.1. Lineage (NCBI taxonomy): Eukaryota > Viridiplantae > Streptophyta > Pinopsida > Cupressales > Cupressaceae > Cupressus > Cupressus sempervirens. The sequence goes on along the minus strand of CM053789.1, from coordinate 418,277,169 downwards.
AACATGAATGATCTCACCTACTATTATGCCACTCCCACTGGACATACATAGAAGCCATCCAAAGAGAAAGCCACCCAACCTGTCACATTAGAAGATCATAAAATCCTGTACCAACTGAAATGCCAAGCACAAATAACCTGATCCAAAGGTAATCACATGTATCCGTAGTTGTCAAAATATCCATAGCTGAAATAGCACCCACAACAAAGTGCCAAACCCATCCAACTATCCATACCTCAAAGGTATAACAAGTGAATCTCATATCACCGACATATCCAATCTATAACCTGCAATCACAAGCTTCAAGAGCAATACCTGCCACATATATACCAAGAAGCTCCCACTGCAAAAGATAATGTCAAATCTATAACCAATCCACTAAACACATCTCAAAGAAGTGAATCCATGTAGTATCAAGGAAATCCACAATACATAAACTAATATCCTGCAAGAACAACTCTCATAACAAGTCTCCAATGCTCTCCTAAGTTCACCACAACCAACAGAGGAAAGAGATAAAGTAATAACCATGTCATCTCTCACATGACATACATGAGCACAAACCAGTGATCACAATCTCCAACCAATCTCAAATCCAATGTAGGCAAAACTGAACATCCAAGAAGATAACCAAGACTAGAGAAACCATGCAAATCATAACCTGTATCATGTCCTTCTACACACACCTCTAGATGTAAACTGTGCAAGTATGATCTCCTCCATAAAACTCCAACAAGAAGCCTCAACAACACCCAAACCATACCATAGAACTCATCATGGATGTAAGCCTCTCACAAGAAGATCAAACTCAATAAAACCATTCTTAAACCAAGGAATAACCATTCCTAATCCAAGGAATATGCCCAATATAAAACCATCTCCCAAACTCAACCAGCATAACAACATATGCACATGGAGATAACCAATGCTAAAACCATCTCTCAAATGAACCCTCCAGAACTAACTCATGTACCATAGCTCAAGATCCATATCCATGAAAGACAAGCATAAATATAATGCAACTGAGAGAAACAATGGGCTATACCTCTCAAGTAGCAAACCACTGAGTAGACCAAGAGTGGGGAATGAGAATGCTCATCAAGATACCCAAGTCTCCAACCAAGACTCATCTAAGAACAATCTCCTCTCAAGTCCATATCAGGTGACTGCCCCTCGGACTTCCTGCTGAAACCATCAACCATCCCAATAGATACTTCTCTAATCCAAGAGAAATCAACATCACCACCATCTCTAAGTATCCATGAGCACCTATAACCAATCAATCCATGCCAACTCCAAATGCAACATAGCAATATCATGAAGTATCCAACTTATGATCAGTGTACTCAATACCAAGAAACTAAACCAAGATCAATGTCAAAGTTCCAACCATGGCCTCAGGAACATAAACATGACAACATGATCTTACCATCTCAACTAAAGAGATAACATGCTCCACATGAACATACCATAACATGTCACAACTCTAAACGCGTATCAAGAGTATACCATGACATAATAATGAAACCATCCTCATACCAAGGATAACATGCCAAATAAAAGCAAAAAACCACACCTTTGCCAAGAACCCTGTGAGTCCTCAAGATGCAACCATCTCCACACACCATGAAGAAAACCATCTCCACATACCAGGAAGAACCATCTCCACATACCATGAAGATAACCAAGAACTCCATGAGTCCTCAAGATCTAACCATCTTCAAACACCATGAAGATAATAAGTGCACCATACAAATGTCAAAGACGCTTCTGCAGCAACAGGATCTAAGACAAACCTCCAACATCTGCAAACACTCAATAAATATATCAATGCCAACAACTCCCACTCAACCGTGGTACCAAGTCACCTATGGCATCATAAAATCCATCCTCTCCAAACCAAGAAGATATAAACCAAATCAGGAACTAATCCTGCACTGTCACCCCATCACTGTCACAAGCTCCCACTAAACCGTGTATCCAAGCTATCCATGACATCATGATGAAAAACCCATCCTCTAACCATGAGAATCAACCAAGGCATCAAACCATCAAAAAACTCAAAATGCACATCATGAGTTCCTCAAAAGAAACCAAATAACCATGATCCTCAACCAAGAAGATATACCACCATAACCAAATCAGAAAATCCAAGCTAATGAACATCAAGGATGTACCTGTATATCCAATCATGTCATGCCAAAATCCATGACACCATGATCACATCCATGAACCGAGCATCTGTCTCTCAAAGTGTCCAACCTGTCAGCATAAAATAGTCAACCCCAATCCTCCACCATGACTGTACATAGTAACAACATCTCATCCCTTCCACATGAAGATAAAATCATGTGACTTAGGGCATAGACAACCCAAATCCAAGCCACCAATCTGAATATGCATCAATAATGAAAGATCAATGGGCAAAGACAACCCATAACCAAGCCATAAATGCAACCTGTAAGTATAGACCGCTTACAACACTGCACAACTTGTAGACCCAACAAGTCATCATGCATATCCAAATCCAAACACTGATAACCATATCATCATGAGACCAATCTGAAATATGAATTGAGTATACAATGACATCAAATCTTAAATCTCCAATGCCATAAACTCACAATGTTACCATAGTCAAAATATATCTATAAACTGTTCAGATCAATATATCAAAAAATAAATCATGCTAAACCTGCACCAAATCTGAACCAATTTGTAGAGCTCTCCAAGAGCTTTCCGTTGACTACTCGAAGTCCAAAATCCGACTCCGTATGCCCAAGTTATGCCCTAATCCGTGCTCAAAATAAATAACATCTGACTTTAGGGCTCTTAAAATCTGACAAAATATCAAAATCACAAAACCAAACCTACACCATTTTGTAGTGCTCTGAATTAGCTTTCCAACGCTTGTAAGAACTCTGAAATCCGATATTCTGAGAGAAAGTTATGGCCATTTTACTAAGATAGTCTTTTTTACCATTTTTAGTACGATTTTTTATTTTTTATTTTTTCAGTGACGAAAATTCTGACGGGATTAAATTTGACGGCCATCATGGACTGAAACCAAAAAACTCTTTCATTTTCTCTGAACATGGCCAAACTAGGGCATATTATATATCATAATTTATGGAAATGTTGACTCGGATCCAATGGTGAGGTCTATTTTTACCCAAGAGGTCATTTCTGCATGCTACCCCCCAAAACCCTCATTTTAAATGAAACATCCGAAAAAATCTTTTTGTCCAACAATTTCACATGCCCAAATATTTTAACATGCCATCATAACAGCAAACCCAAAACCCTCAGATCTACAATAAATCATTCATATATCTTGCCCTTTTCTTTTATCCTCTCATGCATTCCCATGGATTCAATCTAGGGTTACAATAATAAAACCATAGCTCTGATACCACTTGTAAGGAAACTTGGCATAAAGAATATAACCGTTTCCACATAAACCATAATAGATCTAAAATAAACATGAAATTAAAATCCACATGCAAGAGAATAGACAACATACCCACAAAATTGTGACACAAGATATACCCTGGGAAACCCTCATTGAGGGAAAATCCCAGCCTCCAAAAGCATCCATCACCATGTATTATTCAGCAAAAATACCATTGCCATACAACCATGGAAGCCTTCATGGCCATAGCCACAACCGAGCAAACTATGTGAACAAGCATGAATCCAGACATCCCATGCCATACTTTCAACCTTCACAAATGCTCCCTTGGCTAACCTGTCAAGCCTTGTCCCGCTCGACTCTTTCCTTTTGTCTTCTCCTTGTCACTCTCTCTCTCTCTACAACAACTACCCTTGTGGCTGCTTATATAGTAGCAAGTCCCACAAAATCACTAAGTGGTATTACATAAACCATGTGCTAAAACCATGTGCTACCTAACCCACTGAACCCACATTTAATATTGGGCATTTAATTCTTTTCCCCAATATTAAATAATTACATGAAATATTTTCACAATGTTACAATACAACTCATCAAGAATATTCCATGGGAATCTTTACATGTTGCACGTCCATCTAGGTACAACATTACATAATAAAATAAAATAATTAAATAACAATATTATGCAATGTGTGCAACACCCATTATCTCAACAATGATCACATGGTGCAATTGGGAAATATCATTTTCTTGTGGACTACCCAATATCATTTCCACTTTGATTTCTCTGGGATTCATGCATGATGTTGGGGCAATCCTTGTGTGCTTGTTTGAGTTAGTCCTATGTAATATTAGGGTAAAGGCCTTGATGTTCTTAGTAACCTTGGCATATACCCAATATTACTATATCAAATTAACTACTCAAACTACATGGTGGTACTTCTTTATGAAGTACCCCACCTTCAAGCTTCAAGCATAATTCCCTCATCCCATCACCTTGTTCCATAAAAAGAAAATCTCATTCATCTCCCTTTTATCACATCTGTATTATCGAATCCTACATGTTCTTACCACACACATCTATCCCACCTTCCTAACCAATTTCCATTCCTAATAGTATCCCTAAATCTCCTATCATCCTATCCACATTCCATCCCATTACCTCAGATCCAATCTAACAACCTATCCACTTTTCCCTTCTTTCTGATCCTCTAACCCATCACATCTTCCTAGATCTCCTGTCCCACAAGTATTATGTTCAAATTTGTGCACATTGTTCCCCCCCAACCAAGGCTATGATCGATTAGTGATATGCTACATATTCCCCACATATGTTTCCCTATCATTGTACTTGCATTTCATATCATGCCCACTCATCTCTCCCCACATTACCATGATATTTTTCATTTTTATGTCATCATTTTCATCATCATAATTCTTTAAGTCCCACATTACTTATCATTTCCATCATCATAATCTTTATGGTTCATTGTATCTCATCCATTTTCATCATAGTTTTAGATCCATTTTCACTATCATAGTTTTAGATCCATCTTCATTATCATTGTTTTGGATCCATTTTAATTATCATAGTTTTAGATCCATTTTCATTATCATAGTTTTAGATCCACTTTCATTATCATAATTTTAGATCTATTTTCATCATAGTTTTAGATCCATTTTTGCTTCTCATAGTTTTGATCCATTTTCTTTATCATAGTTTTGGCTGTCCACTTCCATTATCATAATCTTAGGTTTGTTTCCATTATCATAATATTTTAGGTTCATTTTCATTATCATAATCTTAGGTTATAAAATTTTAGAATCACTTTCATCATCATAGCCTTTAGATTTATTTTTTATCCACTCATCATCATAGTTTTAAAAGTTCATTTTACATTATCCATTTTCACTATCATAACTTTTTAGGTTCATTTTAGTTGTCCACTTTCATTATCATAATCTTAGGTTCATTCTTACCATCATAATCTTAAGTTCATTCTAACTATCTTAATCTTAGGTTTATTTTCATTATCATAAACTTTTAGTTGTCCTTTTTTTTTTCCATCATCATAGTTTTTAGGTTCATATTAAAGTTGCCCATTTACATCATCCTAACTTTTTAGGCTCATTTTAGTTCTCATTTTTACATCATGCATCACATAAACAAAACATCACATCCTACATCATAAAGTGTCAGTAACATCAAACATTTCATAAAAAAAATCACACCCTGCATCCAACACATCAATCATAGTCTATCTCATAAAAACATCACATCCTACATCACAAAGCATCAGTAACATCATGCATATCATATCATCCAAACATCACATTCTGCATAACACATGTTAGCCTCTATATCCACATGAATCTTATACAAATAAAAATAAATCACATGGAACAATACTTGGTACATACATATCCCATCCCAAAGAATATATATCCCACATCCTCAAAGAATAAAGAATGCACCACCCATCCTTGAAAGAATACAAAAGTCCATCATAGTCCAATCTCGCGTCCATATAGTACAATTGTCCATACAAATACATCAGGTCTATGCTTGCAAAAATACATCCAAATACTATACATCATAAAAAATGTAGTATATCACTTCTCCTTCTCATCCTTGTCCATCACATCCTCACCATGAGACTCATAAGGGTCCCCTCTTTGCACTCTGCGTCATTTCTGTTGTTAGTGGTTGTGGCCTCATCTGCCTTCCTCCAGTGTTTGAACTTCTGCCTCATCTCTCCTCTCACCTATCCCCATGTCTCACCTCTGGCTATGCCCTAACTTATGGCTCAGCCCTGTGTGCCGAGACCCACCAATCCTTTGGGAGCCCCCAGTGCTCCATCCACTCTCTCCCCCACCCTACATGCCTGTATGAGTACTAGCTATTCCCAATTGTGTCGGTCATCTATAATTCTCAATCGAGTCCATTGGCACTACTGCATGGTATCTCCTGTGGTAGAAACCTTCTCTCTCCCATAGATCCTACACCTCCCCCCTCAGATGCCTTAGCTCCTCCAACCCTCCCCCAACTGCCATCTATGCCCTTAGAGTGGCCACCTCCACCACCAACCTATCTCTCTCCTCCTAAACTATGTCCATCCTTCCTTGTAGCCTCTACCTCTCCAATTCCATCACCTCCAGCCTCTCCTCTAACTAAATGGACTCCATCCACAATGTCCCTAGCTTAACTCCTACTCGATTTACCTATCCCTACACCACATTGTGCTCATGACAAAATTGATCCCACTTTGTCCAAAGCTAGTCTCTCTCCTGTTGTGTATCTTGCAACAACTAGCTCATGGTGTTGTGTGCTTGTTGAAGTGATGTAGACCTCCCCACCAAATCAACATCATCTCTTCCACCTGTAGATGATTTGCCTCCTCCTCCTCCCCCAACAACTAGCCTCTCCCCCTGTGGCCTCACCTCCTCCCATTTTCTCTCTCCTCTCTCTAGCTGCAGCCTCACATCCTCTTGTATCCCCTCCTCCTCTACCTTCCTCTACCTCTATCTTTGTGGTGCCTCCCATGGACCATAACCTCTGCCCATTGTCTCAGGCCTCTAGTCCCATATCTCCCTTGACTTGTTGCTTGGGCAATATCCCTTGCCACTACTGGTGCTCTAGTCACCTGTTTCCAACATATTGGCCTTGGGTGCTGAAACCCATCCTTATAGCCAACATTTTCCACTCTATTGAACTAATCCCAATCCTATGATGCTAAGTCTCACCATGCTCGTAGGAACCCCTCTCTTTGCAGAGATGGTCCAAATAAAGTCACTAACTCTCTAGTAACCCTCTAATACTAGATGGGCTCCCCTGGTATGACCTATGGCCATCCAAACTACTACAACACCCTATCCAACTGATACTGCTCAACAATATACTCTCATCACCCAAAAATGAAACACAGTGAAATGACATAAGACAGTTGCTACCTCTCCTCAGCCCACAACCCGAGACCCATATATGACCTCCATATGACTACCTGTATGTCATCCAACTAGACTCGCCAGTAGTCAACCTCCTATGTATGGTGATAAGTATAAGGATCACCCCAACTATATACCATAGGCTCCCTTGATGACCTATCTCTCCACCCAATTAGCCTAAATGCCACAATATGCTCCCAGGCCCACACTTGCAGTAAAGTAGGGAAGCCCACACTCCTCCCTTGGTGGCATCCTATGCCCTGGTAAACTATCTAGTGCAAGTCTTGATATAGCTCCACCAACATAAGTGAGCCCCATGCCATAGGGACATTGTCATCCATGATCTGAATGATCATCGATATTAGTGCTAGTGTCACTCTTGTCCCGCTAGTGTCTGGGGTTATATACCTTGACACTAGCCCATACACATAAAAGTATATCCATCACTCCACAACCACTCAATCCAAATGCTCATCTAACACAAACTAGCCCCTTTAAATATGGAACTCGACTCTAAACCCCATCAGTCACTATACAACTGCCTCTCCTATGACATCCCTGCTAGTCATCACCGATGTACCCTGTACGAGCAACTGAAAGATCCTATATACATCCTCTAATGTCACTATCATCTCACCTGTCTGTAGATGAAATGTGTCAGTCTCACTATGCCAATGCTCACATAATAATGTCACCATAGCCATATAGGTTTGTGTATGGGGTAATTTGGCCAAATATCCCAGCTTAGTGATGTTGATCCTCGCCCAATTTGCTAGTATAAATTGGTCCCCAATGTGAAGCAGCACAACACCTATATTTTTGCACCCTCCATCTTCCCACCTACTCAGTACCTTACCATTTTCTTTCATTCTTGCAAGTGGGTTTGCGTTCCCACAAAACATCTTTCCCCTAGTGTTCTCGTAGCTTAAATTTTCAGTGGGATCGCTCCTTAACCTTTTCTACTCCCACCCAAATCCTAACCCACGTTCCCACTACCTAGCTAACACCCCCTATTCCCACAATTGTAGATCACCACAAGAACACGTCTTCCCTGGTCACCCTCTTGGTCAACCATAACACATTCCTACGTTGACTCTTTCTAACCTGTCCTTATGTGTGGGAAAGCTTTCCCATAGTCAAGATTGGTAACCCACAGAAAATTCTAAGAAAACTTGTATTCTCACAAAACCTGTTAGCCAAAATTGCATTCTTGTGAAAATGACTTCTGACACCCATTTTTAACCCATCCCTTTGGCCCTTTCATAGGATCACAAACCTGCAGATCCCTAGAGCAATCCCGTTGGACCTATACCCACGGGAACACTCTTTCTAAAATTTGGGGTCGCTATAAAATAAAATGAAAAAATCACAAAGAAAAGTTTTTAGCACATACTTATCAGTCTAGTGTTTGCCATGCTCGCACTTGTCGTACCACATCTGTCTGATGCTCTAGCCATCCCTGCACAAGCTCCAAATTGCAATATCTTAGCATAGGTATGAGAGCAAATAACCCTTTCTAGCCCTCCTAGACCCCCTTATAGCCCTCTTGTGGTGCCCTATTTCCCTCTATGAATCCTTCAACAACCCCCTTTTTCTTCTAGCCCTGATATTTTTGCAACTTAATTGCAATTTTCACACTCTTCTAGTCCTTTTGCGTCCTCCTTCTCACCTTGCCTTTTACATTTTCAAGAAATTATTGAGCCTCATTTCCTCTCCCTGCCACCTTCTTGAGGGGGCATCACATAGTCCATTCTCTCCTCTTCTACTCGAGAGTGTGGCAACCCTATTGGTGTAAAAGAACATCATTTATATTCAAACTTCTTTGAAATAGTGTTGTCCCAACACTATGTCAAAGAAGGGAAAAATGTAGACACCTAAATCTCATTACACCACTAGGTAATCTTATTTAGTCATCTTCTAGGACATTATTGATTAAATATTTTATATTTAATTAATTAATCATCATCCACTAGTTAATTAATTAATTTAATTAACTATAGTCCAATTGATAAAATTAAATTATCAATTAAATCCCCATTCCTCTATTAAATTAAATAAATGCATAAATCTATTTAATTTAATCTCACATCCTCCTTTTATTAAATAAAGCATTTAATAAATCAATCCTAAATCTCTAACAATCCCTAAACCCTATCATTACCTAAATCTAATCCATTCACCCATGCTAACCCCACTTAACCAACTAATTAACATATCTCATTAATCCTAAACCACTTCCCTCCTAACCTCCCCAAGCTAAATCTAATCCCCCTCCTAAACATGTGCACAACTTTAAACATGGGTTAAGACTTTCTAACCCAAGCCAAAGTCAAAAGTCTTCCCCATCCTCTTACATTCCTATCCAAGAGCATTAATGGATCTTACATGCCTTAATGACTCTTAAATTCCTCTTACATCCCTCTTCCACACTCCTCCTCCCTCATAACTCGCTTTGACCCTCCACTTTGACCATCCAATCCCCTTGTGATACTTATCACAAGGCTAGGGATTTGAAGAAGCACATTCCATGTGTTCTCCCTTCCTTGTATCCTAGCCCTCCCTCATTCTTCCTCCATCCTTGCATCTTGAACCTCCATCTCACTACCCCTTAGCCTATAAATTGGACCCCTCCCCTCTCATAAATCATTCAACTTCCATGCAAACTTATAATGTCCCTTTGGATAAAAAATCACTAAATCACATCTTTGCCATGCAGAAATCTTCACTCACCCCATACACCACATTTCATCCATTTAGAGACTCTTACCCATTGAAGGCTTGAAGCATGCTTGAGCACACATCCATCCATACTTGGACATATCAATAACATCAAGGTCACACTTGGGGAGCTTACCATTTTTGGTTTTCCTACCTTAATGATGTTTCCTTCGTCTTATCATAAGTAGTGTTAATTTACTTAGTTTGTGAATGTTTAGTTAAATTCTTAAATGTTCTTTGTACATGAGTTTAAGAGCTCTACACTAATAAGGTCCATCATCTAACAAGGAATATTTATATTTGTACATCATCTTGTGGGTACCATCCCCACTAGGGTTTTCTTTCTAATCAAGGGTTTCCCTAGGTAACATATCTAGTATTATTGTGCATGAGTATCTTGTTGTGGTTTCTGATTATATTTCTCATATGGTTAAGATTTAATAAGGATGATAATTGTGATAATAGTTTGATAACTGATTCACCCCTCATCTTAGTTATATTGGTAAACTGTATATTCCAACAATTGGTATCAAAGCATTAGGTCCTTAAAGAGAAAGCTTAACAACTTTCAGAGATCATTGGTGAGTCACTTTAGAAAAGTTCTAAGTCTAATGGAGGAAACTTTGACACCCAGAAGATGGAGCTTCTTGGTGAGACATTAGAAATGTATAAAGAATTGAGCATCGAATTTCTAGATCTAGAATCCTTTTATTGCATACAAAAGAATAGAAGCATAAGTAAAGATATATTTAGATCCAAAGAAGACAAGAAGATCAAAGAAGGTGTTGATCTACTTATGGAAAGAGAGCCAAAAGGTATGAATTTTTTTGTTGTTGTTGAAAATGTAAAGAGTTTGGTAATTTTTCATCTATTTGTCCTAAGAGAGTAAGAAAAACTAGAAAGATTTCACTTTCTAATGAAGATGAAGAATTTCAAGTAAGTATAAAAGGATTCTTGAATGACTGTGATGATAAAGATAATGAGTCTGAATTGGTTATGGAAGAGGAAGTATCAGAAGAGATAGCTTTGGTAACTATTATTGATCCAAAGGCTAACCATGAAAATGTGGAAGTTATCATTGAGACAAACAATGATTTGCCGAATGAGAATCAAATTGAAGAACACAGATTTGAACCAAGAGAAGAGATAAGAGTTGAGTTAGAAACTTCCACCTATAACAGGAACTTGACAAAGAATCACCCCCCAAAGAATATAACTGGAAGCAAAGACAAAGGAGTGATGACAAGGAACAAAGTTAATGAGGAAATATGTTTGATTTATCAAGTTGAACATAAGAGCATAGATGAAGCATGCAAAGATGATCATTGGATTCAAGTAAAGAAGGAAGAACTAGATCAGATTGTGAAGAATGACACATGGGAATTAGTTCCTAGACCTAAAGACAAGAATGTTATAGAAACCAAGTGGGTATTTAGAAATAAGATGAATGAGCAAGGTGAGGTTGTAAGGAACAAAGCTAGACTTGTGTGCAAAGGATATTCATAGCAAGAAGGAATGGACTATGAGGAGACATATGCCCATTTAGCCAGAATGGAAGCAATAAGAATGTTCTTGGCTTATGCAACAAATAAGAAATTCAAAGTGTATCAGATGGATGTCAAATCAACCTTCCTAAATGGAGAAATTGAGGAAGAGGTATACATTGAGCAGCCTGAAGGTTTCCCTCTAATAGAAGAAAAAGGCATGGTATGCAGATTGAAGAAAGGTTTGTATGGTCTAAAGCAAGCACCTAGAACCTAGTATGCAAGATTGGACAAGTATTTGGAAAAACTTGGATTTGCTAAAGGTACGACAAATAGTAACCTTTATTTGAAAAAAATTGAGAATGATTTGCTGATAATAGTAATATTTGTTGATGACATCATTTTTGGAGGAAATCATGAAGCAAGTGATAAGTTTGGTGAAGAAATGAAGAATGAATTTGAAATGAGTATGATAGGAGAGATGAAGTTCTTTCTAGGTTTGTAGATTTTTCAAAACAGTGATGGCATTTTCATTTCACAAGGTAAGTATATGAAAGACAGTTTGTTGAAGAGATTTGGCTTAGAAAGTTGTAAGTGTATTGGTACACAAATAATAACTGGTCACAAGTTATCTAGCAAAGATGCGACACCTACAATTGAGTAGAAGTACATATCCATGATTGGAGGTTTGGAATATCTAACTCACACTGAACTAGATATAGCAAATGATGTTAGAATTGTAGCTAGTTTTCAAGTTGATCCTAAGGAGTATCATTATGCAGAAGTAAAGAGAATATTATGATATTTGAAAGGAACATTTGATTATGGGATATGGTATGACAAATCAAGTGATTTCACTCTATGTGCTTATACTGATGTGGATTGGGTAGGCAATATGGATGACAAAAAAATTACTAGTGGTGGAACATTCTTTCTTGGAGGAAGATTGGTTTCTTGGTTAAGTAAGAAACAAGATTGTATTTCACAAAGTACAACTGAGGCAGAGTATATAGTAGCAACAAATAATTGTAATCAAGTCATATGGATGAAGTAGATGTTGAAGGATATTGGGATATAATTCTTAGAACCTGTTGTCTTATATTGTGATAACACAAGTATAGTATGTCTAAGAATCATGTATTGCATTCTAAGACTAAGCATATATCTATTAAGTATCATATTTTAAGAGAGAAGGTAGAAGGAAAAGAAATCAATTTGGAGTATGTCAGTGCTAAAGAACATATTGCAGATTTCTTTGCAAAGCCCTTACCTAAAGATACATTTGAGTACTTGAGAGGTATGCTTGGAGCTATGCCCTTTCCTACTTCAAAGTAGATGATGTAGAGGTTGCATTAGTCTAGTGGTACATAGCACTATTGTTTGACTGGACTAAATGCTAATATTTCTTAATAAGGGAGTATATGTGATGAGTAGAGTCATCAAGGACTCTTGGTAATTGGTCATGTAATAGTGTCTTTGGACACTTGAGCTAGTGAAGACTTGGAGTAGAGAATTGACATAATGAGGCCTTTGTCATTGATGTCAATGGGGGAGATATGTACATGAACAACATCTCTACGTTATTAGGGAGATTTAGAAAGATTCATGTAAGTAAGGAGAAGGAATATCTCTATGGGGGAGATATACAATATGAAGATTCTTGATATATGGGGGAGAAGCTAAGAGTTGTTTAGTGTGTGAACAACTAATGCTAATCCTTGAAAATACAAAACAAAGCAATGTTCCAGAGGATCTCAGATTTGATTGATGAAGAGGATTTGAAAAGATGAGAGCAACAATAGAGTATTGTTTGGTATTCTTAGAACCTAGATGTTTTTCATCTATGTTGCCATCAATGCCAAAGGGGGAGATTGTTAGCATGAATGTTGATGTTATTCCTTTGGGATAGTATCCTAAGTATTGCTAGAACACTTGGGAGATTGTTATCATGATTGACATGTTGCATTCATGACTGTGTTTGTCATTGATGTCAACATAATAGTAATTTTGTGAAGACTGGCAGAGTAGAAGATAGAGATGTGGTCATATAAACAATGTTTTGGTTATTTGGAGATATGTGGTTGAGGACAGGTTCTTCACCATGTCTTGATAGTGAGGTCAAGTGCACATAATCTAAATCGAAGATATACATAAGTTATATGTTATTTACAGAGAGTGTGCAGAGATAGAGTACGTAGAAAGCAGTTTTTGATGATCCTATTATATCTTCTAATAGAGATATAATCTGGAGATGCACAATTACAAAGTGATAAAGGACAACCTAATGATCATGTCAGCAAGTGCGCAAGCCCTGAAATTGCACATGTGAGAAATTTTTTAGACTGTGAGTCAACAGTGCTATATGGTTACAAAATAATTAATTATCTTATTGTGGTCCTATTATAATTAATTGAGAAAGTCTCAAGGCTGACTAAAGGAATTGGTTTGAGGACTTGGTATAAAGGAAAGTATTTTCTTTTTTTGTAAGTGTATGGTGTATGTGAAGTAATAAAATAAGTGCAAATAATACCAAAGTATTTGGTAAATGCGAGATCCAAGGGATTATTGGATGCGAAGTTCGTGATTTGGTATTGAGATTAGAAGGAGCAGAGATTCGATTGACATGATAGAGAAAGAGGAAGGAGCAGTATAATACAATTCTATTATTCTGCAAGGAATAATACAAAGATCATTTGGATAGTGGGTTCATTGGTATCACCCTCAAAGCTGTTTGGACAGTGGGTCCATCTGCCTTCCACAACTCGTAATAGGTTGGAATCTTCTAATAGGGATTCAAAGTCTCCCAATAGGGACTGATATGCACTGAATGTATTTCACAGACTCCTAATAGGGTCCATCCTATAGGAATATTTATATTAGTACATCATCTTGTGGGTACCATCCCCACCGGGGTTTTCCCTCTGATCAAGGGTTTCCCTAGTTAACATATCTAGTGTTATTGTGAATGAGTATCTTGTTGTGGTTTCTAATTATATTGCTCATATGGTTAAGATTTAATAAGGCTAATAATTGTGATAATAGTTGGATAACTGATTCACTCCCCCCTCTTGGTTATATTGGTGGACTATATATTCTAATGGATCTTTCATCAACTTCAACATGGTATTAGAGCTCCAGGTCTTCATGCCCCTATTATGTTCATGAGAAGTTTGGCTTGGCTTTTAGATCTGTGCTTTATTTTTTCTTTCTTTGAAAGGGTTTCATTTTTTAGTTTTTTTTTGTATTGGATCTAGGGGTCACCTTTTTTTGGTGCACTTTGAGCCCAAACAAACCTCACCGTTGAGCTTAGAGTGCCCAAACACCCTTATTTTCATATAAAATTTGACCAATTTGGACATAGTTGGAATCTGAGGCAAAAATATTGCTCCTAGATTGGGTACATTTCTTGAGGTAGTGATTTTATGATTTTTCAACATAGAAATCAAGATTTTAAAGCTCAAAATTCAAGATTTTTGGCTTAGAAATCAAGTTTTTTTACTCAAAAATCAAGATTTTTTGGCACTAAAATTGAGACAATTTCTAGTACTGAACTAACATGCTTCCCAAGGTAATTTTTGTACAGAATCAACTTGCTTCCTGATGCACTTTTTGGCACAGAGTCTGCATAATTTTTGAGATAGTTTCTGGTAAAAACATGCACGCTTATCAAGGTAATTTTTGACACTGGTGGGCATGCTTCTTGAGGCAATGAATTTTTATTTTTCCCTTCTAGCTCTTTTTTGATGTACATGTGGTTTTTTGGCTGTAACTTGATCATTTAGACTCCATTTTTTGCAAATGAGATATCGTCAAAAAGATGATTCTGAACCCATCACAATAGTATAGTTTATTTGGATTTTTGATATTGTTTGGTTGCTAGTTTATGCAGTCAAAGTCAGATGTTCTATTTTTCACTCCTAGAGACATCTTGAGACATTCTATTTTCCAGATTCTGCTCCAGGCACATCCCATTCAATTTTTTACTTTTTTGCATTCTGGTGGATATCTTGGTTGTTTTAGGTCTAGAGATTGATTTTGTTGCTTCAGATAAATTTTCATGGGTTGTACTATCTCTTGTATCAATATTATGTCTCTTTTGATCTTTGTTGACATCCTTTCATTGTGTTTTTGCAAACACATTGAGATAAAGTGCCACTCTATTGCATTTCAAGATCTTGCACATCTTTGTGTTTTTTTGTACTTGCACTACATTATAAAGTGGCTTGGGAGGTTTCATGTTGGCCATATTTTCCATCTTCCTTTGTCAAGTGAGTGTTTCTTCCATGATATTAGTATCATGATGTGTTGATGACACGTGCCATTATAGGTGTTTGTACTTCTTTTGCACTTTCAATGTTCCTGATTCTTCTTTCTATAGGAGATATTGCATTTAGTTTCAGTGTTCATGTCTTACCTCTCAACATTATAGGGGGGTTATGCTGGTTCTATTGCTTTCTTAGTTTGATGGAGTGAGCTATGTATTTAGTATTTGATCCTATGTACTAGGCGATTACAATGGCCCGATACCTATGCATTTTGGTGAGATAGATCATTTACCATATTAATATTCTTTCATTCTTGTTTTTGGAGGCTATGAAGATACCTTCCATCTTTGCTTAATCAACTCTCCAAACTCAGTCTTCTCTACTTGGTCATGTTCTATAGAGTGGAGGTTATTCAGATCGACAATTTGATAGTGTTTGCAACTTCATGCTTCAATGTTGTTCTTCATAATCATCTTTTGTTCCTATCTTTTGGTACATTCCCTAGTTTGGAGGCTTCTTCAACCCTTCACTAGTTTTTTTCAGCATTATTTCCATCTCTTTTTGGAGTAGGGTTTTTCCCATGTGGTTTTCTCTATTTCTCCTCTTTTCAAAGATTTGGTTGTGCTTAGGTACCTCATCAGACTTTGTTTCCAGGACCCAAATTTCCTTTCAATAGTAGTTTCTAGGTTTTTAGCACTCCCTAAGTTTATCTTAAGGGGGTATTAGAGTGATAAGGTGTTTTCTTATTAATTAAATCACATTGATTTAATTATTAAGTCACTTATTATTTGTAGTTTACTTAAGATAAACTTTGGGCATATAATAATTAATTATTTTATTAACTATCATCATGCAACATAGGTTTTACCTATTAGGGTTTTGATCTCCTTTATAAGGATGACTTGTCTTTGTATTCATTCATTCACTTTTAAAAGATTATAGCAATTTCTCTTTTTGCTCATCAAGAATGTCTCATCTGTAGATCTGGGAATTCTAGACTCCATAGCTTTTGCTTCTCACTTTCTTTGACAGGCATTTGTATGTAGATGATTCTTGGGAGCTGTGGGGTTGATCTTTCATCAATTTCAACACTATCTATTGACTCGATTAATGTTATTAAAATCAGTTTGATTATTATCATAGATATTAATCATTCACTTGTTAATTAATATTGTTATTCCTAAATTTATCAAGGGGTTAATTCTTGATAAACATGGTTTATGAATATCTATTTTGATTATTATTCATATTATATATAGTTTAATTAATTAATACATTGTGATAAGAACTTGAGTATTTAGAGCAATACATACATACATACATACATACATACATACATACATACATACATACATACATACATACATACATACATACATACATATATATATATATATATATATATATATATATATATATATATATATATATATATATATATATATATATATCAATTGGGCTCATGATAATCCACCCTTCCAAAATTTGCTTGTTCTCAAGAAATAGTATTTTTCAGATTAATTTTGATTCAATGACCCATTTGTTTTAAGAGTGTTCCATTGATTCAAAGGGACTATTCATATTCTCCATTTAATGTCCCACATTCTTGTTCCTCAAATCTTGCCTTTTTGTTGGGAGTGTCTTCATATGTTTCTTCTATCTTATACATTTGTCCTCTTTTACATCAATGTCCATTCTTCCAAGGTTCCTTACATCAAAAGTATAGGTTTTTCTTGACTAACTCCTCTCTTTTTTGACATCAATATACTAGTACCATCCTCATTTACTTCTTTTTCTTCTATAGAGTTCTCCCTCTAAGATTCTTCCTAGAAGAGATAACATTTACCCAAGGTCCTTTAGACATATGCATATGTTGAAATTGTCATAATATTCCAACCATTATATCATTCTCATCTAGCTATTCATATAGGGTTGTACTAATCTCTCGTAGTGGCGTAATAACCATTTATATAAGATTGTACTAACCTCTCACACTAGCACTATAAGATTCGCTTTACTCTATCTTATCCATTCATATAGAAATGACCCCAAACTCTACACTAACATGTAGCCATTCATATAAAGATGAGTGCGGTACCCACACTAGAACAATGGGCATTTAATAATTTTTTCCCATAAGGAATTATATTAATATCTCATAACATATTAATTACTCTTATAATATCTAATCTTTGAATGAAAGTCTTTTTTCCAATATTAGATGGGGTAAGGAGAGGTTAAGTCATGTCCTCTGTGGGGTATAATTAGACGGGTTGCTGATTAACATAAGGGAAAATATAATTTAATTAAAATAAACCTTCAATAATCTTGTGTCCTATTGAGAGAGTCCGCAATACAAATAAATTATAATGTTTAAATGCATGTAACTATAGTGACCAATGTATCTATTCATTGAATACATTACAAAACTAAGACTAGACACTATGCTAAACTAGTTTTGTAATGTGTTCATTCAATACATTACAAAACTAAGGTTGCACTATGTTGACTTGGTTTTGTAATATATACAATGAATACATTACAAAACTAAGAAAGAAATGTGAAATATGGTACTATGAAGCTTCCATGCTTCTAAGTATTGCATATAGCAAACCATGAGCAATAAGAAAACTATGAAAATTATGCAAGCATATATCTTTAGAAATATTAAAGATAGGTTAAGTTGAAATTGACTATATGCATGTTAAGTGGAATTTGGATTCAAAATATAACAAGTCACATTTTTGAGTTAGTTTTGCAATGTATACATTGTATTCAATGAGTATATTACCCAACCAAGTCAAACACGTGAAATACCAAACTATGAAGTTCCATGATTCCAAGTATTGCATATAGTAAGCATATTGACTAGTAATTAAAAAGAAACTATCCAATGAATACAATAACAACTACAAATAGAAAAAAAAAGAAATCACACTCTAAATATAACGAGTGCACTAGATGTTGAGTTTAGTTTTGTAACGTATTCACAAAACAAAGTTAGACATGTAAAATATGAAACTGTGAATACTTATATCAATTGACACATATCTTACATCGTATGCTAACTGTTAGAAATATATTTGCACCTCCAATAAGTTGTGAAAGCAATTAATTTGTCATAAAAATAAACAATAAGCATATAAAACAAGTAATAAACAAGAAATAAAGGAGATAATATACCTGCTTAAACAAGAGCAGAGAATATGCAGGCTACAAAGAATAAACTACCAGCGACTAGACATGAAACTTTAAATGAATTTTATGTGGCAATGTATCCTTCTTTTAGGAATTTGGTCATTAAAAGAAGTGGCACGTCACTTGAAATTCAAATTGTAGTGGGAAAGAATCACCAGTTCATGCACATCAATTGCATTAAATTTTGGGTTCATACCGTGGCTTCATGAATACAAATTTCTAATATTTTTGGGGTTGTTTACTTTGTATTTGCACTATTTATTTGGTCATTGAAGAAGTGGCTAGTCAATTTAAAATTTGAGTTATGGTAGGAAAGAGTCAATTTTTTAAAGTATTCAATGAATAAAATACAAAGTGTTGTAATGTTTTTATTGAGTACATGATTCATTCTATACATTACAAAACTAAGCCAACACTATGAAATATGCGGAAATGAGGCTTCCATGTATTACAAATAATTTATAATTGAAAGGCATGTAACCATAGTGACCAATACATTTATTTATTAAATACATTACAAAACTAAGACAATCCATTTGATAAACGAGTCAATGAGAAATTAAGAATGCACACATCTAATGTAATCTTAGCAAATGAGAGTGGTGGATTGAAATCCCATCGTAGGTAGAGAAATGGAGTCAGTGGGAAGCGTTAGGGGGAGATGAAGTTTCCAGAAAATGATCATCTTAGAGAAACCCATATTTAAAATGGAAAAAACCAAGAGAAGACCAAAGAAATCCCCATATTTAAATTCCTGATAAACTCAATACATGCAAAATAATGATAAACCCCAAAAAACCCCCATATTTAAAAGAAAAACAAAAAAATTGTCAAGACTCATTAAAACTAAAAGACCAAGTAATAATTAAATCGACACTTTACACTATTTCTTTCTCATTTCCTCTAATTATTTCTTTTTATCACGTTACATGCAATGATATCAAGGTGAAACGATTAAAACATACAGTTATCAACACAAAAAAATCAATACAAATATTTATTGAACGATAAAAAGCTGTGAGGTATTTGCTACTTCGTGATGGATGGATTCCCTCATATGTAAGTGCAAAATAATGATAGATCTAGACAAAACCCCACATTTAAAATGAAAAAAATGAAGAAATCATTGAGATTCATTCAAACTACGACATCTAGTAATGATTAAATTGGCAGTGTAAACTATTTCTTTCCCATTTCCTCTAGTTATTTATTTCTATCACATTACATGCAATGATATCAAGGTGAAATGATCGAAACATACAATTATTAGCACAAAAAAAATATAGCAAACACTTATTGAACAATACAAAATGTGAGTTATTTTCTACTTTGTGATGGAAGGATAAATTCCCTCACCTGTAGTAGTGTTGAGTGGATGAATGAAACCCTTGTCACACACAAAGAAACGAAAGAAACATGAAGTGTTTGCGAGAGCTAAAATTCCCAGAAAAGATGAACGATTTTAGGGTTCCCAGTGGGTAGTGATAGGGCTACCCCTGTGTGGTTATGTGACAGTTGGTGAACTGTGAACATGTTAACGTGATTTGGTATGGGGTAAGGAGAGGTTACGTTGGGTCCTCTGCTGGTATAATTAGATGGGTTTCTATTAATGCAAGATATAATGAGATTTAGTTAGAATGATCCCTTCACCCCCTTTCCTACCCAGTGAGTGGATTCACATTAATAACAACTTATTCAATAATGTTTAGGTGAATGGTTATGTGTGAAATAAATCACAACTTTAAAAATTTTCTCAGCACGAGAAGGTGCCGAGTGACAGGCAGTAGGTGTCGAGTTAGCTCAGCATAAGAAGAAGCCGAGTAAGCTCAGCACACAAAGGGCAATGCTCGATAACAGTGGATGCCGAGAGAGCTTGGTTCAAACTGGAAAAATTATAACTTAGAGAAATTTCAACGTGAATGTTTCCACCATTAAAACTAGAGAGCCAAAGCTTGAAGCTTCTAAACAAACTTCTCAAATGCAATGAATAGAGGAAGAGCAATGGATTCAAGCATGCTTGCTTTCTTTCTATTCAACTTTGATTAAAAACATTACAAAATTTGGGAGCATTCGACTTGAACTGAAAAATCCTAAACTGGTAAAACTTCAAACTTCAGTGAACTTTAAACTTCTAGCTCTAATGGCTGCATACAATGGTGCCTGGAGCAATCATTGCTTCAATAGGACAAAACCACCAATAGCAAACTTAAAGAGTGAACAAGGGAAACACTTGCCAACTGGATCTGTTGATCTCTTTCCATTTGCTTTGCTCTGCTCTACAACTTCTACCTTCTCTGCTTTGCTGAATTGACTCTCTGAATGAATGAATGTAGAAAACATTCCTTTTGTCATATTCCATTTTCCCTCTCAATGTTCAAATTTCAAAATCACCTACCAAAATAAATGCCTGCCGTCCATGGATGCCTGTGGAAAAGAAACTGACAAGGTAGATGGGCATGGGGCTCGAGGACAACCTGTAGGCTCTCAACGTTCAATTTCCAACACTCCCCCTTTGTCTTGAGACCCACAAACAAGGATCACTGTTGATCCAAATCAACCACACCAAGACACTCTCTTAAGTGTACAAAACTTCCAATGCCTAATGGATTTGTGAAAATATCTGCTAGCTACTACTCAGACTTACAAAATTCCATCTTGATATCCCCATTCTCCACCAACTCTTTGATGAAGTGATATCTGATCTCAATATGTTTGCTCCTCCCATGGAAGACTGGATTCTTGGACAATGCAATTGATAAAATGTTGTCACAATAAATTGTGGTTCCATCCTCTTGCCTTTCATTCAAATCTATCAAAATCCTTCTTAACCAAATTGCTTGACATGCTGCTGCATTTGCTGCTATGTATTTAGCCTCTGCTATAGATTGAGAAACAATAGGTTGCTTCTTGGATGCTCATGAAATTGTACCCAATCCCAGATGAAACATGTATCCAGAAGTGCTCTTCCTATCATCTATACTTCCAGCCTAATCACTATCACTGTAACCAACCAACTTGAATTCATTTGATGCAGTATACAAAATTCCAAATCCCTTGGTACCTTTCACATACCTTAGGATCCTTTTTCCTGCTTGCAAATGGGAATCCTTTGGTGTTTCCATAAATTTGGAAATCAGACTTACTTCATGCATCAAGTCTGGCCGAGTTGCAGTCAAATATATTAAACTTCCAACCATACTCTTCTATAGTGTCGGATCCACTCTCTTGCTAGAGTCTTCCTTGCTCAACTTTAGACCTACTGCTGTTGGTGTTGGGGCTGCCTTACTATTCTGCATTTTAAATCTCTCCAAGATCTGCCCTGCATATTTTTCTTGAGAGATGAAGATGCCATCATGCATTTGTTTTACTTCTATGCCTAGAAAGTATTTCAAGAGACCTAGGTCTATCATTTCAAACTCATTTTTCATGGTCTCTTTGAACTCACCTATTAGAGCCTTGTCATTACTAGTAAAAATCAAATCATACATATAAGACAACAATCAACACACTTCCATTTGCTGCCTTGATGTAGAGAGTAGGCTCACCATTGCTTTTGCTAAAACCATTGCTCATCAAATATGAGTCAATCTTGTTGTACCATGCCTGTGGAGCTTGCTTGAGCCCATAAAGAGCTCTCTTAAATCTATATACTTTATTCTCTTCACGTGCAACTTCATAACCAGGTGGCTACTCCACATATACTTCTTCTTTCAATACACCATTTAAGAAGGCAGACTTCACATCCATTTGATATACCTTCCATTTGTGCTAAGCTACAATTGCTATGATAGTACGTACAGTTTCCATTCTTGCAACTATATGTGTGAATATGTGGCCTATGCTAACACACACACTTCAACACGATCCTTATTTGCAGATTCATCCCGGGATGAACATTGGATTGTTCATCCGAAAATCAGCTGACAAGGCGACCTGTTGCCTTCTATCTAAAGGGAATTGCTTGTTAGATATCCTCAGATTTGAGGTGTTAAGCAACCAGACCCTCTACGAATGAAAGATTTAAAAGAAAATGCGACTAATCTATATGAGAATGCAAATTAATCTAGAATGGAGTATGCACGTTTAATCTAAGAACATGTAAAAGAAAGCTATGCTAGAATGTATGCATATTATGCTAAATGAGATTAAACTAGAAAATGAAAATCTATATGAAAGTAATGAGCTCAAATGAATGCACAATCCAGCAGCAATTCAATGCAAATTCTTATTCAACCTCTCCCAAAATGAAGAGATGAGGGTCTCTTAGATAGACTTTCCTGGAATCCATCAACGGTTGAGATCGATTTCAATCAACGGTCAGGATTAAAGGTGAAGTTCAGTCATAAAGGAAGATTCTCAAATTAAAGGGAGTTAACTGATTTAATTTGAGTAGAATAAGGAGTTAACTGATTTAATTTGAGTAGAATAAGGAGTTAACTAATTTAATTCCTTTTTGATCAACAGTGAACTGGGAATTTCCCTTTTTGAACTGAAGAAGGATTTTGGAGAGATATTTAATTTAATAAAATGAGATATGCTCTCATAAATATATTTCCTATTTAATTAAATAATTTCATTTAATTAATTAGAGACACTTTCTTATTTAATTAAATAACTATATTTAATTAATTAGGAATTACTCCTATTTAATTAAATAACTTTGTTTAATTAATTAAAGAATAACCTTCCATTTAATTAAATTATTTTCTTTAATTAGTTAGAAATACCTTTCCCATTTAATTAAATAATTACATTTAATTAATCAAGATAGGTGTATTTATTAAATTAAATAAATTTAATCCCATAGTACATTAGCCTTAGGAGATAATTTAATTTAATAAAGTATAAATACTTTTAAATTAAATTAAAATTAAATCAAGTAGGTTTAATGTGACTAATATGAGTACGTACTATAAGAATTAAATAAGAAATGTGATGAATCCAGATTAGGGTCTTCTACATCTGACAATTAAGTCAAGTAGCGAGGTAGATCAAGAATGTGTCTAATGAAATAGGACTTTACCAATGATCAAAATAGACCAGAATTGGTATCATGGCAATGAGCCAATTTTGGGGTATTACAGCAACCAGGGCACATGTCTCATCATAATCTCTTCCATACTGCTGTTTGTAGCCCTTGACTACCAGCCTTGCCTTATGCCTATCAATTTTGCTTTCAACATTACATTTGGTCTTGTAGACCCATTCCACTCCAATTATTTGCTTCTTGGGAGGAAAATCAGTTAGCTCCCATGTCTCATTCCCTTCCATAGCATCTATCTCCTCATCCATGGCCTTACACCATTTCTTCTCCTTAACAGCTTCTTCAAAATATATTGGATCACTATGAGAAAATAATGCAAAATTAACACTCTCATCATAATCTTCATACCTTTCATCTTGGTATATCTCCCTAAGACTCTTGGTCTTTCTTGGTAAAAGGGAGGAGAGTGTGGGATCAGAATCTTCACTGCTACTGCTTTGCCGACCAACTCGGTCTTCACTGTTACTCGGCATTGACACTCGGTCATGCCTAGAAGAGCTCGGCAATGACTGAGGCTGCTTGCCTTTTCTTCTATCTGCTCCTTCTTCTTGTTGTTCATCAACATCCTCTTCATTCATAATTGGCACTTTACTTGAGGTGTTGGGTGACTCATCAATTCGTCCATACCAAGACTGATTTTCAAGAAATTCCACATCTCTTGAGAGAATCATTTTGTTGTTCAATGGGTTATACAATCTGTATGCCTTTGATTCTGAGCTTTACCCTGCGAAGATGCACTTCACACCTTTGTCATCCAATTTCTTCCTTTTCTCTTTAGGCACATGTGCATATGCAACACATCCAAACACCCTTAGGTGTTCAATTGTCCATCTTCCTCGTGACCATGCTTCCATTGGAATTCTATCACGAACTACCTTTGTAGGACACCTATTAATTAGGTAAATTGCTGTTGCCACAGCCTCTTCCCAAAATTCAGTTGGGAGACCTTTCTCTTTCATCATGCTCCTTGCCATTTCAACAATGGTCCTGTTCTTTCTTTCAGCCACTCCATTCTGTTGTGGTGTATAGCTGGCTGTGAGCTCTTTCTTTATACCATGTTTCATGCAAAAATTTACAAAAGAATTGGAGGTATATTCCCCTCCTCTATCTGATCTTAGGACCTTGATATAGTGTCCACATTCTCTTTTAGCTTGGGCTTTGAACTCAAGAAACTTATCAAATGCTTCAGATTTAGATTTCAAAAAATAAACCCATGTCCTATGACTAAAATCATCAATAAATGTCATGAAATAAGTACTCCCCCCAATGGAAGTAACTTCCAACGGACCGACTAGGTCAGTATGCACTAACTCTAACGGATATCTAACCCTCTTAGAATTTTCAGAATTAAAGGGAAGCCTGTGTTGCTTACCCAAAATACAAGCCTCACACTTGTCACATGAATTTCCTATACATGGCAAACCTTCTACCATTCTTTTATTTGACAACAAATTTAAACCAACATAGCCTAGATGACCATACTTGAGGTACCATAGCCGTGAGGGGTCTTCAATCACACTCCTTAGAGCTGATTGTGTGGGAGGTGCAACACCAACTTGAGATGAGAAACGTGTCTCTATCCTCAAGGGAAACATTCTGTTCTTTGTCATTTGAACTGCTGCAAGTAAGTTCTTGCTCCCATCCTTTTCATGAATGACACACGTGTCATTCTCCATCAGCACTTTGTATCCATTTTGAATGAGCTGACCAATGCTCATCAAATTGTGCTTCATACCGGGGGCAAAATATACATTTTGTATTTCCTTCTTCTCACCTTGCTTGCTGCGGACCATAATAGATCCTTTGCCCACTACTGGGAGGGTTCCATTGTTACCCATTTTAATCTCAGATTTGAAACTCTTGTCAATGAATGAAAATAAGGTTTCATTACCACTCATGTGGTTGCTACATCCACTATCGAGGTGCCAAACCTCAGGGCTTCCTTCTTCACCAACATTACACATGATGAAGGCAGTGGCATTGTTTCCACTTCCCATGTTTACATGAGCCACATTTTCTTGTCCTGACTGATCATTTTGCTTCTTCCAGCATTCACTTGCATAATGCCCATATTTATGATAGTAGTAGCATTCTACATTGCTTCTATTTGAGTTGTAGTTTTTCTTACCTCCCCTTGAAGTATTTTGTGAGCTACTTGCTCCATCTGCTCTTTTTGAGCTTTCTGCTGCAGCATTTCTTTGTCCTCCATTTCCTCGGCCTTTGCCTTTGGAGTTTCTGCCTGAGCCATTTCTTCTTCTCCCCCTTCCTCTTGGATTTGACTGAGCCTTAAATGCTTGCTCTTGGGAAGAAGAAGATGCATATCTGTTGATCCTATGTTCATGGGTTTGAAGAGTACCCATCAACTCATCCATTGTCAAAACAGTGAGGTCTTTTGCCTCTTCTATGGTCATGACCAAGTTGTCATATTTATGAGGTAAACTCCTCAATATCTTTTCCACTATCATATGCTCTTGATAGTCTTCTCCATTTGACTTTAGTTGGTTAATCACATTGGAGGTCCTTAAACTGAAGTCTGAAACTAATTCATTTTCCTTCATCTGAAGGTACTCAAACTCCCTCCTTATATTCTGTAGCTTTACTGTACGAACTTTATCAGTCCCCTTGAAGTTCGTCTTAAGGATATCCCAAGCTTCCTTTGCATCGTTTGCTGCTGCAATCTTTGAAAAAACTGTCTCTGTCATTGTTACCTCAATAAGACTTAATGCCTTCACATCCTTTCTCCTTGACTCTTTCAAATGAGTCTTTTGATTATTGGTAAGAGTAGCATACAGAGCTGGGTCTGTCACATCATTGAACCCATTAACTACAAACTCCCACAAATCATTTACAACCATTATGGTTTTCATCTTCTTTGCCCATGTATCATAGTTTTGTCCATTGAATGGTGGTGGCTGTTGCCATATCTTTCCTATATCTACTGCCATGTCAAATATCTCAAGAAAAATAAATGCCCTAACTCACTGTGGATGTGGGGCCTCAAAGCTCTAATACCATGTGAGAAATAAATCACAACTTTAAAATTTTTCTCAGCACGAGAAGGTGCTGGGTGACAGTTTTGCTTGGCACCTTAAGGAGCCGAGTGGTAGTTTACTCGACACATGAAGGTGCCGAGTTAGCTCGACACAAGAAGAAGCCGAGTAAGCTTGGCGCACGAAGAAGCTGAGTAAGCTCGGCACACAAAGGGCAATGCTCGGCAACAATGGATGCCGAGAGAGCTCGGCTCAAATTGAAAAAATTATAACTTAGAGAAATTTCAACGTGAATGTTTCCACCATTAAAACCAGAGAGCCAAAGCTTGAAGCTTCTAAACAAACTTCTCAAATGCAATGAATAGAGGAAGAGCAATGGATTCAGGTATGCCTGCTTGCTTTCTATTCAACTTTGATTAAAAACATTACAAAATCTGGGAGCATTCGGCTTCAACCAGAAAACCCTAAACTGGTAAAACTTCAAACTTCAATGAACTTTAAACTTCTAGCTCTAATGGCTGCATACAATGGTACCTGGAGCAATCACTGCTTCAACAAGACAAAATCAACAATAGCAAATTTAGAGAGTGAACAAGGGAAACACTTGCCAACTGGATCTGCTGATCTCTTTCCTTTTGCTCTGCTCTGCTCTGCAACTTCTATCTTCTCTGCTCTGCTGAACTGACTCTCTGAATGAATGAATGTAGAAAACATTCCTTTTGTCATATTCCATTGTCCCTCTCAACGTTCAAATTTCAAAATCACCTACCAAAATAAATGCCTGCTGTCCATGGATGCCTGCGCGAAACAAACTAACAGGGTAGATGGGCGTGGGGCTCGAGGACAATCTGTAGGCTCTCAACGTTCAATTTCCAACAAGTTATAGGCGACAATATAATTTTGTTATGAATTCCATATTGTCCACCATTGGAGGTCTAGGGGTCAGGATCTAGGCAAGCATTTTGAAATAGCACTTTTGGACGACTTTGCACTCCACGATCCCTATATAAAGAGATCCATGACTACCCAAAAGTTGAAACATTAGCTTTATACACTTCACTCACCTATATAGGTACATTGAAAAAATCAACAAAATCTGACTTATAATTTAAGAGTTCTAGATACACAAAATTAACCTTTATGAGTTACTAAATTTTTTTCTCAACTTGATATATCTTTTCATTCTTTTATTATTATTTCTGTTTAATTTTATTCTTATTAAATCAGATTTAATCTTTACATTTATTTTCACTCTTATTTAAATCGGGTTAAATCATGTTAAAGTAAATCTTATTTAAATTTATATTTTTGAGCACAGCACGAGGTGCAAATTTTAGGCTTGATAGCCACTGACCGATGCGGAGTCTCAAGTGAACCAATCTCGGAACTTATCAATGACAGCTAAATATCCCTTTGCGCTTGCAATCCTGGCTTCGACCAACCAGGATGTCGTATGTCACAGGTGCATCATTTTCCTTTCGCTAATTTCAATTCAATCTATCAAATTCAGAGCTCTGTCAAGTATTTTAGAAAATGCAACCGAAGGAAAATTGAAATCTTTGTCACCAAAACCCAATGTGCAATGTCAGTGGAAGAACGATTAAAACGTGCCATCTATGGAGTAAACATTGTAGAACAAGTTGACTCCAAGACATATGTTCGTGTACTGCAAGAGTGTGTCAAGAAGAAATCAATGGTTGAGGGCAAGCAAGTTCATGCACACATTATTAGAAATCGAAACGAGGTTGATGATTTTCTAGGAAGTAACCTGGCAAACATGTATGCCAAATGTGGGAGTTTAGTTGATGCACGACGAGTGTTTGACGAAATGCCTGAGCGAAACATTGTGTCATGGACAGCAATGATTGCAGCACATGTTCAGAATGGGTTTAATCTTGAGGCTTTGGAGGTCACGGGCTTAATGCAAGAGGCTGGCATGATGCCGGACGAATTTACCTTTCCTAGTTTGTTCCGAGCCTGTGCGGGCATGGAAGATCCAGAGCAGGGCAAGGCCTTACATGCGATAGCAATCAAATCTGGTTTTGAGTCGGATGTAGGTGAGGGAAGTGCCCTTGTTGATATGTATGCTAAAGGTGGCTTGCTCGATGAGACGTGCAAGGTGTTTGACAAAATGCCTGAAAAAAAATGTGGTTTCATGGAATATAATGATCATGACGTTTGGGCAGAGTGGACAAGGAAAGGAGGGTTTGAAGATT
Organism: Cupressus sempervirens; assembly: GCA_028749045.1. NCBI lineage: Eukaryota > Viridiplantae > Streptophyta > Pinopsida > Cupressales > Cupressaceae > Cupressus > Cupressus sempervirens. The sequence goes on along the minus strand of CM053789.1, from coordinate 418,247,897 downwards.
TTCAGCCAAATGCAGAGGAAAGGTGTGAAGCCAAACTTCTCAACGTTAACCGCTGTTGCCAATTTGTGTACAAATTTGGAAAACGTGGAACAAGGCAGACAATTGCATGCATTCACTGTTAAAACTGGTTTTGATTCAGACATGCCTTTGTCCAATGCCCTTGTTATGATGTATACCAAGTCCGAGTGCTTTGATGAGGCTAATATTATGTTTTCTGAAATGAGCAAACGAGACCTGCTGTCTTGGAATTCCATGATTGTTGGAGTTGCTCAGTGTGGGTATGATCACGAGGTTTTGTGTTGTTATTTCCATATGCGGTGCAGGGCATAAGGCCAAACTACTTCACCCTTTCCAGCGTTTTTTGGGCATGTGCTAGCTTGCAAGCTTTTGAACGAGGCAAAGTGGTTCATTCTTATAGTATCAAATGTGGATTGGAGTCGAATGTCTTTGTAGGAAGTGCAATTGTTGATTTGTATGCTAAATGTGGGCTATTGAATGATGCATGCAGAGTTTTTGAAAGTATGCCTGAACGAAATGTGGTGACTTGGAGTGCAATGATTGGAGGTTATGTCCAAAATGAGCTTTATGAGGAAGCCATTAAGCTCTTTTGCCAAATACAAGGGACAGGCATGATGTCGGATCCATTTACCTTTGCTACTGTCTTTGGTGCGTGTGCTAGCCTGCAGGATCTACAGAAAGGCAAGCAGGTTCACGCTCATATTATCAAAAGTAGATTTGGTGAAAATGTCTTCGTAGTGAATTCGCTTATCACCATGTATTCTGAGTGTGGCCACATTGAATATGCCTACATGGTGTTTGAAAACATATCTAAGAGAAATATAGTATCATGGACAGCAATGATTTCTGGACATGAACAAAACGGATGTAGCAAGGGGGCCCTTACACTTTTTGGGGAAATGTAATTAGCAAGCGTGGAACCCAATCAGTTTACTTTCATCAGTGTTCTTGAGGCATGTACATCTCTTCACTATTTGAGATTTGGGAGGCAGATCCATGCCTAGGTATGTAAAACCGGATTAGATTTTGATACCTTTCTAGGGACTGCCCTTATTGATATGTATGCTATGTGTGGGCACATGGATGATGCATGTAAGGTGTTTGATCAAAAGTGCCAAGGATGATGCTTTATTATGGAGTGCTGTAATCATAGGATATGCAGAAAATGGGTATGATAACCAAGCTCAAGATTTCCTTTACAGAATAAGATTGTCAGACATGAAGAGGGCACATTTCACCTTCTCACGTATTCTAAAGGCATGTGCCAGTATAGGATCTTTTCAGCGAGGCAAAGAAGTACATGCATATGCTGTAAAATTTGGGTTCGAGTCAGATGTCTTTGTGGCAACTTCACTGGTTGATATGTATGCCAAATGCAGCAACCCAGAGGATGCATTGAAAATCTTCTATGAGATGCCAGAACAGAATTTACTCTCATGGAATGCAATGATTGCCGGGTATGTTCGAAATGGTTATTGTGAGGAGGTCCTCAAGCTTTCTAAACAAATGCATATTGAAGGACTGAAGAAGCTTGATATATTCAGTTGTGTGAGCATTCTTGGCGCATGTACTGCTTTACTGTCCCTCAAACAGGGCAAACAGTTCCATGTGTACATCATCAAAAGAGGATATGAATTGGACGTTGCAGTGGCAAATGCCATCATTGACATGTATGCTAAATCCGGCTGCATACAAAGTTCATACAAAGCATTTGAGAAGATGCCAGAATGAAATGTTGTCTCATGGAATTCAATGATTGCACATTTTGCACAACATGGTCGTCGGAAGGAAGCCATATGACTATTTGAAAAAATGCTACAGGCAGGGGGTGAACCAAGTCATGTCACTTTTGTTAGCATTCTCACTGCTTGCAGCCATGTAGATCTAGTAGATGAAGGCTACCGCTTCTTCAATTTAATGTTTGGAGATCACAGCATCATGCCAAGAGCAGAGCACTATGCCTGCATAGTTGACCCTCTTGGTCGTGCTGGATGCCTAAATGAAGCAGCAACATTTGTCAAAAAAATGCCATTCGAACCTAGTACTTTGGTATGGCGTACCTTGCTTGGTGCTTGTAGAATCCATGGTAACTTAGAACTAGGTAAACATGCTGCAGAGTGCATACTAGCTTTGGAGCCAGAAGACACTGCAACTTATGTTCTTTTGTCAAATATCTATGCGGAGCTTGCAGGGTGGGAAGATGTAGGAAAGTTGAGAAAGCTCATAAAGGCCAAGGGGCTTAGAAAGGAGTGAGGACTAAGCTGGATTGAGGTTAAGGACAAGGTGCACGCATTTAGTGTGCAAGATCAATCACATCCACAGACAAATGAGATATATTCAAAACTGAAAGAGTTAACTGCAGAAATAAAGAAGATACGGTATTTACCAGATACAAGCGTTGTTTTGCACAATGTGGAGGAGGATCAAAAGAAAGAAGATCTTTGCCATCATAGCGAGAGGCTAGCTATAGCTTTTGGGCTTATCAAGACTCTTCTAGGAGCACCTATTCACGTCATGAAGAACCTTCTTATATGTAGCGACTGTCACACTGCCACAAAGTTCACATCGAAGGTTGTTGAGAGAGAAATTATTTTAAGGGATGCTAGTCACTTTGATCATTTCAAGAATGGGCTCTGTTCATGTGGAGATTATTGGTGAAATAAAAAGTGGTTTTATTTCCTATATTTAGAAATCCACACACTTCTACTGTTTATGATCATTATGACCTTGAGTTTTGCACCAAAGGCCTCATTTCCTCGTATGGCTCTGCAGAAATGTTTTGTGCAATGCCATGTTTTGGGATTCTGATTAGATTTGAGGGGACGATGGAGTTAAAACTATTGAAGTCTAGGGAAGAATAATTTTTGGATTCAGTGTAGAGAAGACATGGCACTATAGTGCTTATTTGGAGCCAAAGAAGTTGAGTAGCCATATCCATATTAGTGGAAGCTTCATTTAGTAGTATTCCATGAATAGACAAGTTACGTACTGCTATACTAATTAGCAATCTTAGCTGTCAGGGACTTGTGTGTAAGTGGGAAGAGTGTGCTGAAAAAGTAACTTGCAATAACATATCGTGGAAGTACTTAAAAGTCACATATAATATGAGACAATACTTCCAATTCCAGAATTCTCCTCAATAGTTCAAGGCATTTGAAATATATGCAATTAACTGCTGAATTGGGAAGATATTCAGAGGGGTTCCAAGTTGCCAGAAAATTTGCTGTAAGGATTAGGATTAGTTGTCAGTTGCGTCTGGCATTGTAAATACACACACTCTTTTTCCTTGCTTTATCAGAGTGGTGGTTATGTGTCAAGCCAAGCACAGAACGGAAGGTAATTCCAAGTTAATGTGACATTTGTTATCTTGTTTCGATCAACATTATGTCTTGCTTCACCTGCAAAATGCATTCAAGTTGATATGCTATTGGAATATCATAATGGGAATACGAATCCTTTCCTGAGTTGGTAACAAGATGTGACTGGTCACTTAATCGTTGCCTGAGATTACATACCTCCACAAATAAGTGAACCTTGAGAAGAGAGATAAGTCGAAAATCCATTGTTTGCCACTCAACTCTGATCCTCTTTTCTCCGTGTGATTCTTGATTGTCCAACTTAATGTTTGCAGGTTATCTAGTTTGATGGGGGAAGTTATTAGCATTCCTCTATGATCTGTGCAGGTGTGCTTGAGTTTTAACTTTCATTCTGAGAGACTTGATTGATTGATTCTTTTAATGCCTGGCGAACTCAATTTCTTGATGGATCAGTATTTAATCTGACATCCACAGCACTGAAATTCTACTTTCTGGTGTTCAAAGATAAAACCAACAGAACTGAACTACTAATAGAAAAGGACCAACAGAACGACATTACGGCTGTACAGATAAAAGTAACACATAGGATTGCAAACAAGAAAGCCAAGCAGTTCCTTATCAGAAAACCATCATTGGCTATAAAAATTGCATAGATGGGTATAGCTGATTTATTTGGATTGTGGCTAAATAGAGCCCTGCCGCAGTTGAATTATGAGTTATGATGGATGACTTTCGAGATGGTCACACAAAATCTCCACTGACACTCGAGATGACATTGGTGCTGATCAGTATGGATGGATATTCCCGAACACTTTCATTTTTGTTCAGTTAGAATGATTTTTCTCACTAATTACCATGTAAGCTCCAAGGCTTAAGCTTTTCTCAACTCTTATTGATCAAACATATTCTTGAATGTAATTTACTTAAGCATGTATTGAATGGAAAACTGAGGGCAAACGAACTTCATTTTTTATTTTGCTCAAACTTCGTTTGGAGGCACCACGGAAATTATCTCACAAATGTAAAATAGTTAGGACTATCTTGTCAAATAGTGAGTCAAAGCAATGGGGAAAATCTCACGATTTGAGGTTTACTTTAAAGGCAACGTCTATACAGCCACGAAAATGCACTTCCTTACGAAGGAGAGGACTTAGAATTTTTTTTTTAAAGTTTGAAAAAGCAATGTAAAGGAAGTGCATTGTCGTGGCTGTATAGCCACGGGCTACTTTAAGATGTATGACGATTCTTTGATGAGCTTCTCACTTAAGGTTTATATATGCGGCCTCAAAAAAAATTGTAATACGTTAAGGATGTTTTGTGTCCAGATTTTTCAAAACTACTGCTGTCGGGTCAAAAGTCTCGCTGATGTGGGTGGGTGAAAACCCTCTTGAAAAATTGAAAGGCCTTCAAGATTTGGGGATTCTATCTTCCTTCCATATAGGGTTAACCTTATCATGAAGAAGATAATAAGTAAATAAATTTGTTGAAACACACAAGTTTTTTGTTTTTTTAAAGGTAAAAGTGGGCGAACCACTGATTATATATAAAAGAAATATAGCCTGATTCAAAGGCTCTACTAGGAAAGAATCAGGAAGAAAACCCATAAAACAACATGAAAAGAGAGAGAAGACACTAAAAAAAGCTGAACACCCATCAACAAGCCGGGGAAGGGGATTTGAAATAGGAAATCAACACTTACAATCTGAATTGACAAGTTCAGAATATATTAAATTCCCCAATTCGGGAATCAAATTTGAGATCTGGTCTGTTAAAAAAGACTCAATAAAGTTTTAGTCACAACCATGATTTGATAAGCAATCAGACACCTTGTTACATTCTCTAAGTGCGTGTGTGATGCAAGTATCCTGAAATTAATGAAGTAATTGCCAAATCTGGTTCATCACATATCGTAATTGCCAATTGTGAACATTCCTGGTCATGCATGCATTAATTACCACAAGAGAATCCCCTTCAATGTAGACTTTAGAAAAGCCACCCTTCTTTGCCAAAGCTAGACTGTGTAAAAGTGCATGGGCCTTTGCCATGTTGTTCGTGTTAGGATTAATGGGAGCAACCTTAATTGCCAATAACTTGCCTAACCAATCTCTGATACAAACTCCTATACCAGAAATATCGGGATTGCCTCTTGAAGCTCCATCAAAATTGATTTTGACAAAATCTCGAAAAGGGGGATGCCACTTAATAATGGACTTGTCTCTAGCGTGAATGGATTTCCAATTTGGAACTGATCCAACTAGTAGGAAACTGTATTTCCATTCTTTTAAAATCATATTGTCCCAGTGAGAAAAATAATGGTTGCATTTGACGTTGGATAAATTAGAGTTAGCTATCTTCGAAATAGAAACTTCAAGCTTATCACAAACCTGATCAATGAAAGAGACATTTTTCTTGAAAATTATTTTAATACGTTCTCACCATATAGCCCAAACAATTGAAGAAGGTATACATTTCCAGAGGCAAGTGAAAGTGGAAGAAGTGAACAACAATGGCCAAGATTCAAACAAATCCCAAACCTTGTTTGGAAGGGGCATGAATACATTAAGTTTCTTGAGGACGACCAACCAACAGGAGTATGCAAATTTGCAATTGATTAATAGATGGTCCATTGTTTCTAATTCTTCCCCACAAAGGACACGATTAAAGGGATCTGCAATTCCAAACTTTGAAAGTCTATCACTTGTTAATATCTTCTTCCTGGGTGATAACTGAGAGAAGCAACCCGCTTTAGGGAGGACAATGGGGTTCCAATAGAAAAAATATGCTCTGCTCTTATTGCAATTGTTTTCAATTTGCTGAAGAACCCTATATCCTTCCTTTATTGAGTACTTGCCATTCTTAGAGGGAACCCAAATCAGTTTGTCCTCATGGTTCGATGAGATTACAGCCTGTTGTTGAAAAATATTTATGAGAAAGGAGGACTGAAGATCATTGAGAGGAAGTGTAGATGGGTCCTTTCAGATTACATTTCCTGAGAATATTTCCACTGTCAATACATGGTCCAGCAATTTAGATCCCCAACAATTGGCCGTTTAAATTAACTTGAAACATACAAGTTAATGTTTAAATTAATTGAGTTAAAAATATTTATAATGTTCATGTTTTTGTATTTGTTAATTTGTTTTAAAAATAATTAAATGTAAATTATTATGAGGTTAATGGGCTTTTGGTTTATTGGTGAAGTTGAAATGTTCTTTAAATGTTTACTAGGGACCAAGTCTTACTTAGTGCAAGGCTCTGACATCAAAAAAGGGACGAGGTTAGGATCGTGCCTCGAGCATATTTAGCAGAATGGATACCCCTTAGTCCTTGGTTTGTAGTCAAAGAGGTTCAGTTGTTGACTCGTGCTCCCATATTAGACAACTAAAAAGATTTCGTGAAGGACCTCTATTAAAAAAATAAAATTTATCATGAGATAGTTTGTGAAAACCTCTCAATTATTAACAAGAAGAGTTATTAGAAAAACTAAACTAAATTACACTTCAATGAATTATAAAACAATTTATTTTTTTAAGACACGATAAAGGTAAGAATACTATGGACACGAGAGTTGAGATATGCTCCCCTTTCACATTCAAGAAACATTAAACAATAGTCAATATAATAACTAGATACATGTAATAGGGGATTGCTAGAGATATAATCACCCAAGTAAATTGTGATAAGAAGACCTAATATCTACTCCCTTGAGTGCATACTCAGTACATGACAAGGTCTTCGTATAAAAAATAGTGAGAAGATAAACTTGGTGCTAAATAAAATTTGGGTATAATAACCATAGATGTGTTGTGCTCATAATGGGTAAGACAAGCAAACTGATGATAATTTTTTACTCCTATAGATAGAATCAACATGAACAATGATTGAGTTGGATATGTAAACTCATGAGTATCTACTAAATTTGTCATTATAAAAGTAGATCTAAGTGGGGAAAGAACAAAAAAGTCTAAATGCATTATTATGACATCTAAGAAAGGTATAATACTATAAGAATTGTCATCAAAGAAGAGATGAATGCCGACGATGTCAACAAGATCCAAAAGATGGGACTCCGCAAACAAATTTGAAAAATCTAGTAAATATATCTTCAAATGAGGTGAAAGAGGAAGATTGATATGAGCCTATTGCAAGGAATCATTAGAAGTTGCATTGATGAAGAAACACTAGATTAAAATAGAGCAACGAGCAATATATATATATGACATCTCAATACATGTTGTTGGGCTACACTATTCATTCTTGAGAAATGCGCCCACCTAAGATGTTTGAGCATGGACAACTATAGAATTTTACAAGAAAGTCCTTGGCCTTTGGATGTTGATTTAGATATGTTGGATTCAAAGAATCTCTAGTCTTTAAGACGAAAGAAAGAGAAGTCTAACTATGCTCAAGAATTTCTCATTGATTTGGTCATCATCATATGGAATATCATTAGAATCATCTAGGGGAACAAGATAGTTCGAAACATAATCATTTGAATTCCACACATTTTCCAAAATTTGATCCAACGAGTATGAAGGATTTCCATGCCATATATGACATACAATGTTTTGATGCCATATTAAGACCAATAGATCCCACAACATGATGAGACTTGGGGTACCATACGAGGTTTCACCAATATGTAGTTGGTTGGGGAACAAGTTCATAAAGATAGGGAAAAAGACTAAGCCATCTAAAATGCTTTAAAATGCCAAATTTATTTCCTTTTTTTAATTTAATAATACAAGGATAAGTTGAAATATTTTTTTATCTAACCGATCAAGTAATAGACAAATACATTAATATAAAATATAGAATTACATGAATAACCCCCTAGAGTTACTCAATCATAAGAACCCCCAACAAATTATGTTGATGACATTATATACTTGGTGTGAATCTAGTTTCCACTTGCCAAATCAACATAGTGGTGTTGATATTAATGTATTATAGATCCAAAATAGGTTATTAAGCTTTTATTTTAATAAAAAATGAGACTTCAGAAGTTCTAGAAACAAATCAAACACTTTTATAAAAGAAAATGCAATAAAAACATTAAGATATGAGATCAAATGAAGCACTAAAATTTCTTAAATAAGAACCACTTTGGATCAACTAAGAGAAAAATTATAAAGCTAAATAAAATAAAACAAGACTATCAACAACACTTCAAAGCTTTTAAAAATTAGCCTAGACTATAAGATTTATTGTGAAGCTACCCAAGAATGCAAATGATTAGTATGCCAACATTAATAGAAAATCATTAGTGATAGAATGAAATTATTCTATACAATAAATTGAAAAACATATAAGCACGAGAGCTTACAATTAAAATAATAGGTGAATGTACATATGATATACCACCTAAGAGACTAAAAACACAACCAAAGTAGGATAAAGTGAGAAAGTCCCTAAAGTAAACATAAAGAAGTGCAAAAAAGACCTAAGTGGAGAACTAGCTAGGAAGTATAATCCATTCACACTAATACCCAATTAAAGTACAACTCAGGGAATCAAAAAGTTTGCAAAAGATAGCTTGATGAGGCAATCATGTACAACAAAAACTCCCCTAGAAAGAATAAGAAAAGAAAGCCTAGTGGGAAAAAATCCCAACATGAGAGGAGGAAGAGTGAAGAGCTAAGTAACTTCCTTGAATGAATGACATCTTGCACGCCAAAATGATTTCATGGATGAAGGTGCATCCTTTTTATGAATAGTTTGGTGAAAATATTTTCTACTAGCTCTACCATAGGATTATATTGCAAATTGGTGTTCTTCTCTTGTTTTATCTCTCAAGTGTGTGTAGGTCTAGATGTGTTTGGTCCATTGATGATGGACTAAAGTGTTTCAAATAGGGCACTCTAATTGTTATAATATATGATTTATGATTTCTAAAAGTGATGCCAAGCTAAGGGAGAATATTCTCAAACCAAATAGCATAATTAGTTGCATTCATTACTCCCAATACTTCCCTCAACTATTGAAAAAAAATTACACATCACTTCTTTCTCTTCCAAAAAAAACAAATATAAGGTGAAAGTTATATCTAGACATGGAAGTATGAGGATCAAGATTTCCAATGTAATTAGAGTATGTGTATCTAATCAAATCTAAATGTGCACATGTTCTGTAGTGAATCTTCTACGAGTGCCTTATATATAGTGAATAAAGTGCTTGCTTGTTTATCAATGAAGCTCATCAAGATCTTGCACAAAGTGTGAAACTACACCAATTACAAATGAAATATTGGGGTGCTAATGAGTCAAGTAGATAACATGATCAACAAGTTGGAAAATAAAAAACATTGACCAAGGGAATTGAACAATATACCTTATGTTTGAATCTTTGTATAAAGGGAGTTAATACAAGTTTGCAATCAACCATATGAAACCAAGCAAGGAGATCAAGGTTGTATTTCAATTGTGGAAAAGGGTAAGTGCACAAAGATGGGGTACCAAAAAGGGGGTTTAAGATGCCAGAACTTTGATGAGCAATTGAAGATAGCTAGACTGAAAATTTCAAGATACGACCCAAAAAAGTTGTAGTACTCCAAATCTAGTTTCTAAACTACTAATTATTATGGTAAACAATAGCATTTAAGGCCCTAAAAAAGGGGGATCACACAAAATGGTACTTTTTTTGAGTTAAACATAACATAGTGGCAGTTGCACTCCCCTTAAAATGTTAACTTATAAAAAATAAATTTAATCACTCTGGTAAGAAGTTAGCTAACACCAAATAGTATACCTTGTATTATTCTACTATTTTTCAATTTATACCAATTTTGTAAGTGGACACATCCTAAAAACATAAAATATTTGTGAGCACACCCTAAAACTCATTGAAAACTTATAAAAAATCAAAGCTTTGTTTTTAAATGTGTAGAATGAAGTCCAGTTTCTAAAAAAAATAACTTATTATTGCAAAATTTGATGGAATGAGCCAACATCTAACCCCAAAATACTATACATTGGTTTTTGATAAAAAATGGGAATACATTCAAAAGAAATAAGATATACAAGACTTAACATAAGATGAATTCAAAATACAATCTTAGGATCAATGCTAGGCATATCCAGTATTAGGAAATGCAATTAAAATTTCAATAAGTTTGATGGAGGGAAGGTAGAGGAGGCTAGGGTTTTGTGATCATAGAGATGGTGAGGATGGCCATGGAGGTCTTGTGCATGGAGGGGTCCTCAACGACCGTGGTTTTCTCCTAGGAACATAAATATGACCAGACAATAGGAGGGATAGGCCTTTTTTGGTGCAGAAAGATGGAAGGAGAGAGCCCCTCATATCAAACGAGAGTATTAAAAAATGATGAATGGTATTAAGGGCGATTTCGAGCCATTAGAGAAAAACATTTGGAAGTGTCAAGACGAGTTACAAGAGATGACTCATTCATCGTTAACAAAAGAAAAGTTGACTGTTTATGATAAAAGAGTGGTGGATATGGGATTGACTCTGTGGCATGAAAGGAATCAGTCAAAATACTGTGAGAAAGGACATTTTTTATCAAATGGGGCAGAGTTTTTCCACCACTACCCAAGGTTCAAAAATGGGTGGAAGATACATGGGGTCCACAAGCGGTGGTAAAAATCCTAACAAATAGCTTTATCCTGGTCATCATGGGCTTGGTGAGGGAGAAAATGAGAGTGATGTACAATGACCCATTCTTAATGAATGACATTGGCTTTTTCATCAAGGTTTGGATCTCTAACTTTAATGCTATACAAACCTTGATTGAAAAAGTTTCTATTTAGGTTAGACTGTAATAGTTACCCCATGACTACTGGAATGAAGAAAATTTTAGAGTGATTGGGGACAAGATTGGAAGGTTCATTAAGGAAAATGAAGCAATTACTAGAGAGGATTTCAACATGTATGCTATAATTTGTGTACTATGGAAACTACACCTTCTTCATCTGCATGCTATAGAGTTGAGAACCTCTCAGGATTATTGGTGGCAAGGGGTTGAAGTAGAGGAGATCATGGATAGGTGTCAAGGGTGTAAGGTGTGGGGACATGAGGAACCCAAATGTATGGCAGCCTAGAAAAGGAAGGATAAATTGGAGGACAGTCACGGTACCCTTCTAGAGGATGGTAATCAAGAATTTGGAGAGGAAACCCCAAAGGGAGTCAAGGGGTATTCAAATGACCTCTCTAAGGTCGAGGATGATGCTTAGTTTTAGTTAACTATAGAGCCAATACATTTGTCTATTGAGGTAGCAAAGGAAGTGGGTGAGTCCTCAAAATGTGTTTTGAAGGAAAGGGATGGGCAGGAGGTTCCTATGCTAACTATAGGGGTGCTGGTTGAACAAACCATTGCCATTTTTCCTTATTGCTAGAATGTGGGGCTTGGAGTGGTTGAGTCTAGAGAGAAAAGTAGAGGAGATAGTGGAGGGGATGATTTCCCAAAAATAGGAAAGAGTGAGGTAGAAGAGAGAGTGGCTAAAGTATCTCGAGAGGCTCCAGAAGGGTTAACAAATCAAGAAAATATCTGTTTGATAGAAATGGGAGAAACTATGTTCAAAGATATTCATGTGTCACTAGCAAGAATGGACCTAGTTCACCTTTGAGTTAGTTGGGGGTTGTGGAGTTAGGTGAGGAGGATTTCTTTGGATTATAGGAGGAAGTTGGGATTGAGGATCCTAGATTGATCCTTCAGTTTGAGGCTTCTTTCACTAAAATTATTCTAGAAAATCAAAGTATTAGAGGTAGGAAACTAATTAGGAAGCTGATTGAAGATGTAGGTAATATGGAAGGTCAAACCAAGCTTAACAAACTATTAGAGGATGTAGGGAACATGAAAGGGCAAACTAAGCTTAGATCTAGGAGAGACGTTTATTCTCTCTTGAGCAACCATGAAGTTCCTAACATGGAATGTCAGGGGTTGCAATGGCCCTGACAAGAGGCACTTGATCAAATGGGGCTTTGATCAAGTGAAGGCAAATGTGATTTGTATTCAAGAGACAAAGATGGAAGTTGAGGCTGCAATTAGGGTTTTTGAGTTTGAACAACATGGTCTAGTTTTTTTGTGGATTTAGAAGGTGCTTTTGGAGGTTTGGGACTCCTTTGGAATGCACACATAGTGAAGGTAGAGGGGATAGAAAAATCAAGGTACTGACAAGTAGTCAATTTTCTCTCTCTCTCTCTCTCTCTCTCTCTCTCTCTCTCTCTCTCTCTCTCTCTCTCTCTCTCTCTCTCTCTCTCTATCTATGAACTTTGTTGGCTTCGTAGTTAATGTGTAAGGGCTTGGAAAGACAAAGGATAAGAAGAGAGTGTGGGATGAGATCTCCGTTCATTTGAAAGGTTTGGGTAATGAAGTCTCTTTGGTTGTGGAGGACTTCAATGAAACTTTGGCACTGACTAATAAAAGGGAAGGCGTGGATTCAATTGGTAGAGTGTAGTGGGATTTTCAAGACTTTTTTGACACAAATAGTTTGTGGGAAGTAGAAGCTAAGGGTGGGGATTTTACTTGGACAAATAGTAGAGCTGGTTTTTCAAATATTATAGAGAAGTTAGACTGCTTCTTCATTGTAGGATCGTGGAATTAGCGTCTTTATGTGTTTGCGACAAGGGTGCTCAGTTTGACTGGGTCAGAACATTTCCCGATCTCTCTTTTAGTGTAGCAAGATAGCATTCCCTCTAAATGCCCTTTCAAAATAGAATTCGTGTGGTTTAGAGAGGAAGTATTTATGGAGTTGGTTGGCAACTGGTGGGGGATTGCACTAGTGGTTGAAGGTAATATTGCTTTCCAGTTCTTTCAAAGGTTGAAGTTCATTAAGCAGAATTTGAAACTTTGGAATAGAGATCACTTTGGGAATATTATTAGAGATAAGGCTGAGGTGGAGGTGGATTTTGAGGCCTTAAATAACAAGGTATTGGTTGATGATATGGATGAAAAGGACTATGAAAATGAGAAGATATTGTTTACAAGATACAATGAGATCTTATTGTTAATGCAAAATTGCCTCCTGCCAAAAAATCAAATTCAAACAAAGATTAGTTTATCGATCACCTAGGAGGCTCATGAAATGATGTAGCATTAAGTCATTTTCTCCATTTCATGTTATACCTTAATATTTTAAGTCGCGACCATGTGATTTGCATGGTTGTGGGTAGTTGAGCACTCACTAAGGGTAAGGTTGCAGAAGTGCAGTTGTTTTGATTTTGCCCAATCACATGGTTATGTTGACATGCTACGGTTTGAGTTGTGATGGCGCGACAAAGCAGGACTTCCAATGTCCAAATTATATCCTACACCGTTAGATCATTCAGATCTACGACCAGTGCATGTTCATCGCGAATTGAGGAGTGGTTGTGCTTTTAGTTGTGATCGAGCATTCCCCTTGTTTCGCTTGGTTGCAAAGTTCAGATAATAATGCCAAGTGCAGGTAGCGAGGTGGCGATGACTAGTGGATTGTAGTTTTGCAAGCAGTCAACAATTATTAAGGGAAGGTGGTGGAAAAGTTGTGATCGTAAGCGATTTAATGCAAGGCATAGGAATTGGATCACTGATAAGGTGGCATAATAATGAGAAATGCTTGGTCCATGTGGCAAAGTTGGATGGTTAATTTTAGTTGACTAAAATGACAGTTGATCTGGTAGATTGGCGATAGTAGAAGCAGTTCCTTGAATGAAGAATATGATCTTTTGATTTCCTGCAACCACTTTCATTGATCCCTAGGCTTGATAAGTGTAAGGAAATACTCCACCGTTGTTTGTTAAATCCATTCATTTAGTTAGAGATTAAATAACCACCACTCCTGACCTTTAAGAGATTTGTTTGGTGCAGAAGTGATCCTCTTAGGTGTGAATTTACTCAATGGCTAGATTTTTTTAGCTTTGCAGTAGCTGTTCTCTAGAGATTTGATCATAGTGGTTGAATTTTATCTTGTAATAGAAGTTATCTAAGTTATGCCTGCACTATAAAGGCAAGTGTTGTACTCTTTCTTAGGGTTGGATTTTCTTTGTTTCTTTAGTACTGCCTTGGCATGCTACTGTAAATTCCCTGTTGCCTTTGAGTCATATGACTTCTTGCCTTATCTCTTTCAACTGTCATTGTACTATGTAAATTTGTTTGCCTCTCTTCGACGTACTGCAAATATCTATAATCTACACTTTTTGTATCTTTTTGACTTGTCAATGATAAAAGGTGAAGTATCTTCCAGTGTGTAGTTTATAGATTAAAGTAGGGTTTGAATCTATATATCTTTAGATTGTCATAATAATAATATTGTGCATGTATGGGCAGAGACTGATCTAGACACCCTATTTTGGTGCATCACCTCTTTAGAATAGATTAGGCAATTGCTTTTATGTATTCCTTCTCCTTTTTCTCTTCAAGAATAGTTTAGGTGCTCCTAATAGTAGAGGAAGCTAGCCTTCTTCGGAGTTTCAACCTCATAGTTCAAGTCCCACAACTTGGAGGTTGTTTCCATGTTTCATGAGGTTGTCCTTAAGTAAGACTTTGTGCAAGGGTGCAAGCTTTTGTGACAACATTTTTTGGCATGACTGGTGGGACTATCGTATATTTTGATATCCTAGAGCTCACCAGTGTCAGGAAATATTCTTTGTTCATATTGAAGAAATAATACTCCTTTAGTATAAAGCCTTAAAGAGGCTCATTATTCAAAAGTACTTTGTGACTCTAGGCTTCAAAGCGCATTCGATTTCTAGACCAAAGTTGTTGTGATTCATGCCCAAGAGACACACAAGGGCATCTTCCAAAGGTAAGTTCCAATATCAAGAGATTTCCTTTTCTAACACAAAAAGAAAAGTTAGAGTATCCTTGTCACTAGTTGGGAGTGGGATAGTAGCACACACCCCTACAAGATCCATTTCCACTCCTCTGGTTGTTAGATCTTAGCCTAGGATACCATCCGCTCACATCATCAAAACACTTGTTTATATGGCTAGAGCTCACGCTTTTGCCACCTTCAATGGTGGGAGCCCCCTCCTGTTAGCCTAAATGCATGATATACTAGTATAAGCTCTTAAAGGTGTACCTGATTTTATTGGTGAGACCTCCACGTCCCCTATCAAACATATTCAAGAAGTGTCTAATGTCTATAATATCCACAACATCTCTGAGGACGATGTAGCAGTTAGACTCCTAGCTTCAGCCTTGAAAGAAAAGACATTACAATGGTATAGAGGTTTGCCTCACAACTCTACTACTAATTGGGACGGGTTAGGGGCAGCCCTATGTAAGCATTTTGAGGACAGAAGTGACCATCTGTTGCTTTTAGCGCAACTAAAAACCATCAAGAGGGCCCTTCATGAATGTATGACTGATTTCAATTATAGATTTCAGAAAACATGGGATAGAATACTCACTATAGTAAAGCCCTGTTCTAGTAATGCATTCATGTACTACCTTAGAGCCTTCAACAGTGATATAGCCACCACCTTGCAATCTATGAGAGGAGACACTTTACTGAATGCTTATGAGGTTTCTATAAGAGTTGAAAATATTTTGATACAGGGAGGGAAGTTAGGTCCAAGGCCCCCAATGCCTTTCTTCCCTGACATGCCTAACCATCAACCCACTGTAGCCCCTATTCATGTCTCCTTTGTAAGTTAGCCTCTTGCTATGCTTCCAACAACCTCTACATCCTCTAGCAAAGTTGATAGGATTGAGGCTATGATGCAAAACATAGATAGAAGAATGTTGGATCAAAAAAGGAAGATGGACAAAAATAGTGCAGTAGTATAGAAAATGGGGAATGAGTTGGTGACTATGAAGAGGCAACAAGCTCAAAATAATAAGCCCCTCCAACTCCAGAATCAAGGTCCCGTTCATGGTAGACCTCCAAACTAGATTCATACCCCCTACAATCAGAATAGACCTATTGACCACCCCTAGTCTTTGAACACCAACTTAAATAGGGCCTTAGTCCCTCATAACAACCTTGCCCAAGATCAAGATTTTTGCCCTTCTTGTAACTACTCCTATGGATATTGCATGTGCCAGAAGGTAGAATATTACTTGGCTGTGACTGTACGTAAGCGAGCAGTTGTCTAGCACCACAATGCTACTTAGCCTATTGATACCTTTCAACAGGATGATTTTTCTTTTATGAACCGCCTCGTGGAAGAGCATGGTAATGTAAACCAGGATTCTTGTGCTTACAATACTAGGAGAAAAGAGAGAGCCATAGAGGAGATGACACCTCAACCTCCTAATCAACCTTCCACATCAAGTACATCACCACATATACAAGCAATCACCCACCAGCATAATGCGAATCAGCTTGCAGATGTTTCTCTATAGCAGAGATGGGATGAAAGTAGAAATGATGTGAGCAACCCACAGACTATCCCGTCCCCAAACTTCTACTTCCAGAGCTCCTACTAGAACATCTAATGCTTCTTTTAGTGTGGTAGAGAAAATGAGGAAGACCGATGTGAACATTTCTATGTGGGATGTTGTAACTATTGTACCATCACAAAGGAGGCTACTACAGTAGGAGTTGGAAAGCATTGAACTCAGAGATCAACCACCTAGCACGAAGAATGTTGTAAGCTTGGTGCAACCATCCAGGGAGGCAAAAGTAAGCAAAAAGGTTAGACCTCCTCCATTCTATGTTTCTCTACTTATAGGAGATAAGCTAGTTCATAACTATATGATTGACTGGAGCCAGTAGTTCAGTAATGTCCAAATGTGTTGCTGATACATTAGAAATGAAATATGAACCCATTGTTAAAGATGTGTTACAACTTGATGGTAGTACTATCAAGACTGTGGGAATCCTTAGGAATGTTGAAATGGCCTTACATGCTTGTTCAGGTTGTACCGTAGTTCAGGATATATCAATTGTTGAAGTCAAGCCACATTTTTCCATTTGTCTATCAAGGGACTTCACTGCTTAAATAGGTGGTTACATATCTTCCAATTGGGCATATATGTTTTTTTGGAACTAGATATGGAACGAAGGCTTTGATTAAAGTAGAACCATTAGCCCTCCACCATATTGAGCCCTATACTCCTAACCTCATCAATATGAATTGTACCATCCTAAAAGAGGATGATAATGATACAACAAACAAGCCTGCCACCTCCTTATCTAATACACCTAATTTCCTCTTAGATGAATGGGCTAATGCTTATTAGTTTGATCCCATATCGAAGACCTTAGAGACTGGCTTGGGCACATATTGTATATTAGAAAAGGATGCTCTCATACCTAACTTGATGAAAGCCAAAGAAGATACAAATGGGATATGGAGCATGTACTCTGATGGATCAAGAAATAAGAATGGGTTAGGGGCTGGTGTAATGTTGATTTCTCCTACATTAGAAAAGTACTATTTCTCATTTAGGTTGTAGTTTAGTTGTACTAATAATGTGGCTAAATATGAGGCTTTGTTTCAGGGTCTCTTAATTGCTTAGAAAAGAGGAATCCAAGCATTGAGTGTGTATGGGGATAGTGAGTTGGTGATCAATCAGGTGAGGAATCAAAATGTCACTAAGAATAATTTTCTCAAGTATTATAAACATATTGTATGGGATTTGCTTGAAGATTTCAATGCATTCAATATTCAAAGCATTCCTAGGAAAGAAAATAGACATGCTGATAGACTTGCGGTAGTGGGTGCATCTCATAATGTCCCAAGAAGCCTTGAAGATGAAAAGAGATAGATAATTAAGATGGTAATCAGACCCACTGTCCCTGATAATGATATCAATTGGTAGGTCTTTGAATCTGATGCACAAATTATGAGTTTCTTGTAGAATGAAGCAAAATTTTCAGATAGAAATCATGTGAGGTTGTATGCCCAATATGGAGATCAAATCATTTACCTCAGCTCCAACAAATTACCTAAGGGTCTCATTACCTTAGAGAGTATCTTCAACCCTGATGACCAAGTGAGGGAAAGAGGCATGAATCTTGCTACAAACAAAGAAAACCATGTACCAATCATAGTCACTAATGAAAAAATGCTAAACTTGGGAAAGGTATGTTCTAAAATTGAACAAGAAACTTTTGTCCATCCGTGTTAAGAATTAAATGATATATTTGCTTGGACATACGATGATTTGAAAGGATTTGATCCTAGCTTGTTTCAACATACTATAGATCTGGTAGATAATATCAAGTCTATTAGGAAAAAATAGAGGCCAGTAAATCCCAAGATTGAGGCCCTAATGAGAAATGAGTTGTCCAAATTAATTGAGGCCAATATCATTTTTCCTATCAAGCATTCCTCTTGGGTGGCAAACCTTGTCCCTGTTAGAAAAAAAGAATGGAGAGATTAGACCATGCATAGGTTTTAGGGATCTTAATTAAGCCTCCCTTAAAGATCACCATCCCCTTCCTTCTATGGAACAAATATTGTCTAAGGTCAGTGGTTTAGAGTGATTCTCCTTCTTGGATGGTTTCCCAGGTTATAATTAGGTGTTGGTCAAAGAGACTGACATATACAAAACTGCTTTCACTACTAAATGGGGTACTTATGCCTTTTGTAAAATGCCATTTGGACTAACAAATGTAGGTGCCACATTTCAAAAAGTGAAGGAGATGGCCTTCAAAAATATGGCTGAAAATTTTTTGTTGGTCTACCTTGATGATATCATAGTATACTCAAAGAATGTAGCAAAGCATTTGGTCACTTTAGGCAGGTATTTGTAAAATGTAGAGAGTACGAGGTGTCCCTAAATCCAAGCAAGTGTGTCTTTGCCACTAATCAAGGAAAATTATTAGGTCATATTGTACCTAAAGAGGGTCTGACTATCAATGCAGAAAGAACAAAGGCAATAGTTGCCCTTACTCTCCCTAGCCACAAGAAGAGTATGCAAAGTTTCCTTGGTAGGATAAATTTTGTAAGAAGATTTATTCCTAACCTAGCTACCGTGGTGAAACCTCTTACAACTATGCTAAAAAAACATATGGCCTTCTCATGGACTAGGGAAGGGAAAGCAAGTTTCAAGGAGATCAAGGTAGCTGTAGCTTTAGCTCCCACTCTCATTAATCCAAATTTTGACAAGGATTTCATCCTTTACACCTTAGGAGGTGAGTTGAGTATTTTTGGTGTCTTGACAAAACTAAATGAAAAAATGAAGAGCAGCCTATTGCCCTTTTTCAGTGAAGGACTCGAAGAATATGAGAGTAAATATAGCTATGTGGAAAAGTAGGCTCTTGTAGTCATAAGAGCCCTGAACAAATTCAGACACCTGTTGTCTCATAACGAAATCCACTTGCTAGTTCCTCATGCTAGTGTAAAAGATTTCTTGTTCAACAAAGATATTAGTGAGAAGAGAGGTGGTTAGATTACCAAGGTAATGAAATACGACATAAATATTTAGATCACCAAGCTGATAAGGGGAAGGGGATTGTGCAAACAGATGATCTCATCTCATGTGGTTGCAAAGGAGGTTGTCTTGGTATTAACAAAACAATAAGAGATAAGAAATGACAATCCTAAGGGTTGGATGGATGATATGAAAACCTTCTTGGTTGGGAATGGGTATCCTTAGGGGTTGGATAAAGCTAGGAGAATATAATTTAGGCTGTAGTCTATTCCTTACACTATAATTGATGGTATCTTTTTAGGAAAGACTTCAATGGAGCCCTGCTAAGATGTGTTGATACAGATCAAGTAGACAATAGCCAAAGAACTTCATGATGGTCCTAATGGTGGCCATTTTTTAGCAAGAACTATTGCAATGAAAATTATGAGAGTTGTTATTACTGGCCCTCCCTATTTCATGATTTCCATGAACGTGTGAGGAGGTGTGAGAAGTGTGCTTTCTTCTCAGGTAAGCATAGACTTGCAACTCCTCCACTTCATCCCATCTGGGTAGATCAACCTTTTGTCTAGTGGGGACTAGATTTTATTGGTCCCATCAATCCTTCTTCCAGCTCTGGTCATAAATGGATTCTAGTTGCTACAGGTTACTTTACAATATGGATAGAGGTAGTAGCACTAAAGGATGCCACATAACCTTCAGTTGTCGAATTCCTTAATGGGATTGTAACCAGGTTTGGCACCCCCTCAACTTTTATTTTAGATAATGCTAAATCATTTATAGGAGCTCAGATATGTGCATGGGCACTTGATCATGGTATTTACTTGAGTACATCCTCTAACTATTACCCTTAGGGTAGTGGCTTGGTTGACTCATGTAATAAGAATTTGATCAGAATCATTAAGGGGATGGTGGAGGATAACCAAAGGTGCTAGCATCAAAAGCTGAGGACTACCCTTTGGGCTAACAGAATCACACCCAAGAGGGCCATAGGAAATTCTCCTTTTATGTTAGTCTATGGTAGGGAAGCTAGGCTTCCTATCTCATTGGAGTTTCCTTCTCTAGAGTTGGCTCATCAGTTGGAATTGATTGAAGATGATTCTATGCCTATAAGAATGGTAGATCTGATAGAGTTAGAGGAGAAAAGAGGTCAAACATTCCAGACCTTAGAGATACATCAACAACTGATGAAGAAGAGCTTTGATAAAAAGGCTAAGGTCAAAAATTTTAGGGAGGGTGCCCTTGTGTTGAAATGGGATGCAGATAGAGCATAGGCTTGGAGACACTCAATGTTTGATGTCTTATGGAGTGGCCCCTATGTGATCACCAGTTGTAAACAATCTAATGCCTTTTAGTTGAGCAAGCCTAATGGTGAAGTCTTGCCCATCCTTGTTAATGGGATATACCTTAAACCCTATTTTTGATGTTTGTCATTATCTCATGTACATAGTTAGAGTAGTTTTTCTTTCTTGTTCTTTCCTATTTTCAAGGAGTGCATGAGCACATGTTTTGTTTTGTAAAAGAGGGTTTGATTCTACATGTTGTTTTGCAAGTTGTAGAGGAGGAATTGTTATGGCACGAAGCACAACATAGATGGTAAACTAATGCGTTTATGGTTTCAGAGACTCTGTAGCCCAATGGACCTTTTTGAATGGTCATTGGTCATATGCTAACCAAACCTGCATCCCCCCTGAGCCACCAAAAATGTTAATCTAGAATTGCCTCCTACCAAAAAATCAAATTGAAACAAAGATCAGTTTAACAGTCACCTAGAAAGTTCATGAAATGATGTAGCATTAAGTCATTTTCTCCATTTCATGTTATGCCTTAATATTTTAGGTCGCGACCGTGTGATTCGCATGGTTGTGAGCGGTTGAGCATTGACTAAGGCTAAGGCTATGGAGGTGCACTTATTTTGATTTCATCCAATCACATGGTCATGTTGACATGCTATGGTTGTGACGACACGAAAAAGTAGGACTTTCGATGTCCAAATTATATCCTTCATCGTCAGATCATTCAGATCTATGACCAACACATGTTCACTGCGGATTGAGGAGTGGTTGTGCTTCAAGTTGCGATCGAGCATTCCCCTTGTTTTTCTTAGTTGCAAAGGTCAGATAGTAATGCCAAGCATGGGTAGTGAGGTGGCAGTGACTAGTGGATCACGATTTTGCAAGTAGTCAACAGTTACTAAGGGAAGGTGGTGGCGAAGTTGCGATTGTAAGAAATTTAATGCAAGGCATAGGAATTTGATCACTAATAAGGTGGCATAATAATGAGAAATGCTTGGTCCATGTGGTGGAGTTGGATGGTTAATTTTAGCTGACTAAAATTATGGTCAATTTGGCAAATTGGTGGTAGTAAAAGCAGTTCCTTGAATGAAGAATATGATCTTTTAATTTCTTGCAACCAATTTCATTAATCCCTAGGCTTGATAAGTGCAAGGAAATACTCCACTGCCATTTGTTAAATCCATTCATTTAGTCAAAGATTAAATAACCACCACTCCTAAAATCTCAGAGATTTGTTTGGTGTGAAAGTAATCCTCTAAGGTGTGAATTTCCTCAATGGCCAGATCTTTTCAGCTTTGCAATAGCTATTCTCTGAAGATTTGATCATAGTGGTTGAATTTTATCTTGTAATAGAAGTTATCTAAGTTACGCCTACACTATAAAGGCAAGTGTTGTACTCTTTCTTGGGGTTGGATTTTCTCTATTTCTTTAGTACTACCTTGGCATGCTATTGTAAATTCCCTATTTCCTTTGAGTTATATGTTCTGCCTTATCTCTTTCAACCGTTGTTGTACTATGTGTAGTGCCTCTCCCATTTGACTTCTGTAAGTCATCTTGATGGATGCAACCTTGTTGATCTTTTGTTGTGATGGGTCATGATTGTGACCCTGAGTGGTCTATACTGTCGAGGTGTTTGGATTTATGTTTCTGTATTAGTTGCTTTGTTTATGCTTTGATTGATCTATGAGATTATGATGTGATTTTTGGTTCACCGAGGTTTGTGCTAGTGGTTACCAAGATTGATGTCGTATCATGAGGTTGTTCCATGATTACATTGAGATGTGTGCAGAGATTGCATTGTGTACTTTTTACCATGCTACACTGGACTAGGTTCCTGTAGCAGTGATTAGTCATGTTTATGACTGTGTTTGCTTATGTGTATTAAGTGCCTTTTTATTGATTCTTTAATCAATCATTATTAAATGCTTAAGTAATTAGCAATGGATTGTTCATGTTGGATTCTTTGGTTCTGTGCTGTAGACATTTACCTTGTTATATTTTGATTTATGAGATATCTGTTACTTATGTGACGGTTTACATTTGAGATGACTTGAGGGTCAGAGGTTATACTTTGGTTTCAATATCATAGGTTTTAGACTACTATGCTATTCAGTTAATCATATTGCATGATGATGCCATTTTGAGATGATAGTGTGTTTTATGATGATATCTGGTTATTTGGTATTTGGACATACCTCTAATTATGTTAGGTGATGCATTTAATGCTATGGTTATTTACTTCATTCTTGCGTTGTTATGCTTTATGCGAACGTGAGTGATGTAAATAGATTATTTTAATATAATTAAATAAATGGTTAAATTAGGTGATTTAATGCATTTATTGCTTTGACTATGTTATTATATGCAATTGCACTTGATCGTGTTGTTTAGTGTGCAAGATTTATATCCCTAGCATTGGCACATGGAGTTAGTGATTCAACCTTTCATATTTTACCAATGTCGTCCTTATATGGTCGATGTATCCTTAATTAAATGTTTAATTTAAACCTTTCGGTGATTATTAAATCTGAACTCATTTGCATTATGTGATTAGACTAGTAAGTGTGTCTGTGCATCTAGAGGTTCGCATTGTCGCGAAAGTTATTAAGGAAATTTATGTGTTTTTGGATTTTTGGGCTTTTTAATTGATTTATTTTAATTTCTGGCAGATTTGCCATAGATGAATTCCTATTTCTAGGAATAACCTATTTTTGTTTGGGTCAATTCGGGGTTTAACTAGGTTGGCTAGTTATTTGCCCTAATCGATTATTCACTTGAAAAGTGAATAAATATCCGAAAAGGAATTTAACTCCTCACTTCTCACTTTTGAATTAGAGAGTTGGAGAGTAAAACCCAAAATCCTCTTCATGAGGATTTACTATTTTGTTCGTTGTGGGAGCTACGAGCGTGGGATCATAGCGAGGTTGAGCTCGTTGGATCTAGCTCAGGGAAACCTTGGATTGCTACGATTTTCGGCCACTCCTGCGGGCGTTTTATTTTCTGGTTCAGATTCCCATTTTGCCCTTTTGGTTGTGAGGTAGGGCTTTCTTGTTTTATGGTTTCGGCTCCATTTCTGCTTCTGTTTTTGGTAGCTGTTTGTTTGGAGGTTGAGAACTAGTGTTCCCCTCTGTTTCTGTATGCTAGTTCTACCTCATTGGGTGGGTACAAACATTTCCTTATTTTTCAAAATGAGGGTTTGGGGTTTTACACTGTTATGCTGGCCGTTTTTTCATATGGTGTTCGAATTCGATTATTTTTGGATTTTTGGAGTTTTTGTACCCAAAGGTCAAATGGGTTTTAATTTTGCAATTTTTTCAAAATTTGGAGTTTTTACCTCATTTTGCGTGCTGGCCTGTTTTCTCAAGTTTTCTTGGCACAATGTGGGTCATGGACCTTGATGATCCATTTCGATATCAGTCAGACCACTATTGCACTTTTTGTTGCATTGGGATGCATGTCGCATCTGTACTCCCGACTTTGTGTTTGGTTGAGTGTTTTTTATACCTGTTGTTATTGTTTCTTTTAGACCTTTGCTTTTGTTTCATGAACGCTAGGTATTCGTGTAGAATCCATACTCTCGAATTGAGACAGGTTGAGTGAGTTCATGATGTTTGGTCTTCTTGCATCATTGGGATTCGTGTAGAATCCATACTCTCGGATTGAGGCCGATTGAGTCAGTTCATGATGTTTGGTCTTGTTGCATCATTGGGATTCGTGTAGAATCCATACTCTCAGATTGAGGCTGGTTGAGTGATTTCATGATGTAGGGTTTTATTGGCTTTGGGATTCATGTAGAATCCGTCCTTCCCTTGTTGCTTTCAGTTGGGTGTTTTCTTTGCATTGTGTTCTCATCTTGTCCTTGTGTTTTGATCTTTGTGATGGTGGTGTGCCACACATGAATACATGTGTGTACATTTGTCAGGTGACTTGCGAGGCTTGATCTTCTGTGGTACTTCTGAGAGTTATGATCATTAGGGTTGGGGTGGGAGTATGCATGCCCATAGGCACTTGTCGTAGGATGAGCATGGGTAGGGTAGGGTAGCATATGGAGGGACTTCTATCCTTTAACCTGGTGACTATTCCCCGGTTGGCAAAGGAAGTTTTATATAAGTGATAATTAAATTAAAACATTGGCTGGTAATAAATACAAGATAATAAAATGTGTGGGTTGTGCGCCTTTTGTTGAGAAGAGTAGTTGCCTATACTAGCTTGGGCTTTTGGATGCCAAGCGACTCTCCATGATTTCAGCCCCTACTTAGTAGCCTTTTGAGTGTCTGACCAGGACCTGTACTCCTTGCATTGTCTTAAGTTCTTGGTTACAACCATCATATTGTTTGGCGTGAGTGTTACCCTTGGATGTTGTGCTTTTTGTGTGTTTGTGGTTGGATCTTTATCTCCATCAGCATGGCAAGTGTGGACCTACAGGTTCCACGTAGTTGGGAGGTGTAGCTACCTTCACCATTTCTAGGGACCGGTGTACAGAGACAGTCTCTTGTCCTAGTGCGACCGTTGCTGGATGTTTTCACTTGATGCTTCAGGTTTTACAGTATGATTTCTTGTGATTTATGCTTTCATTGGAATGCTTGGATATCATGTTTAGATGATGTTAGTTTATTTGACGCATTCCCATATTATGATGTTTAGCATATGCCTAGATGATGTGAATTGCTAGATTAGTTTATCTAGTGCTTATTTGTTTAGCATGTTCGATTTCCTTATTACGATGTTCAACATGTAATAGGTAATGTTATCTACTTGTAGGATTATCTGATGCTTTACTAGTAGCATGTTAGATTTCCTTATGCTTATGTTGGTAGCATGTTTAGTAGTGACATCCCTATTATGACAGTACTGACGATCCGATCGGTGGCTTGGGATGGCTAGGATCCATGATGGTCTTATGATGCTATTGATGGTTGGGAGGAACCGCGTACTTAATTTGGTTGTTTTGTAATTGTGATATTATCTCTGTACATTGCGATGTTGCTTATGTTCATTGTGATGTTGCTTTCAGTATATCCTTTCCTGCTGTAGTTTTAGATGGATAGATGTATCTCCTTCTTGATCTTTGCATCTTGTTGATTATGCACTTCAGTGTTCGCTCCTCGATCTATGTGGATTCGTTACTCCCTGGTGTGGAGATTCTGAACTCAGTTTTTCTCTATTTTTCCCCTTTTGTGTTTTCCTTAAGTGTTTTTGTGTTTCTATGGGTGACATTTTATCAGCATGGTGTGACATAAAAATGTATCGCATGCCCATAGAAACTGTCGTACGATTTTGGAAAGTCTCACATGCCTCTTGGAGAAATGTCGTGCAATATTGGAAAGTATCGCACCTCTTTTGGAGAAATGTTGTACGATACCCTGAAAGTATTGCACGCCCTTGAGAAAAGTGTCACTGAAACTCTAAAAGTGTCGCCCTCCCTCTTAAGGAATGTCACGCGATACTTTTTAGTGCTGTATTAAAGTATCGCACAGGTTTTGTAAAAACCTGCGCGGGCCGACATCGGGCACTTTTCAATTTGATCTGAACTTTTTGAGAGTTATTTTGGATACCCTTTTCGGTGTTCTTCGACCCTATGTTGTGGCTTTTTGGATTTAGGTTGTTTTCTTTCAATTCCTTTTTTGCATGTTTTTGTTGTAGTCCTTTAGGGTTTAAAATATATCGTGTTGTAGTCCTTTAGGGTTTAAAATATATCGTGTTGTAGTCCTTTAGGGTTTAAAATATATCGTTCAAGTATAAGCTGGCGTATATTTAATTCCTTATACTTAAGATATATTTTAATATATGCAACGAATCTTTTGAGATAGGTTTTAGACCTCTCGAAGATAAGATAAAGATTCTAGGAAATTTCAGGGCTTTAGAAATCCAGACTTAGCCAATTTTCAGGGCTTCAGGATTTCAGGCTTAGCCAAATTTCAAGTTTCTGCATTTTACCCCAGCTTGGTGTTTTGTTGATGAATGGTCATTTGTTGAGCCCTCATCTTGTATGTGGTGGTTGTTGGCTTTTGTTCGTGTGTGTCAGTTTGGTAGTGGCGTTCAGAGATCTGTTGGTTGCCAAGATTGTGGTGAAGTCTTCCATTGCGATCTTTGTGATCCCTGTATGATGTTGTCATGTGCATTCATACTTGTAAAAAAAATAAAAAATCTTGACTTCTATTGAGTCCTTGTTCCAAGGATCTTCGAGCGGGGCATTACACTATGCAAATTTGTTTTCCTTTCTTCAACGTACTACAAATATCTATAATATGCACTTTCTGTATCTTTTTGACCCGTGAATGATAAAAAGTGAAGTATCTTCCTTGTGTCACTCATATGGTTGTCTAATCTATGTGTAGTTTATAGATTAATGTAGGGTTTGAATCCATATATCTTTAGACTGTCATAATAATAGTACTATGCATGTAAGGGCAGAGACTGATTTGGACACCCTATTTTGGTGCATCATCTCTTTAGAATAGATTAGGTAGTTGATTTTATGTATTCCTTCTCCTTTTTCTCTTCAAGAATAGTTTAGGTGCATCCTAATAGTAGAGGAAGCCGAACTTCTCCAGAGATTCAAACTCATAGTTCAAGTCCCATAGCTTGGAGGTTGTTTCCATGTTTCACGAGGTTGTCCTTAGGTAAGACTTTGGGCAAGGGTGCAAGCTTTTATCACTGTACTAATTGTATTTGATTGGATCCTAATAGAGTCCATCCTTTCATAAGGAACTTTTATATTAGTGCATCATCTTGTGAGCATCATTCCTATCAAGGTTTTCCCTCTAATCAAGCATTTCCCTAGTTAACAAATATGACATTATTGTGTATGGTTATCTTTCTATGGTTGTTGCATCTACTATTCACATGTTTCAGAATTAATAAGGACATTGAGAGTTGTTTTAATTGCATAACTAATTCACCCCCTCTCTTAGTTATCTTGGTGGACTTTACTTTCTAACATGCAGTTGTAGAGTCAATTCTAATGGGAATCAAGTTGAGTGTCAAAAAAATCCACCTTGAAGGTAATTCTCAGATTGTGGTAAATGGTTTATTGAAAGACCAATGGATATGTGGCAATTAGATAATTTTAAAAAACATGTTAGAACACTTTTAACAAAGGTTGATAGTTTCTGAGTGACATACACCTATAGAGAAGACAATTCCATAGCAGATAAATTGGCTAACGTTGGAGCATCAGGATCATTGGAAGAAAAATTTAAACTTCTTTAGGATTTGTGATCCATCAAAATAGAGAATGGAGTTTAAAAAGTACATCAATTTTATTTTTTGAAACCTTATCATTACTCCTAGCTTTTTTGTGTGAGTGTAGATAAATGATGGAAGACTTGGAGGTAGAGAGGATGGATCAAGTTTGCATACATTTGGGTAGCGAGGCATGCAAGCTCTTTACCAAAATATGATTAAGAAATGATTGTAGATATTTTATTTTAGAATTCTAGAGAGTTCCAAGGAGCTATAGGGGGATGGTAGCATTGGAAATCACAATAGTTCTTGCTTGAAGTTGTGAAGGAGAAAACAAAGGCCAATTTCTACATAAAAAATGATAGGCAAATTCGTAGTTTATCTAGGTATATTTTAGGAAGAAGGATTGGAAATGTTTTTAAGATTCAAGATGAATATTTTAAGGAGGCCTTCAGATTTATATTTGGGCCAAAGTTTCTGGATGATGCATGGAAGCTATGTTTCTATGCTGAGGTGGCTTCTTTATTTTTGGTGATGGGGTTAATGGTGGGTTTGACCAAGGAGGAAGTGAAGTATATTGCTTAAGCATGTTTGGTGCCACAATATGAGGGAGTGATGGACATAATGGATCAAGCTATTCTAGGTAAGGGCTTGGACATGGACAATAGTCCATGGTGAATTGTGGGTATGGGAAATTCCCTAATTTAGCCACTCATTATCTGGCCATCCTCTTATCTGCTGTGGGTCTAGTTGTTGAAGGCATAGGAGGGATGGGAGAAGGAAAAATCCATAGTAAATGCAAAAGTTAGGAATAGGGGCACAGAGAATCTTAAATTAGAGGAAGCAGGAGGGAGTGCAAATGATAGTCATGGCTTGAAGAGGGAGTGTATTGTTCAAAGTGACAACAATACAAATCACGAGGTGGATGTTTCACTTCTAAAACATCGTCAACAACATGGAAAAGTTTGAGTGGAGGTGTTCATTGAGAAAATTGATGGAGGCATCTCTATTTTCATAAAGGAGGCAACAACAAAATGGTTTCATGCTTGAGGTGGTCCTATTATGTTTGTATTTTTTTGAAGGTTGTTGTTCGTTTATTTTTTTGGTTTGTCACCATTGGTCTAGTTCACTTTACTGTGATTATAAATTTGAATGAAAAGGATGGTTGGGAGTTGTTGTTATTTGGAGTTCAAGAGATTTTGGGGTTTGTTGGCTCCTACTTTAATAGTATTTAAATAACCAAATAATTGAAACAAAATACATCTAAGGGCAACTAATTCCTATAATGGATGCACATGAACAAAACTTTGACCAACTATAAGGCTATACTCCTTCTTTTCTTCAAGATTTGCAAAACTTAGGTGGGTTGACCTTAGTTTCCTTTATGTCACTAGTGCAAAACATAAATTTGAATCTAGACAAAGTAGATAATACCTTTAATCTTCCTCACTTATGCAATACAATAGGTATGCAGTAGCTAGTTACATAACCTATGCATTCATAAGCTAAGTGAGGGTTATCCTTTCAAATCTTCAACATAAAAGGGAAAATAATTTAGATATTTGATTATAAATGATTTCAACAAGAACCCATATATGAAACAACAAAAGTATGCAATCTTCCAATTGAGATCAGTGCCTAATCCATTGGGTGTTACAAAAACCACAACATACATCAAGATCCTTATGATCTATCCATGAACCTTCTACTTATCAAAATTCTTTCATAAGATCTACAAATCTGTCAAAGTATGCTAAGCATTTACTTGATTCATTAATTACACATCATAACTTATCATGGCATGGAACTCAAAACAAGATGTAATTGAGATATGTGTTCTTTGCCCCCATAATACAAAAACTTACAAAACTTAGAGACAAGAGACAAGAATTAGGATGAAACTATTTTCATTGATGCTTTGTATTCATTTCTTTGAAGTAAATACATCAAGATGTATGAAATAATTCAAGATAAACACAAAATAGACCAAAAATATCATTGACTTCATTATTTTTTGTTTATATAGAGAGAAAATGTTGAAGAATAGGTGGAATCACAACTTGAGATTTTCTCAAATGTGTTGGAACCAACCCTATACAATCAGAGAAAGAAAGAATAAGTAGATAAATGAATATGGGTTGGATTTGATCTGTAGCTTCCACTTGTCATCTTCATTCTTCATTTGATGTTATTGAAAAGCTTCTCTCATCTCTCCTCTTCCAACTAAAAATCAAATCTTCCTCATGTTGTACAACAAACTGAGAAATATTTCTTCAAATGATGAAAATTCTTTCTGGATGAATATCAAATCTGCCACTAAAACTACTTTTAAAAGATCGTCCAAAATGTCACAACAAAAAAAAATAGTGTTATGATGATCTCCTCCAAATTAGGCCCATACCCAAATGACAGATTTGCAAAGAGAGGTCTTTAACTGCCATTGATGAGTCACAAACAACCATGAGAATGTGGTTGAGAATAATACCCTTGCTGGAAAAACCTTGGAACACCTCTTTACCACTAAGACTTTCACATTTTTAGACTACAAAAAATACAATGTTTGTTCTCTCCCATATCCAACGGTATATGACATTGATATGGTCGAGCTCCATTTGAGGCTGAAACCCTACTCTAAAAGACAACATACCCAAAAATTACATGTGTAGGCCTCTTCACAAAATAGTTAACTTTATTGTAAAGTTTATTGTAAAGTTTAAACTTTACAATAGAAGCAAATTCAATTTAAATTTGTGGATCCCACTCAAATTTGAAACTTCTTCCTCTTGAGCACTCAGATTGGGAAGGAAAATATTTTAACATTTTAACTCTCAATTAAATTTCCCTCCAAATGACCACTTAATTCACCTTGCTCAACTAGACACCACATGGCATCACTAGATTGGACAAAAACTAACACCTCATCACCTTCTCACTTCCATTTGTCACATTTCAATTCAACCACAAGTCACCCTGCCACATGGAAAAACTGTGTAACTTCACATCTCCTATGGTAAGGTCTGCCTGTAGTTTAGAGAAGTTGAGCTCAAATTATTAGTGCAAGCTCGCAACCATTAACCATGAATTTTCATTGACTTTTGTGAAGTTGCTACTAATCATTAGTGGTTAGCGCAACCTCGTGACCCTATCTGATAACTTCTCACTCACTATTGAGATATTGCACACAACTAAGCTTTAAATCTTAGTGTAACCTCTCCACATTTCTTATTGACCACCTATTCTGATTGGCGAAGTCACAACCAACTTATTTCATAGCCTCACCACTTACCTGTCAGCTAAGCCTCCATCACTTACAAAGTCACACTTGCATCCTGATCATGCCAGTTGACACCACAATGTTTGATGATCTGGTGCATAGTCACCACTATGTTGACTACGAGTTTGATCAAAATTTGGTTTACACACACTTAACTACCCCGAGCCCATGTGAACATCACATGCCTTGTGTAATAAGCCATTGATGTAGACAACTAAAGGATGTAGTGTTTCTACATTTAAACATGTTTGAGGATAAATTCACATCAAATGTGGGATAACACACTTAAGTGTTTCCCAACCATGCACAACCATAAACCGACTGCTCCCAATGAATGAAGAACCAGAGCACATTGCACTGCATACTCCATCATTGGATGCATCACTTTTTCCCATATTATATTAAAATGCCATCTAAATAAAACTTGGAATTTTCCTCAATACAATTTTAGATGCCTACACGATCTCTTCCTTTGTTTAACCCCTTTTTGAATTTTTTACTTGTTCTAATGGATCTTCTCCACCTCCCCAATGATCATAATGAGCACTCTTCACACTTCAAAACATAACCATGTCTGAGAGAAAAAATCCCTACTTGTGCATAGGCCTTTGATCTACCTCCTTGCCATTGTTCACTTTGCTCATGCCCATGCTGATGTTGAGTAACATGGATCATTTTCTATAAATGTACTAACATTGCCAATGTGATTGATGATTTTCCAAATGTAGATTTGAAGACTCATAAATATAAGAGGA
The DNA here is from genome assembly GCA_028749045.1 of Cupressus sempervirens. Classification (NCBI taxonomy): domain Eukaryota; kingdom Viridiplantae; phylum Streptophyta; class Pinopsida; order Cupressales; family Cupressaceae; genus Cupressus; species Cupressus sempervirens. Next base: position 418,215,795 of record CM053789.1, on the reverse strand, counting down.
AGAGACATGTCTCTATAGTCAATCATCATTAGTTAATAAATAACCATATGTATAACCCATCTTTAAGCATATATGTAATATTAATATATTAACCATACATGTAATATATTATTATATTATTATATAATAATATATAATGTATAATATATATAATATATATTATATTACATATATAATACTATATATATATCTTAAAGATAATTTACCATCAATAAAATATCTCATGATAAAATCGATCTAACAGAAGCTACAACCTTAACAAAAAAGTCATGTCCCCATAGAGACATGATTCTACGTGGCTAAAGGTCATGTAGAGTCATGTCGCTACATGGACATAACTAATCACCGTCGGTGTATAAGAAAATATAATTAATTTTCTTCTCAATTGACAATCATGTGGTGGTAAAACAATTACATTCATGAACCCAATAACATAATAGTCTCTTATGATTATAAGAGTCTGATTAGTTAAGTCATTTATAAATAAATAGACACACACACACACACACACACACATTATTCTTATTAATAATATAAGACATACAACAATGTTCATATAAATCATGAATACAAATACTCAATGTAATGAATATATCACTTCAATTGATGCTATACTTCAACAATCTCTCTTAGAAAGGGATAAGTGACAATTTTTTTTTTAATGAGATATCAGTATCAAAGATATCTATACACAACATATAATCTAACTTTAACACTTTGGAATAGTGACTTTTCAAATAACTACAATCACAATGTTATGAACACTGTCATAACATATATTATGATCTCTAATTGTCCAAAATACTATCTAGAGTAATCATAATGCTTTCATTATTAATGACTTCCAGTGTATCCGGAACAAAATTGTCATAATAATAGCCCTATCATTTGCAAGATTGTCACCTTACAAAAATTACCTTTTTTCTATTCGTTATAATGATTTCCAGCACTCTGGGACAATAGTTTAATGAAGTATGTAATGATAATATGTCTACCATTTATAAGATCATCATCTTATAATAGCTACCTTCTGTTTATATATGTCAATGAAAGATTGTCACCTTTCATTACATATCATATGTGAAATAGTAATCACCATGAACCTAGTCAGAGGGTGGTACAAAGGCTTTCACCTCAATTCTCTCTCACAGAGAAGAATGCATTTCAAGGAATTTCATTTAGAACTTCTTCTCATAGAGAAGATATCAATCACAAAGGATTGCATCTCAAAATTTCTCCCTTTGAACATTGATCTTGGTAAGTCAAGTCCTCTAGTTACTTCCTCAAAAATTCTCTTCACCCAAGGATGCCTGTCGAACTCACTCTGAATCAATTGTCTGATTTTCTGGTGATAATCCATCACTTCCTCATGATATACATAGGAGCAGGTCCATCACATCATGCAATCACCCACATGTATTTCTAAACACCCTTTGAGTATCAATCTTCTAAGCTCATGTGTTGCCTTAGAAGAAGTGTAATACTCCCTCTTAATGTAGAAGAATATTGTAATCTTAATCATCAAAGATGTTTGCTTCAAGAGCCTTAGTTTATCTATCTTGATCATTAGGGTCTTTGAAGATACTATTATTAGATTGAGTCTGCACAATATTATCTATAACATATGTAAAGTACCAACCTTCTTTTCCTGTAAGAACATTCTCAAACATAAAGGAAAAGATCAAGGCAAATAATCCTTATAGTATGTATAGAATTACAAATAAGAGAGACTATAAAGAGTATATAAATGTAAAATATAAGAATACTACTTATCTGCACATGAAGATTCAAAAATTATCTTTTTATATTATTTGAGAATGGAAGATCTCCCCTCTAAATAAGGTTCAAATGGGAATGAAACATTGACTATTATTCCCCCAACAATATAAAATTTCTACTCATTCTTATATTGTTGAACAATTTTGTATCAAATATGACAGGTCCTTTCTAAGTTCCAACTTGCTCTTTTCATCCATTGAAGCTCCAAACATTCATTAAGATTAATAGTAGAAGCGAACACAAACTCATCCACAATATACCAATATCTTGATTGAGTATGATTGTGCCACTTGAATGACTCTACAACTCATACGTCAAGTTTCATTTATCAAAGAGAGACTCATAGATAGTTTAATTAAAGTCATAAGTTTCTTATGATGTACACAAGGGGTAGGACCATTCAGATAGTTGCATGAATTACAATCCTCTTGATTGCTACAATTTATCGATCACTGAAGATTACATCACAACATTGGTTTACTCCCTCTGAATCAATATGATCGATATCACTGATGGTTGATGAAACCATATCCTCTATCTGCTCCCTCTAACAGATGTGTCAGAATCCCTCTAAACATAAATCTTCTAAGCTTCTAAAATAAACTTCCCTTTAACAAAGTGTTAGGCTTTCTTTGAATCTGATATTAATCCTCCTTTTTTTCCCCGCAAGAACATCCTCGGAGGAAAAGATTAAGGAAAATAATTCTTTATAGTTAGTATAATTAAAAGAGAAAATTATATAATACTCAATATAAAATCTTTCCAACAAATAGAGATGATTATAAACTAACCTCATTCCCTCTTATCTTATTTTGAGAATGATCCCATCATTCTAATATAATATAGATAATTATATCTATATTTTCAACACATCTTATTAATACCACATATAATAACCTATTTCATAAGAATGTGAAAATTCAATTGTTATACCATTACTTACCTTAAGAGGTTGTCTTCATTATTTGGTACGACCTCTTGTTGTATGGCGTTGGTTCAAGGTCTTTTCCATTTATATTTTATCTAATTTGGAGTATATATGCTTTATTTACTATAACTCTCTTTGTATGATGTCAACTTATATGATGGGGTTCTTGTTATTTTCAATACTATTTCTTCACTTATCGGAGCACGAATAATACATGTGAACTGTTTGATAAAATTGCACATCACAGGGATTGAAGGCATCGACCATGTATGTAAGATATCCTTAAACAGTCTGCACCATCTTGTTAATCAACAAAGTTCTTCACCAAATCACTGAAGTGACTAGGTACGTGCACCATGATTACTAGGCCCAAAACCTGATGAGTTGATCGAAGAAAAACTCAGATAATATAAGGTTTTGAATTGAATGTCGTGTTAAATCAAGTGTGACATCCGTAAAATAAAGAGAGTAGTTATCATTGGTTCTCTTTAAATATTTAATAACAATTTTGTCCACCAAAATTGCACTGTCACAACGATCTACTATCAATTTGTGGTCACTTGTTAAGGTTTACACTTTAATTTCTCAAAAGTCACCTCCAACTCATGTACTTTTATGACAATTTTGCAGTGCCAGTGTCTCAAAAATAAATTAGTGATATAACAAATGGAATGGACAACTTGGAGAACTATAATGAATCGCAAGACAACATGTATAAATTAATACTCAAATCCTTCTTCCTTAGGTGAGACATCCCCAAAATTTGGCCATCAAATGGAGAGGTCTATTGTCTAACCACACTGAAAGGCACCATTTTCTTGGTGACCAATATATGAGGATGTTATATTCACATTGATTGTACCCAACAAGGGTTTGTTTGAGGCTATATACTAAAGCGTCCACAATGAGTTATTAACTAGTTATTAACTATCTTATCTACTTACATGGATTTTGATGTGCTTCTCATGTGTGACATGGTAGTGTCTTGTAAAGCGTAACATGAAAAAATAGAGGCATAAGAGGCATATTCTCTAGATGTTCTCATGACGGTGGGCTTGGTAGTCCTAACATGTAGAAGCGATATTATACACATACGCTTCTCTTGGCAGAGTCTTATTTTATCCACCATAAACGTTATGATAGACAACCCTACTGATCATATGCCTCATTTGGTATATCATTTATCACTTCCTGCACTTCATAATCCAAATTTTGAAGAGAGTGACCTTTCTAGCACATGTTTGATCATTACGTTTTGTATAAAATTGCAACCAAACATGATATTAAAACCATGGACTACATCTCTAGAGATATCATGATCTATTCAACACACTTCTTCTAAGGACTTGTAATATCTTTCATATCATCCTTGTGGGTAAGTGCACCAAGTTGTGGTGCCAAAATGGGGGTATAAGTGGACACCTTTTTCCTAAAATCAGCAAATTCTGGACTTCAACAAGAATTTGAAGATAATTACGCTCAAAATTTTAAGATATGACAAAAACAAAAGTCGTAGTCCTTTGAATCTAGTTTCTAAACTACTAATTTTTTTTCAAAATGGTTTAGTTTTAGGTCCTCAAAAAAGGGGGCCATAGAAAGTGGTACTGTTTATTCCAAAAAAACATAACATAGTACAAAGTGTGGCCCCCCTAAAATTTTAACTTTTTTTTTGAAATTCTTTAATCGCTCTGGTCAAAATTTACCTAACACTATGTAGTTTATCCCAGATTTTTTGGGTAATTTTATAATGTGTATTTTTTTTTCATGAATTTTTAAATTAGACCCATCCCAAAAATGTGAAATATCTGTGTACTCCCCCTAGAAATGATTGAAAACTAATCTAAAATCAAAACTTCTTTTTTTCAAAGTGTGTAGAATGGAGTCTAGTTTCTAAAAAACTAAGTTGTTACAAAATTTGATGAATGAGCTAAAATCTATAGCCCAATTAGTACATGGTGATTTCTGACAAAAGATGAACATACATTCAAAAGAAATTATTAATGAAAGACTTAAAATAGTTCAAATTAAAAATAAATTATATGGTTAGATAGCTAACACAGAGACCTATAATGTTATGTAACCTGATCTTATCGATACCCAACCACGAGGAATCTTGAAGGGGAGCACACAAGAAAAATCAATCATTTTTTGTATGTTTGCTGGAAAACACGTCTTAGACCTATTTATAAACTCCAAACCTTTGGGTTGGATCTCCAAGGCAAAACCAAGCCTTAGGCTTGGTTTTAATGCAAAGCTTTGAATAGCGTGTGTGCCCTATAGCACACACACGCTATTAAAACGCTAGTGAATTTGAGGTAGTGTGCACACACTATTGAGACCTAAATTGCAAACCAAAACCAAGAGAGAGCTAGGGGGGGTGGGGTGAGGGAATGCCTATTTGTGTGTGTGAGAGAGATAGAGAGAAAGTAGGGGATGGGAGAGGGGAGAGAGTAAGTGAGAAAGAGTAGGGGTGGCAGAGAGAGTATAAGATGGGAGATAGAGGAAATGTGAGAGAGTAGGGGTGGCAAAGAGAGTACAAGATGCAAGAGAGAGGAAGTGAGAGAGAGAGAGTAGAGGTGGCAAAGAGAGAGTACGGGATGGGGGAGAGAGATTGAAAGTAGGGGATGGGAGAGAGAGGAAGTGTGAGAGAGAGTACAAGTTGGGAGAGAGAGATTGAGAGTAGGGGATGGGGGAGAGAGAGAGTATGTGGTGGGAGATGGAGTGGGAGAGGAAGAGAGAGAGAGGAGGATGGGAGTGCATGTGTGTGAAAGAGAGAGAGTAGGGAATGGGAGAGGGGGAAGATAGAGTAGCTTGAGAGAGAGTAGGGGATGGAAGAGAGAGTAGGTGATGGGAGAGGGAGTGGGAGAGGGAGAGAGAGAGGGGGGATGGAAATGTGTGTAAGAGAGAAAGAGAGAGAGTGTGAAAATGTGAGAGAGGGTAGGGGGTAGCAGAGAGAGAGTAGAGAGGGAGAGAGAGAGAGAGTGAGAGAGAGAGTGAGAGTAGGTAGTGGGAGAGGGAGAGTGAGTGAGAGAAAAAGTAGAGGATGGGAGAGGAGAGAGGGGGGATGGGTGTGTGTGAAAGAGAGAGAGTAGGGAATGAGAGAGGGGAGAGAGAGATAGAGAGAGTAGGGGATGGGATAGAAAGAGAGTAGGCAATGGCAGAGGGAGTGGGAGAGGGAGAGAGAGGGTGGATGGAAGAGAAAAAGATTAGGCAATGGCAGAGGGAGTGGGAGAGGGAGAGAGAGGGGGGATGGAAGTGTGTGTAAGAGAGAAAGTAGGGGATGGGAGAGAGTGTGAGAGTGTGAGAGAGAGTAGGGGTGGCAAAGAGAGAGAGTGATAGTAGGGGATGGGAGAGAGAGGGAGAGAGAGAGAGAGAGAGAGATAGTAGGTGATGGGAGAGGGAGTGGGAGGGAGAGAGAGGGGGAATGGAAGTGTGTAAGAGAGATAGAGTTGGGGATGGGAGAGAGTAGGCAATGGCAGAGGGAGTGTGTGTGAGAGAGAGAGGGGGGGGAATGGGAATGTGTATAAGAGAGATAGAGTAGGGGATGGGAGAGAGTGTGAGAGTTTGAGAGAGAGTAGGGGGTGGTAGAGAGAGCTTGTAGAGGATGGGGGTGAGAGAGAGAGAGAGAGAGAGAGAGAGAGAGAGAGAGAGAGAGAGAGAGAGTAGGGGATGGAAGAGAGAGAGAGTGAGAGTAGGGGATGGGAGAGAGAAAGTAAAGAGGGAAAGAGAGTACTTGAGAGAGAGAGAGATAGTAGGTGGTGCAAGAGGGAGTGGGAGAGGGAGAGAGAGGGGGGATGGGAGTGTGTGTGACAAATCTAGAGAGTAGGGGATGGGAGAGGAGAGAGAGAGGGGGGGATGGGAGTGTGTGTCTATGAAAGAGAGACAGTAGGGGATGGGAGAGGGGAGAGAGAGAGTAGGGGAGAGAAAGTAGGCAGTGGGAGAGGGAGTGGGAGAGGGAGAGAGAGAGAGGGGGAATGGGAATGTGTGTAAGAGAGACAGAGTAGGGGATGGGAGAGAGTGTGAGAGTGTGAGAGAGAGTAGGTGGTGGCGAAGGAGCTCATACGGGATGGGAGAGAGAGAGTGAGATTAGGGGATGGGAGTGTGAGAGAGAGTAGGGGATGGGAGAGAGAGAGAGTGAGAGTAAGGGATGGGATGGGAGAGAGAGAGAGAGTAGACAGGGAGAGAGAGAACTTGAGAGAGAGAGAGAGATCTAGTAGGCGGTAGGAGAGGGAGAGGGAGAGAGATAGGGGGGATGGGAGTGTGCGTGACAGATGTAGAGAGTAGGGGATGGGAGAGAAGAGAGTGGGGGGATAAGAGAGTGTGTGTCTGTGAAAGAGAGAGAGTAGGGGATGAGAGAGAGTGCGAGAATGTGAGAGAGTAAGGGGTGGCAGAGAGAGAGTACGGGATGGGAGAGACAGAGTGAAAGGATGGGAGAGATAGAGTGAAAGGATGGGAGAGAGTGAGAGAGAGAGTAGGGGGCGGCAGAGAGAGAGAGAGTACGAGATGGGAGAGACAGAGTGAAAGGATGGGAGAGAGTGTGAGAGAGAGTGTGAGAGAGAGTTGGGAATGGGAGAGAGAGAGAGAGTAAGAGTAGGGGATGGGAGAGAGAGAGTAGAGAGGGAGAGAGAGAAATTGAGAGAGAGAAATAGTAGGTGACCTAGGAGAGGGAGTGGGAGAGGAGGAGAGAGAGGGATGGGAGTGCGTGTGACAAATCTAGAGAGTAGGGGATGGTAGAGAAGAGAGAGGGGGGATGGGAGTGTGAGTGTGTGTGTGTGTGTCTATGAAAGAGAGAGAGTAGGGGATAAGAGAGAGTGTGAGAGTGTGAGAGAGAGTAGGGGGTGGCAAAGAGAGAGTACGAGATGGGAGAGACAGAGTGAAAGGATGGGAAAGAGTGTGAGAGAGAGTAGGAGGTGGCAGAGAGAGAGAGTACGAGATGAGAGAGACAGAGTGAAAGGATGAGAGAGAGTGTCAGAGAGAGTAGGGGATGGGAGAGAGTGTGAGAGAGAGTTGGGGATTGGAGAGAGAGAGAGAGTAAGAGTTGGGGATGGGAGAGAGAGAGAGAGTAGAGAGGGAGAGAGAGAACTTGAGAGAGAGAGAGAGATAGTAGGTGGTGGGAGAGGGAGTGGGAGAGGAGGAGAGAGAGGGATGGGAGTGTGTGTGAGCGATCTAGAGAGTAAGGGATGGGAGAAGGGAGAGAGAGAGGGGGATGGGAGTGTGTATCTGCAAAAGAGAGAGTTTAGGGGATGGGAGAGGGGAGAGAGAGAGTAGCCCAAGAGAGAGAGAGAGTAGCGGATGGGAGAGAGGGGCGGATGGGAGTGTGTGTAAGAGAGAGTAGGGGATGGGAGAGAGTGTGAGAGAGAGTAGGAGGTGGCAGAGAGAGAGTAAGAAGTGGGAGAGGGAGGATGGGAGTGTGTGTGAGATATCTAAAGAGTAGGGGATGGGAGAGGAGAGAGGGTGAGAGAGATAGAGAGAGTAGGTGGTGGGAGAGGGAGAGCGAGAGAGAGTAAAGGATGGGAGAGGGGAGAGAGAGAGAGTGTAGGGGATGGGAGAGGGGAGAGAGAGTAGGAAGAGAGAGAGAGAGTAGGGAGAGAGAGAGAGAGTAGGGAGGGTGGAGAGTGATGTGTTCTCATATAGTGCGCGTACGCACTATGTGAAATCACCTAAAAATGGTCAAAAAGCAACTTTGGGGCCCGTTTCATTCATTCTCTGCTTTTGTTCTATTCTGCACTTTGTTATCCCGACAGAAATCACGGGTTTCAACACAACAAACACTCTTTCAAGGTGGCAAACACTATTTCAAGCTAACAAACACTATTTCAAGGTGGCAAACACTTTTGGAAGCTAGCAAACACCAAATTCAATCATTGGATACACGATTTGAAGACTTTTTGAATATTCTTTGTATAGAAAAGGTTAGTGCAATCTATTTTAAATATTGTTTGTTGATATATAGATACAAATTTGATTATAATTTGACATGTTTAATATATAGTGAATTCATTGAAATTTGTATGTTTCAATGAAATATTATTTCGAAATGGTTAGAAATTTGACAAGTCGTTTTATATATATATATTGTGTATTCATTCAAATAATTATAATTTTTATATGTATTTGAATAATTTGTAATTTACACATTTTAAGTAATTCAAATGTTTGAATAATTTGACATGTAGAAATCATCATCATGCTAAGGAAGAAACTAAAAAATCAAACAAATGAAGATAGGGAGAGAGATTTGAGAATTAAAAGAGATAAAATGAAATTACTACGTGAGCAAAGAAAATTGCAAAGCAATAATGAAGAATTGACTTTTGAAGAGGATCAAGAACCACCGGTACCAAGAAACAAAGAGGAAGAATTGGAAAGACAAAGAGAACAAATGAGACTGTTACGCTCAAGAAGACAATTGAATTGTGAAGCTACACCATCTTCTAATGTTGGAGTCATATCATCCGTTACACCATCTTCCAATGTTGAAGTCATATCGTCCTCTCATGTTGAAGAGACACCGATTTGTAGATCCGACGATATACACACTCCATCATGTCATGTTGAAGGCACAACATCAACACATCAAGTAGGTGATATTCCATCTTTTGCATCTTATTGCCAAGGCACATCATCTTTGGTTCAAGGTACGCAATACACTCAACCTTATGTTGATGTTCAAAATGTTGAGAGAATTTAAAAGACTATAAAACCTTCTAGAATTTGTTTTAGAAGACCAAAATATTTGATTGATATTGATAGTAACATTTTGAAATCAATGCCTGACAAGATTAGCAAGCGTACTTGTCAAAGAAAAGCTAATCGTATGTGGAGATTATTTTTTGATAAATTAAATATTACAGGTCAATGCCAATTATTTGTTGAAATGATGAGGAATTTAAAATTTAGGCCTATCATGAAGATTCTTGGGCTAAGAACGATGGATGATTCAAATGAAAAAAACATTGTAAAGAATTTAATGAATGCTTATGACAAAGTGGGTTCTAAATCACGCACTAAAGATAGTAATATCGCAAGACGAGTACTTACATCGACAATAGTAAGTAGCCAAATGAAGAAAGCTCGACTCATGAGAAAGACAAGCAAAATATTAAAAATTGGTAGAGGTACTCTAAGGAGAGCCATGCTAAGGCGTGAGAGATTGGAAGATCCAACAAAAAATGCGTTATGGACATTTAGCGGTAGACTACCACGAAAGGATAAAGAAATTAGTGAAGCCTTGAAATCATTGATCGAAGATTTTTGGAAAAATAACACACATGTTTCCCCTAATCAAAGAGATGTTGTAAGAAGGAGGATTGGTAGCCAAAATCGCGAGCCACATGCGAAACAGTTTTTAGACACAACTCAGACACAATTTTTTGCAAAATTTATTGGTATGTATCCTCAAATTTGAATAAGTCAAAGATTTTTTGAGATGGGTAAACTTTTTTATGTGAAGATAAATCACACATGCACAACTTGTTGTTGTAGGATACATATTGAATTTTCTAACCATTTTGATGTTTTTAGGCACATATGCATAATTTTGCATTCTCAGTTTGTTTTGTAGGATTGTGACATAAATGAGCCACCAAGATCTTCAAGGGAATTCATATCCAACATTTTATGTGAAATAAGGGACGACCAACAATTTTACAAGACATCATGCTTGGATGGTACATGCTTATTTTGTGGTTCTTTGCAACTTTTATCAACTTGTCAACATATGGATAATACACATGCAATTGGAAATGAAATAGTAGATTATGGAAAATTTAAGATAGTGACATATGCTCTAAAAGATGGGAAACATGGTAAAAGATGTGATTTAGTCATTGAAAAGATTCCAGTGTATGAGTTCATGAAGATTTTTCGTGAAAATATTATTTACGAGTATGCAAGGCATACCCATAGAGCTCGATGGCTGGATTTGCAATTCAAGTTGTGCAAGGATACGTTTCCACTGGATACCATTGTTTCGGTTGTAGATTTCACAGAGAACTACACACTACAACCACAAAATGAGGTGCAAGCAAAGTATTATACTTCTCAACAGGTTTCCATATTTGTTCACATAACATTCATGCATTCACCTACAAGTACAGAGGATGACAGGAAGATTTTGAGGGAGTGCCATTTTTACATCAGTGATGATCGATCACATTCTACGAAGTTCGTACATGGTTATTTTCAACTATTTTATGGAGATTTGGCTAACAGGGGCATCACACATCGTCAGCACATTATTTGGTCAGACAATTGTGCATCTCAATTCAAGAATGCACAGATGTTCTATTGGTTGAGCAGGATGCACAAGTTGTGTAGAATTCAATACATGTGGAATTTCACAGAGGCTGGTTATGGAAAGGGAGATCACGATGGTGCAGGCGCATGCATCAAAAGAGCCTTAGCTCACGAAGAACTAAAGTACAAAGATGGAGCAATATTGACAGATGCAAAATCCATCGTCCAATGGTGTAACACGACAATGGGTCCACGTAAGGAAGGTGAGTCTACAGTTCGTAGATTTTTTTGGTTGATAGATAATACTAACATTGCACCATATCAGGATTGTTGCACACTAACAAGATCCAGTGAGTTGCACTCTTTTAGAAGCTCTGATGCAGGTTCATGGAGTATCCACACATGAAAAATGGCATGCTATTGTCCATCATGTGTAGAGGAAAATTGGGATGACTGTGAGTTGACTGAATGGGTGGACAAATGGGATATACGGGTTTTGGACCCAATTGACACCTATCGTCCCCCACAAGCACTGGAAATGGTACAGATGGAATTGTCTATTGACTTTGATCGCTTGTCTGATCTAGTGCAAGCTGGTAATATATATATTTATATATCTTTGTAATTTCAATATGTAACTTTATAACTTTTACGCAAGTATTTTCTGAATTAGTGACCGCATTTTGTACATTTGTCACTGCAGGCCATGTTTTTGCTGTTATTGCACCTGAAGACAATGAAGAAGGGACATATTATTATTTGTGTTGTTGTGTTCAAGCCAAACAAAAATTGGATCACTCGGTTATAGATGGTGAAGGTTTAGAGTACCATGTCGATGCGGTGGTTGTAACCGGCACATGGCTTAGACGATATTCTATGAAGAACCCTAACTTGTGGTTATTTGAGGATTGGCAAACAGAGAGGAAGATTCTTCATTATTCAAATCTTGTTGTCGCATCAAATGTCCACTTGATAAAATATGGTGGAAAACCACATAATAAGAATCTTTGGAGAGTTCGTGAGTCAGACCACGAGGCAATACTTGAGACATTAAAATGTCGAGCAGATCTAGTTGGCTCATTAGATTGAATATAGAGAGAGGGAGAGAGAGAAAGAGTGATCAACTGGATCCAAATACATTGTTGCAACCTCTTCCCCAAGACTGTCCACATGACTAAGGTGGACCGTATTGTTATGATGCGTAAGTGATGAGATTTAGTTTAAATCATAGATTTTATGTTTTGATTTGTTTAGAATCTAGATTTTATGTTTTGATGTCTCCAATTTTTTTAAAGCTAGAACAATATTTTTCATATTTTCTTATTGTGATGATATTTTTCTTTCATTGCATGTTCTCTTGGATGACAAGAGGGAGAGAAGAAAAATAAGTAGATTTCCAAACAACCAGCCACCCTTCTTCATGTAATTTATTCATTTAAGGTAAAAGTCCCATTTCCTTTGTTTGGCTTTGGTATTTGGTTATTTAAAGTCATTATTCTAGTTGGACCTTCGTATGTTTGAATTTGGGATTGTTTAGTGTCTATTTGTTATGATTATACTGAATTATTAATTCTACGATGTTTCTATTATTTAATTATTTAAAATAAATTAAAAATTTTTGTATAAAATTATTATTATTTATTTCTATCTATTTGTTGTGATTATTTCTATTATTTAAAATAAATTAATTATATAATATCTCTATGATGAACTATTTATATTTCTAAACTTTACATATTTTACACCATGACCAACAATCAAACTATTATAACAATACAAATACATTTAAATAGTAATGTAAGAATGGTTTAGTTCACATAAAAAATAAGTCTATCTTAGATATTCTAAATACATCACAAAACTTTATTGCTTCAAAAAAATTGGGATTTCTCCCATCTACTTGAGTTCCCATCAATTGTCCATAAAACTGGGAAAGGGAATAGGTGCTATGCTCCCAATCCCAACATCCTCCTGTCCACTACTAGGAGATGTGTGTAATGTAGGATTCAACTCCATCAACTTAGTCAATTCTTTCACTAGTTGATTGGGACTCTCACCATTTGTTGCCAACTATGGTGACAATGCTTGGGTTACACTTATTAAGTAAGAATATTTCCTAATCTAGGGATTAGAGCATTGAACATATCAGAATGTGATTTATGCTATGGGAGAAGAGGTATGTTGGGCATACTAATTGATTCTAGGGCTAGTGCAATTACATCTCCTTCCACTAGTGTTGTAAATATAATTTCTATAGTTGTTGAAGGTGCACCTCTAATATTTGGTCTATATCTCTTTCAAACATTTAGATTATCCTCTCTTTCTTTCCTCTTCTATTCCTTTAGTGCAACCTTCTCCGCAACTCATTTTCCCCTCTCTATAGCATCTAAGATCTCATTTCTTGCAATCTTTTCCTCTCTCCCATCTTTCCTATTCCTGATCTTCTCCTTCATGTAAAGTGCATTAGCCTCAAATAACTTCTTAGTCTCTCTTGTTCCTTAGAATTTTGTATCATTTTCTTTGGTAGCTATAGGAATCTACTGGGTAAGTCACTATGTTGTTTTCTGTCTAGTGGCATGTAACGTATAAAATAAACATCTCCATCATAGTCATTTTGGGCCTGGGTATCAAAAAATTGTTAACTATTTATTTCATCATGGTTGCCACCATTTGCAAAGCATTAGATGACGTCCTTGGGGTCAACATGTGGTGGGGATGGAATTAAAAGGGAAACATTTTCATCCCCACAAGTACTTGGTTACCCAAGGTTTGTGACAACCTCCTACAACCAATCTGGTTGTGAATCTTGCATTAGCAAGCTTAATCTAATATCATAATTGAAAATGTAGTTTTTTATATGTCTCTTAGCCTTGAACAAATAAAAATTGGAATTCTCTAACCAATAGTGATGTAAGGAGACCCACCCTGCTAGTTTAGGCCACTATGCCCAAACTAACCAATGACTTCTTCTGATCCTATAGGGTTTCTTCTTGACCCTATTCCCAAGAGGATATCTCCCAACTATCCCCTTCCCTAGGATCTATGCACACCAATTGACTATGTGACAAAGAACTCATGGTGGATAAATCTGAAGGAATTTCGTAGGAATACCTTTCTTTCCAAAATCACTCTCATCTATCCATGTTACTTCAGATTATGGTTGATCCTTCCATTTGATAAGATGCTCCATATAGGTGCCATGACAAGTCTTCTTCTTGATTCTTGAATCCATAACCTTTTCAGCTTTTGGCTGAGATTATAATGGGATAGTGACTTCTTCAACCTTTGATTTTGTTTGTCCTTCTATGAATGTAGAACCTTTATATTGAACTTAGTCCTTGACATTAAAGATAAGGTAAATTTCCAAGTTTGGTGGGAGTTCTATTTTTTCGGCATTAGAACCATAATTTGCAAGTACCTTACAAGGTCCTATCCTATGCATTTGTAGCTTGGTTGGAACACCCTATGCAAGTACCAAAACTCGTCCTTGGCATCATATCATGGCCTCAACACCTTGGATCATCTCAAAACATCTCATCTAACATGTTCCAACTCCTTGCACACTCTCATCAACTCATCTCTTACACTTTCTCAATTTTGCCTCTTCTAGGCTTGTTCCAACTAGCCCTTGCCAGTCACTAATTTGTTGTTCTCTCCAAAATTTTCCATAGAACTTCCTAAACTATTGGGTGATTAAAATACCCTTTTCCTCACTCTAATATATACTCCAAAACCAACTACACTTGTTTTGTAAAATATCACTCAAAACTGGCTATTTCAGTCTGCCAACTAGGCCTAGTTTGAGGCCATTTACAAAGAAACTCACAATCCCTTGACTTTTGGAACTCCCATGACCAAAAAAATTCTTAAGACACGACTCAAATGCAAGGATTCTTCTATTTTTTTGTTCTCATGATCAACTTTACACTGGTTTTTACAAAACCCTCCTTTCTAGCCCCTTTACCCTAGGGATTACTAGAACTCTTACTTTGCAACGTCTCTAGAACCCCAAAATGGTTCAAACACCTTCACTTTGGTTATATTAGATGACTTCAAACATAAAATGCAACTCTTGTTTGGAGAAAACACTAAATCCACCTTGGGAGCAATCACATACCCCTTTTTATGCACTCAAATTTTAGGGAAAACTATGCAAATACTTCTTAAATGGTTTCAACACTCAACTTTTCAGATGGAAATGGTTATTATAGACTCAAAAAAACAAGAAAAATCCCAAACTTGAGGTTTCTCAACACTCAACAATCAAATTTCAAAATTGTTACCAACACTTACTACTAGGACAATTTCTAGTTTTAATGGTCACACTCCCAAACCATACAAAGGACCCCCCGCTGTTTTTGCATTTTTAAACACTCTTTTTGGAGACCTACAATAAACTCTCTCACTTTTTGGAGATCACACTCTATTTTCATTTTACGACGCCATCTCGGGTGATGCTGAAACTTGCAATGTCGGCTAGTACAAAGTTGCCAACTGCCAAATCTCTCTCACCTTTCCTCGTGGGATCAAACTATTTGCTCTGTTAGCTCCGCGTGGTCGGGTAAAACCTATCACCAACCTCATCCTATCCCCTTCAGTGCTCGAACATTCTTAGGCACGCCAATCCAGAATGTCCCCAAGGGTCACTAAATACCATAGGGCTGCGATCTTTGACGGGGCATATCTCGGAGCTCGTGCGAGGTATGGATGTGATTCTAGTTCCTATAGGACCATGTTGTGGAGACCTACAATAACCTCTCTCACTTTTTGGAGATCACACTCCATTTTTGTGATGTAGGAGCATCCAGAGGTATAAGGGCAATCCTGTGTCACTCAAAACAAAATGTACTTAGACTTAGTTTCTGTTTGATGTGTTTTCATTTTTGGATACCCATTTGGGTCAAATAAAGGTTCCAACTCTTACAGTTCCACTATCAGTGCGTTTGAAAATCCTAAAAAAATAGGAGCATGTATTTGGGCCATCAATTGGTAAACTAGAAGGTGTGAATTGGCTAGATGAATGTAATCATGATTTAGAGCATTCCAAAAAAAGAATCAGGTCAATAGGCCCCACGGTTTGAAAGTTATTGTAGTTTTTCGAATTTTGGAGACCTCCTAAGAATGCTTCAAAGTCAAGTTTAGGGCATTAAATGACCTCAAAAAGGGTCAAAAAATGGGGGACGAGCAATGATTTTTCATAGGGCTATAGAGAACTTTGAGAGCTTTTTGAAAATGTAAACGGTTTGTCAATCGGAGCTACGGTTCAAAAGTTATGCCTCCCGAAAGTTTGGTTACCGTTTCTAGATTCTTCTAGATTTGCACCGACTTCTAACACAGCTTTTGGAACCTTCTATTTTGTCGGTGGATGCCTACTAGCACTTTCTAGAATGTACTCCTAGTCCTTAACCCTTTGGGGTCTATTTAAGGAGATTTTTGGCATTGTAAAAGGCAGTTCGGAGTGGAGTTTGAGAGGAGGTACTGAAAGGAGAAATTATCTCTAGATTTATGCTATTGTAAGCCCTTAGGGCATGTTATGAAGTTTATTTTTGCTGTACTATTTGTAATAGCTTATTTTCTCAGTTAATACAATTTCCCTTTTCTGTTGTGTCCATTTTGTTCTTGGGTTGTGTCCCCATCATTTTGTTTTACAATGCCATCTCGGGTGATGCTGAAACTTGCAGTGTGGGCCAGTACAAAGTTGCCAACTGCCAAATCTCTCTCACCTTTCATCGTGGGATCGAACTGTCTGCTCCGTTAGCTCCGAGTGGCCGGGTAAACCCTATCCCCAACCTCGTCCTATCCCCTTCAGTGCTCGAATGTTCTCAGGCACGCCAATCCGGAATGTCCCCAAGGGTCACTAAATGCCATAGGGCTGCGATCTTTGACGGGGCATATCTTAGAGCTCGTGTGGGGTATGTATGCGATTCTAGTTCCTACAGGACCATGTTACGGAGACCTACAATAAACTCTCTCACTTTTTGGAGATCATATTTCGTTTTCATTCTACAATGCCATCTCGGGTGATGCTGAAACTTGTAGTGTTGGCCAATACAAAGTTGCCAACTGCCAAATCTCTCTCATCTTTCGTCGTGGGATCAAACTGTCTGCTCCATTAGCTTTGAGTGGCCAGGTAAACCCTATCCCCAACCTCTTCCTGTCCCCTTCAGTGCTCGAACGTTCTTAGGCACACTGAACCAGAATGTCCCTAAGGGTCACTAAATGCCATAGGGCTTTGATCTTTGATGGGGCATATCTCGAAGCTCGTGCAAGGTATGGATATGATTCCAGTTCCTATAGGACCGTGTTGCAGAGACCTACAATAATCTCTCTCACTTTTTGGAGATCACATTCCGTTTTCATTTTACAATGCCATCTTGGGTGATGCTGAAACTTGTAGTGTTGGCCAGTACAAAGTTGTCAACTGCCAAATCTCTCTCATCTTTCGTTCAAACTGTCTGCTCCATTAGCTCTGGGTGGTCGGGTAAACTCTATCCCCAACCTCTTCCTATCCCCTTCAGTGCTCGAACGTTCTCAAGCACACTGAACCAGAATGTCCCTAAGGGTCACTAAATGCCATAGGGCTGCGTTCTTTGATGGGGCATATCTCAAAGCTCGTACGAGGTATGGATACAATTCTAGTTCCTACAGGACCGTGTTGCAAAGACCTACAATAACCTCTCTCGCTTTTTGGAGATCACATTCTATTTTCATTTTATAATGCCATCTCGGGTGATGCTGAAACTTGCAGTGTTGGCCAGTACAAAGTTGCCAACTGCCAAATCTCTCTCATCTTTCGTTGTGGGATCAAACTGTCTACTCCATTAGCTCTGAGTAGTCGGGTAAACCCTATCCCCAACCTTGTCTTGTTCTCTTCAGTGCTCGAACGTTCTCAAGCACGTCGAACCAGAATGTCCCTAAGGGTCACTAAATGCCACAGGGCTGCGATCTTTGACGGGGCATATCTCGGAGCTCGTGCAAGATATGGATGAGATTCCAATTCCTACAGGACTGTGTTGCAGAGACCTACAATAACCTCTCTCACTTTTTGGAGATCACATTTCATTTTCATTCTACAATGCCATCTCGGGTGATGCTGAAACTTGTAGTGTTGGCCAGTACAAAGTTGCCAACTGCCAAATCTCTCTCATCTTTCATCATGGGATCAAAATGTTTGCTCCATTATCTCCGGGTGGCCAGGTAAACCCTATCCCCAACCTTGTCTTGTCCCCTTCAGTGCTCGAACGTTCTCAGGCACGCCGAACCAGAATGTCCCTAAGGGTCACTAAATGCCATAGGGCTGCGATCTTTGATGGGGCATATCTCGAAGCTCGTGTGAGATATGGATGAGATTCCAATTCCTATAGGACTGTGTTGCAGAGACCTACAATAACCTCTCTCACTTTTTGGAGATCACATTTTATTTTCATTCTACAATGCCATCTCGGGTGATGCTGAAACTTGTAGTGTTGGCCAGTACAAAGTTGCCAACTGCCAAATCTCTCTCATCTTTTGTCGTGGGATCAAACTATCTGCTCCATTAGCTCCGAGTGGCCAGGTAAACCCTATCCCCAACCTTGTCTTGTCCCCTTCAGTGCTCGAACGTTCTCAGGCACGCCGAACCAGAATGTCCCTAAGGGTCACTAAATGCCACATGGCTGCGATCCTTGACGGGGCATATCTCGGAGCTCGTACGAGATATGGATGAGATTCCAATTCCTACAGGACTGTGTTGTAGAGACCTACAATAACCTCTCTCACTTTTTGGAGATCACATTCCGTTTTCATTCTACAATGCCATCTCGGGTGATGTTGAAACTTGTAGTGTTGGCCAGTACAAAGTTGCCAACTGCCAAATCTCTCTCATCTTTCGTCGTGGGATCAAACTGTCTGCTCCATTAGCTTCAGGTGGCCGGGTAAACCCTATCCCCAACCTCTTCCTATCCCCTTCAGTGCTCGAACGTTCTCAGGCACACTGAACCAGAATGTCCCTAAGGGTCACTAAATGCCATAGGGCTGCGATCTTTGACGGGGCATATCTATGGGCTGTCAATACTTCAACTATACTTTAAGTCAACGATTATCAATATGTGAAAAAATGGAACTCGTTGTATTTTGAAGTACCGAGAAGATGGCCTTGCCCTTCCCCAGGAGTTTTAGAAATGGGAGACATTAGGTAAGAGAGTGAAAATGTTACTATCACTTCAACGCACATGACACAATTGGAAATGCAAATTTTGATGGTAATCATTTTGTGATAAGGGAGAGACTAGGGATGATCATTGTTACTATCTCTTTAGTAGTGGAATTTTGTTTTCTCTTGAATTTGGTGGTGGGGGATCAGTAGTAAGACTCCTTGGATATTCCTTCTTATGATATTAGTGACAAGTGTTGCTCTTTGAAAACACTTGTACAATATTTTTTAAATTATTAGATAAAAATAGAGAATTGTAAGTATTAAACATGATTAGCCTTTAGTTCCTAGAAGATCTTTATTTCCCCATCAATGCATTTAGAAAGTTAAGTTTTAAGAAGATCATAAATAGAAAAAATTAGAGAAGTGATTTAAACATTTATATTGATTGGAAACATGTGAGTCTTGAGTTTCCTCTACCTTTTAAAGAATGTTCCTTAGCTAGTAGACCTAATTCCACATTCCATAAGACTGTCATTGCGCTAAAGATTTAGGAAACCAACTGCTCTAAGATAAATCTTCCCGGTCAATAATAATCTAGCCTATTGAGGATAATACTTCTCAATTAAACTTGTGTTAATTCAGTATTAATTTTGTAATTAACTACAATTTCAGTATCTATGTACAGGGGGTGACTGAGAAAAATATTTGAGGTCCAATTTGAAAATATATTTGTAAGGATCTTGACCAAGGTTCACAACTTCGATGATTAATACATTCATTCAGGCCAGAACCTCACTAAAAAAAATATATATAAAAAAGGTAGTGAATAACGTCATGTCTAGACCCAAATCAACCAATGAAAGTCAAATTAGCATAATGTGGAACAATAATATATGCATTGAGTGGGTTGTCATAAAAAAGCTTCATAATAAAATTCATGTCTAGAATTAAAAGACCTTAAAGAACATTTATGCTTGTAACACAAATGGCCATTCAAAACTGAATATGATTACAATATGTGAAATAGCATTACAAGAACTTGTAATGCTCTTGTGAACATCATGTTAATCCTTGTAAGAATCCCTAAGATGCTTGTTATACTCAAAATTTTGTTGAAATTGAATTAATTTTTATCCTGTCGGTTAATTGGCTTAGGGTGATATATGCTTCTTGGATGGAATAATGAGTTCGTGATTAACTCTGTATTAAGATTCATAGCATCTTCTAGTTATTTGCAAAGGAAATTTATAAATTACTTGCTAATGTCATATGGCTTGCTTGAGAAAGATGTCCGTGTTCTTATTGATGGGTACTAATTACTATCCACATTTAGTTCTTCAATATCCTATTTGACAAGCTTTCCATAGACATTTCTTTGCCATACTATGTATTTTTGAAAACATATTTGAGTAGAAGGACTACAGTAGATACTACATGATGTTTAAAAAAATAAATTTATGGGTTAAAGACTATTATTTCCAAGGTATTATGTCATAGTATTTTAATTGTAATGATCTTAGACTAATGATATTCTTGAAGGTAACTTCGACATGCAACAAGAAAGACAACCTACAGCAAGGCTATATTGTGCCTACAACCAAAGCCATAAATGCTCACAACCAAAGCCACTAGTGCACATAGCCAAAGTCATGGATGCTTATAGCCAAAGTTACAAGTGTTCGCAGCCAAAGCCATGAGTATATGAAGTCGATGATCACAATTGTTTACAACTATTCACTAGAAACAACTTCTTTGCAGTTTTTGAGAAATACTAATAAAGCAAAAAAGAACATCTACTAGTTGGTAGACATAATGGCAACTCTCTAGCAATTGAATTTAATTTCATACATGCACATATCTAATTTAATGTCATACACAAACATATCTAATTTAACGTCATACATGAACAAACGTATAATATAAAATGATAACCAATAATGTCATATACATTAACAAACACATAATATATTATGATAACCAATAATGTCGTATATGAACAAACATATCATATATTAACCAATAATGTCATACATCAAATATGTCATACATCAAATATAGAATGTCATATGTACATCAAATGTGTATCGAATATGTCTCTCAGATGCCTATATACATACATGGGGAAGGAAACAAGTCTCTATATATATATATATATATGTATCAAATATCTCAACTACATCTTTTCCTTCCCACAAGGGGAAGAAAACAAGTCTCTCGACGTCCTCTGCCATCGTGTGGAGGGAGACAGTGGAGATGACGGGGCCCTCCTGACACGCTCACTTGACCTCTTGTTGAGGCTCTTCTCTAGGTCCAACTGATACAAAGAAAGTAGATATGAATCAATATTTATTATACATTGAAATCAAATATATGTACTTACAAAATCAATTATTTTCTTACCGCCAAAAAATAGTTACTCTGTAAGTCCACCTCAAATGCTCATGGACGATCGGGCGTGACAAGACCCTACAACAATTAAATAAATATAATCACTTATAAATAACATTAGAAATTTTGAGATTAAATATTATAAACAACAACTAAAACGAAGAAAATTCTTTCATACCTCCGTCAGTGGCTGTGAGCTAGCCACAGCTGCAGCCACTCCACTATCAACAGACTATCGCAGATGAGGAGGTGTGTTCGACATCATGAGCTGCATGTCATACAATACACGTTATATCTAACATGAAACATGGAATAAATATAATCAAATGAATTAAATTAACATGAAACAACTGTACCTGTGTGAAGCTCGTATGATGTCTCTGCTCTGCGTCTGTGGTAAAGGTTGAGGGTCCTGTGGAGAACTGATGCACATGCTTATTTTTTTGGTCAATCCTTAATATGATTACGTAATAAATATATGTATTAATTAAAATGATTAAATTGATACATACCTCAGAACTCATCGAAGGGACAAAAAAATGGGCTTGGAGGATCGCTGCTAGGCCCAGGAACACTTTGACCCTAAATTTTGAACAATGTCAATAAATCCTAATTAATTAATCATTCACTATATGTATGAAATGTGATCAAATTAGTAATTTACCTGTGTGTCAATGCCAAATGTCTCGTTTAGGAACTGATCGGTGACAAGCCCATCATCTGCACCATCTCTGACATGAGTGCCAAATGTGCATAGGGATCCGCATGAAGTGCACATGTGACCACGACGTATAGAAGACTCCCCCTCAACTAATGAGCTCATGGAATGGATGAGGGTCTAAGTCAAAGCATTAATGGTCCCTAGAGTGCTGGCCTCTACATGTTCCTTCACAACTAAAGGAATAATCACATGCTCACGCTGTGGATGGACCACGGGTGCCCTAACTACATTAGGGTCATGACGTGCTCCGAGCCTCTCAAATGATGAACCCCACCTCTACCTTGGGAGTCTAACATATCAAAATAATTGGGGATCTCCCCAAGGACAAACTCACAATATAATTTTTTCAAAAAATACATGGGGACCTCGTGATTGTTGCAAGGAGGGGCATCAAAAACCATCCACCATCTATCCCAAAAATTATTTCTAATAGCATCATGTATGCACCAATGGATGGGGAATCGTTTAGTACCCTCTCTAACAGTATTTTTCTCACCAGGTTTTCTAAATAATGCACATATAGTACCTTTTGGTATTTCCTTTTTTCTAACATCTTCATATGACAATTTATTTGCATAAAATCTTTTTTGTTCATCCCTCTTAGCCCACCAAATATCTAACTGACCACTAACTGAGGCTATTTGAGTGTTAATGGATTCAAGGGATGATGCCAATTGAGCCCTCATTGGATTGGTTTGTCCGGATTCTTTCAACCGAGCAATGATTCCTTCTAATTGAGTTTTGCCTCTCTCTATTTCATTTCTTATATTTTCTTATGTGCCTGGTGGAGGTCTTGCAATTTGGTTCGGGTTGTGGAATTTGTTCTTCTTCTTGAGGAGGGTTTTGGTTTTGGGGTTCTTGAGGGTTTTGATGTTCTTGTGGATTTTTTGGTTGATTATGAACATTTCCTGATAAAAAATCAATTGAAATTCAAATAAATAAACAAATCTAAATGAAATTTGTAAAAACCCTACAAAAGAATATAAAAAACTTACAAAACAATATGAAAAATATATCAAACAATGCAAAGTTAGGTTTATATCACTTACGACATCATCGTGGGTGCGCTTGTGGTCTTGTATTTCATCGATGAGGAGGCATTTTGGCAAATGGTGGTGCAAATGTTGAGTCTTCAACTCGCGTACGCGCTGCTCGCTGTAGGAGTAGAAGAAAATGCTGACGAAAATGATGGGTTGCGGGTTTGCAGCCCATCATATATACTTTTTATTTTTTAAAAAGCGCGTACGCGCTATGGCTTGGGTTGCCCAAGCCATAGCACGTGCGCGCTTTTTAAAATAGGAAAATAAAATTTCCTTGTCATCTTTTTGGCACCACAACTCGGTGCATATGCCCTTGTATTCATCTCCTTTCTTTTTCTTATATTTGCAGTTAGGCTCTAATACCATGTTGAGTAACATGGATCATTTTTCCCAAATGTACTAACATTGCCAATGTGATTGATGATTTTCCAAATGTAGATTTGAAGACTCATAAATATGAGAGGAGGAAGAGACATACTTCCATAGTTAATCATCATCGGTTAATAAATAACCATATGTATAACTCATCTTTAAGCATATATGTAATATATTATTATATAATAATATATAATGTCTAATATATATAATATATACTATATTACATATATATAATATGTCTAAAAGTTATTTATCTTAAAGATAATTTACCATCAACAAGGTATCTCATGATAAAATGAATCTGATAGAAGTTACAACCTCAACAACAAAGTCATGTCCCTATAGAGACGTGGACATAACTAATCACTGTCGGTGTATAAGAAATACAATTAGTTTATTTCTCAATCGACAATCATGTGGTGGTAAAACAATTGCATTCAAGAACCCGAAAACATAATAGTCTCTTCTGATTATAAGAGCCTGATTAGTTAAGTCTTCTGATTTATATGAACATTGTTTTCTATATATATATATAAATGTTCATATAAATCATGAATACAAATACTCAATGCAATGAGTATATCACTTCGACTGATGTTATACTTCAACAGCTGAAATAACAGTATTCCTTCTATGGTCTTTAAAGTACTTAACATTGATTCCCTTTATTTTAAGTGGGTCACCCCATGTTTCAGCACAATCTCCAATAGATCAGACCTATCTCAGGTGCTTCTTTACCTCTTAAAACAATGTTCGCCCCCTCTATAAATCGCAAGGTCTCCAGCGTATCAGATTTGACCTCAAACTAGAGTGCATACTTGGCAGATTGGTGGTGGAGGTTATTTATTTACTTGTATTTTTACACAGACAATGATCGTGCAAGTAGTGACTAGGGATCATCAAGATGGATACTTGCTCTGATTCCACCCAGGCTAACACTTAGCGATGTTCTCATACATGTATTCATCGCGGTGAGGGGGATCTATTTAAAACCAACAATAGGATTGAACTGTATTCATCCTTGATATTCAGTTGTTTCTCATTTCATTCATCGTTGGCTTGTACCTCTCCATACATTCATCTCATTCCTTAGCTAGAAAACAAGGATAAGAATTGAGGCTCTTTGATTTTTTTGTAAATAAATATGAGTCGAATGCCCAACTCCCTTTTTGGCTCAGGTTTCCTGTTGGTAAAGAACTCGTAACATATAATATCATCTGGAAGAATTTAGATAACATTCTACAGGAAAAAGCCATTGTAGACTTACATCCATATTCGGAAAGCATTCATATTCTAGAATTAAAACATTGACTTCTTCATAATTGGCCCGTACTTTTGAAACATACACCCCCTCCATACAAGGCACCGACCAACGGTAAACTAGATATTGCTATAAACAATAAAAATTGAGAGGAGCCTCATTCAAAGATGTTGCCCAAAGTCAAGTGACATTATATTTTCTTTGCCTAATTTTTTTCTGGTTCACTCCTTTCCCACTCAAACCTTGCAGATAAAAAAGAGAAACACCTTTACATAATAATGCCTTCATATAGATGTGTTGGCACACTAGCCCATTCCTTCAAATCAACACCTCTGTAGGGTATACGAATGACCCCTAAATTTAATATCTGTCTACATATTTATCTAGAATAAGTGTATGAAATCCCAAAATTTATCTTAATAGTCTTTCCATTTTGACATTGTCACAACCCACTCCTTCACATACCGAATAAATCGGTATTGGGACTGCTGCCTAGACAAAAACAAATAAATTAATTGCTTGAATTAGAATCAAACAATTACTAATTTGTTAAAAGTTTGTTTTTAAGAAAATAACTTCCAAATCGTTATAGTTTGCACGTATTCACATTTATTAAGGCAACGACAGATGATGGAGGAGGGGGGATATCAGCAACAGTGTAGTTTTAGTTTTAGTGATAGGGCAAGACCCATCAGGCTTAGGAAACCAGAACGATGCCCACTATCATTGATGACGACTTACATATGAATCTAACACTTTTTTTTGGGAAATAACTGGAAGATTATAGCTCGTAATCTTTGGCTACATGCGCCTCAATGGCATTTGTGAACTGTTGTGTAATGGTCAATGCATACAATGAATTTATAAGGCTCTCCAATCTAGGCACTCACTCAACAAATTTAGTCACCCATATCTAAGTGAAAGGTTCAGACTAATTCCAAAGTTACCTAGTGTTGGACGTCATTTCCAGATGGTGTTGTGTACCAAATTATGCATTCTTCATTGTGTTATATTCTAAATCATGCATTTATGTGACTTCAACTGTCAAACCATGATTTCCACACTTAATCAATGGCTTCGCACTTTCCATTTCACTTACAAGCCATAGGGTAAAGACGCTTGCATCTTGTTTATATGAAGCATAGAGCAGTGACAAGGTCTGTTGTAAATAGTAATATTAGGTATAGTTGGATTTGTTACCTACTCCATACTTTAATTGCATGCTAACCTCTAAATTGACTGGTTGAGTTACAAGTACAATGTTGCATATGCATTAACATAATCTGAATTAGTTTTTATCTTCCAGCATTCATGGTATAAAATGTACTCGCTGTAGGTCTTTTTGTTGATCTACTACTTCCATTTCAACATTCATAATGTTACTGCTACTATCATTCCAGCATTTTGGGAGTGTAACAAATTATTTTAGGGTGTTTGTAGTTTGATTATTTTCAATCCAGTGATCAAGGTGTTTGATTGTACCATAGAGGAAATGAATGGCTACTTTGGCTATTGATGTAAAAGTATAAAGCATTACGAGTACTAGGCTGAGACCCTATCACTCAGTTTAAGGGATGAAACTGATTAGTGAGGCTATTAGTACAATAATGCATAGGAATCATTACAATCTGAGTTAAATCTGTATTCTTGAAGTAAGTCTGTGGCTGGGTGTAATGTAGCAATAATGGGAAGGATAAAATGTATACTACATTTTTAGTTTCTTCTATCCACTAGTACTATAGAATGGGTACATGTTTTTGTAAGTGCTTTGCCAAGCCACTTGTTTATTACATTTCATTATGTTGTCTAGGTAACGCATATGTGTGTGACTATGCTTATATGGATTTTACTACATATGTATATTGGCCTAACTATGTGATTTTGTGAGTGTTTGTGTAGTATAAAAGTTAGAATATGATTTCTTGATACTACATGATTCCATTACTTTTCTCTTAGTTTTTCTTGTTTAGTCTTCCTTATTGTCGGGCTGGGTATCTTTCATGTTAGGAAAGATTCCGGGGAAGCTTAACAACTTTGTGGTAGGGTGGTAAAACACTCCTACAATATTCTCGCCTTGTGTTCTTAGACAGGTTCTAGAGCTTCTGTCAAAATGTCAACATAAATGGTACATCTCGATATTCTGGCAATGAAATTATGGTTTCTTTTAGATTTGAGCATATATACATACATACATACATATATAGATATCATTTTTGTTAAAGTTAATAATAGTTAATCAACTAAAGTTGACTAGTCAATATTCAAAAGATTTTGATTCTCATCAAATTTTTTGCATTTTATGAAGATTGTTGATGTGGCATTGGTTTTGCAGGGGCAGTTATTAGAGACATCCTCAAATAAATTGATTTTTTTTTTTATCCTTGAAAACATTTAGGAACACATTACAATCATACTCAAATTGTACCAAGTGATTCCAACTATGTTTTTTATGTATTTAATCATCTATGTTAGAATTCCATAAAAGGCATTTTGTTTGCATTATGGAAGTACTTCTTGATATCTTGCATGGTCTTTATCATCCCTTATTATGCATTTTGATTTTGATGACCCATTGTGACAAGCTAAGTCAAGCCCCAAGATGAGTTTCACTATTTAAAAAAAAAAATCAATCAATTTGACTGTCCAACTAATCTAAATAATATCCTTGCACTTATTATAAAAAGGGAGATCATTGGTTTAACATTAGAACTCAATTTCAACCCTTTCCATAAGCTATCAACTCTACATCAGGAGGCCTCAAAATAAGCCTTCAAATTTGATAAGATCATCTAACCTAGGGTAGATACTTGACACACTCACTCTCTAGCCCACATACTCTCTCCCTGTCAAATTTTTTCTCATGAATTTTGTTTGAATATAAATATATTAGCCATTGAAGTTGCCCCTCTAAAAAAATCCTACAAACAACTTGTTAGAAATAAGAATTGCATTTGGTTTTGACTTAAAAACAAATACTCAAACAACAAATTGGGAACTTGCAGCTTAGGGCATTTGTAAACTTCTATGTGGAGAATATGAGGATATAATTTGGGCTCATGACAATAATCTAGGCTTGCAAAGTTGGCTGGTGGGAATTGCATAATTGGGCATGCTGATGAATAATAGATTTTTGCATATGCAAGAAGCTTAGGAAAATGTGCAAATGAAATCTTCAAGGCATGAAAACTGACATACATTGAGTATTTTCACTATAGAACATAGTGGTATGATTATATTAAGCTCACATATCACATATTAAAAGTTATAACATCTTGAATAGGCCCTCCAGTCAATCTGTGAACATGAATACCAACAAAAGCTTAGAAATCACAAACGGAATCACGTTTGCAAACTAATCAAACAAATTCATCACAAGCTCAAATTTGGAACATTACATGTCTTTGAACTATGGAATGTAGCATAAAAACAATTTATTCATTTAGGTTAATTGGGTAAAAGATATAATTAGTCAAACAAGACTGTTGGCTATCTATCATAAAAGATAATTGTGCAATTCTAATTTTTTGCAAATAGAATAAGCTTAGAAAACTTATCAAACAGATTCATCACAGCTTCAAATTAAAAACATAGGATGTAATTTATGAGTACAACAAAATAGTGTGACCATTTATTCAAAATACTCAACAGGTCACAAAATATTTAGTGTCAAACAGGGCTTCTCAAATTTATGCAACAAGTGGAAATCTATTACTAACAATGAACAACCAACTTTGGGAAACTCAAAACCCTATCAAAACTTATTGAAACAACTTGAAATATGAAACATAGATTCCATGATATGCATACTAGACATTCCTAAAGTAGTTAGTCATGACACTAAACTAGATGTAATATATTTAAATGAAAACTAGCCCTTTGAACACTGTTTGTCACTTAGGCAATTTTGCAAATTATGACAAGTGCTCAAATGACACCTCACTGAATGATTCAAAACTTCCAAGCAATGACTTGAAGTGTATAAATGCTACATGAAACCCAATAAGCTCTTGAGACATATGATTTGGTTCTAAACATCATCTTGACACATAGACATAAAAAGGCATTTATAGGGGCTCATTTTGCAAAGTTCTTAATGTTGGAATTGTTTAGAATAATTGTGGGGGGGAGGGTGAATCAGTTATTCAAGGTCCATATAAATAAAAATTTTCACAGCTTAGTGAACCCATAAAACATTTATCATCATGCACACATCCATAAGATTTATGTAATCACTTAAAACTTGTAGGTTACTGTCAAATCAATTTGCAAAAATGTGAACATAAAACATAATCAATTTAGCAAGATATTTGACACAATGATTTATGTGAAAACCCGATTTGAAAAAAACCACCAGTAACATGCTACTCTTTTTCACTCTTCTGAAGTGATGTCTTATGAAAGGCCAATCTTGTTAAAGGTTACGATACACACTGTTAAATGTGACCTGGTTAAAGAATTCCAATCACCCTACTAGGAGTGAGCCTTGTTAGAGAACTTTAGACCATTCACTTGGAATGTCACCCAGTTAAAGGATTTACAAATGAATGTTAGGTCAACCTTAATCCAAAGGATTTACCCTAAATTGATACAATTATTAGAGAGCAACAGTAAGGCTTTGATTTGATAACAACTTACAACTCCATTTGCAGATTACATATCTCTATTTTAGTCCTCCATTTTTCTTGGCTTCACACATTTCAACTCTGATAGCTTATTCACGCTTCAAGCATTCATACACTTAAGCCTTCTTGCTTAACATGCCAATGCAAATTCTTCACTTAGGTCACTTGATGAAGCAATACCCTTGACTCCTTGTCTTCCTTAGGTTCTTGCGCATAACAACCTTGCTTCTAACCAGCCATCCCTATAAATAGAGAATTAAGATATTTTGTCATTCATTCTCCACCGTCCAATTTAGGGTTAGGATGGATTAGGTAGGATTCAATAAATCTAATGCGTGAGAATCGAATTTGGATTTTGGTGGATCTATGCTTTTCATGGTTAGGGATGTGTTGGAGACACATTAAGGAACCTTTCCTCATGATTGCATAGAGATTAGATGGATTGAGTTGAAATTTGAGATGTTTGAACCTTGCTGTTGAAACTGTGTTTTATCTGGTTTTTGAGTGCCTATTGTAGAGTGTATAACTAATTATCCTTAATGAATGATAGGTTGTGCACTTCAAGGATTGAAGAGGGCCTAGATTACTTCCTTGTATCAAGAGTGAAAATCCTAATTCATTATAGGTTGGGAGATATGGCAATTCTCTTGGAGTATCAATTTTTGGTAGTTTCACGCAACAGTCTGCTATGTGTGAATTTCAGGATGGATGCACACTTTTACTTGGGGAATTGACCTTTTCACATTAAGAGATTGTAGAGGACCTATATTTCTACCTACAGTTCAAAGAACAAGTTCTAATTCAATCGAAGCTAGGAGATATCGTGATTGTACTCGGATATCGATTCCTGGACATTTAATTGCTGTTGTAGGCCAACTTGTGGCATTTAATTTATGTATTTGTATTTAATTTGTGTTCTAGGCTGACTTATGGCTTAGACTGGTATAAGTAGGGGTTGTGGGAAGTCTTTTGTAAGGATTGATCCATCATGGAGAAGGAGGTGGTAAAAGAGTGAATTTGGAGAAGAGCTAGTAGTTGCAGCTTGGAAAACAAGGAGATTGCTTGGTGGGCTTGCGAGCACAAGTTGAGATCTTTCTTGGGGGTTTCTACTAGAGTGTGGATCTGGACTAGCTAGGGTTTGATTTAAATCTTGAGGGATCTTGTAGAACTATTACTTTCTTTGTATTTGGCCATAACCAGGAAGGCCTTATAGCTCGACACATTGCATGTAATCAGTTATATTTTGAATTATTGTAATTTGCTATCATATCTTGCACTATTGTTTCTTGCTGTTGTGTTTCCACTACGTGGTTATATTGCTGGGGCTATGACATCTCCTCTAGGGATACTCCTACATTGCATTGCGTTAGGTGGTAGCAAAGTGAAAGGTTGTTCCTAATTGTGTAGACAGATCACTGAAGCTAAGACAGTTTGCACCAGGACTTGGTTGGAGAAGTACATCTAATTTGATCTTGATCTAGTGGTGTAGTATTCTTTCTAGAGTCCTTGATCTCTTGGTTGTGAGGTGGAAGATCATGGTTCTAACTTGTAATTGCAGAGGGCTTACAAATGGACTAATGGATATGAAGATGGAAGACTGATCTTGTTGAGGCATATCATAGAGAGTTTTTGGATTACAAATCTGTGGTCCTATACTTGTAATTTGGCTCCTAATTGTTTATGCAAGGTGGCAGGTTGCGATCTAACTTGCAAAAAATTTGAGATTGTCACAAGGAGCATGAGAAGGATTTGTTGTAGATGGTTTATGAAGATCTTGGGAGATGGCTCCAAGAGGACTGGACCCTGAGATGATTGCAAATATCTATGATGAGGTGGAGAGGAATTTTTCTAAGATGTCTGCTTAGTTTAAAGCTAGTTTGGCTAATCAAACTAAGAAGGTGGTTGCTCTGTTTGAAACTAGTTCGAATGATCAAGATAAGGACAGGATGAGGAAGGAATTTTGTAGATGTTTGTGGAGCTGGAGTCTATTAATCTTGAAGAGAGTTGTTTGGTTGGTTAAGAGACTTGTTCATGAGAGAAGATGGCATGACAAGGTTAAGATGGAAGATGTTGGTTTGGTTGATCAAATTATGAAACTTGATATAGAACTTGTAGAGTATTTGGAGGTTGTTTCTGAAGATATTCCTAACCTTGTTGATGTTGGGACAGAGATTGGTTTTAATGATCTGTTAGTTGGATCTGATATGGAAATTGCAGGGCACTTGGTCATGGATGATCCAATTGTTGTTGGTGATGAGTCATGTATTGTAGAGCATCTTGTTGTGAGAAATGAGGTTGTTGGTGTTGAGAGTTTGGAATATGTTGATGGAGATCTACATATTGCTATTGATATGGAGTTTGTTGCTGCTGGTGTGGATTTACTAGTTGCTAATGTGGATGAGGGTTTGCTAATGAAGCCTTATGTTCAGTTTGTTCTTGGGTGTGATCGTCCTGATTCTGTTGTTGATATGTATTTGATTCTGATGTTTTAGTGGATGAAGCATAGATGGTGGAATTTTAGATTTTTTCTTTTGACTTTGATGAAGTGGAAGCCTTTGGTAAAGATGACATTGGTTGTAGATCTTTCTTTGGGCATCAAAGTATGGGACATACTTTTCTATTTACCTGGGGAGTCTGATGTAGGAGCATCAAGTTTGGATTTTGGTGGATCTATTCTTTTCATGGTTAGGTATGTGTTTGAGACACATTAGGGAACCTTTCCTCATGATTTCATAGAGATTGGATGAATTGAGTTGAAGTTTGAGCTGTTTGAACCTTGCTGCTGAAACTATGTTTTATCTATTTTTGAGTGCCTGTTGCAGAGTGTATAACTAATTATCCTTAGTGAATAAGAGGCTGAGAAATTCAAGGATTGAATAGGGCCTATATTAATTCCTTATATCAAGATTACAAGTCCTAATTCATTATAGGTTGGGAGATATGGAAATTCTCTTAGAGTATCAATTTCTGGTAGTTTCGTGCGACAATCTATTGTGTTTGAATTTTAGGATGGATGTGCACTTTTCCTAGGGGAATAAGCCTTTGAAAATTTAAGGGGTTGTAGAGGACCTAGATTTATAACTATGGTTCAAAGCATGGGTTCTAATTCAATTGGAGCTAGGAGATATCACAATTTTATTCAGATATCAATTTCTAGACATTTAATTGCTATTGCAGGCCGACTTGTGGCATTTAATTTATGTATTTGTATTTAATTTGTGTTTTGGTCCAACTTATGGATTATATTGGTATAAATAGGGGTTGTGAGGAAGCCTTTTGTAAGGGTTGATCCATCATGGAGAAGGAGGTGGTAAAGGAGCGAATTTGGAGAAGAGCTAGTAGCTACGACTTGGAAAAAAGGAGATTGCTTGGTGGGCTTGTGAGCACAAGTTGAGATCTTCCTTGGGGGTTTCTACCAGAGTGTAGATCTAGACTAGATAGGGTTTGATTAGGATCTTGAGGGATCTTGCAGAACTATTAATTGCTTTGTATTTGGCTATAATCGTGAAGGCCTTATAGTACGACACATTGCACATAATCAATTATATTCTATGAATGAATTATTGTAATTTGATATTAGATCTTGCATTATTGTTTCTTGTTGTTGTGTTTTTGCTACATGGTTATATTGCTAGGGGCTAGGACATCTCCTCTAGGGATACTCCTACCTTGCGTTGCATCATAATCTGCCCCTCATTCCATATCACTACTAGCTCATCAATCTTATCTTCCACCTAGTTCACACAATCCAAGAAAATAAACTTGTCAGCTCAAATCCATCCAATTCATGATCTTTCTAATAATGTTGTCACTTGACATTAACTTGTTTCTAATGCTTGACACATACTGCATTGCTCGACATCCTCTGAAAAATCACTCAGCACAAACTAAAGTTTATTGGTGCTTGACATCAACTAAACTTTACTTGACATCCATTATTTTTCTTGGCATACAATAAAATCAACTTTTACTTAGCTCTAATTGATTTTCTACTCGACTTTCACTAACTTTGCTAGGCACTTACTATCCATTCTATCAAGCTTGGCAGACCAACTTTGTTTGACTTGTTCTACTGAACTTGCTTAGTGTAACCAGCCTTTGTAACCTTAAGTAGATTATCAATGCACTATGATATCACTATCTTAGCTAATTCTTGTACTCCTCTTTTATATCATAACTCAACCTTCCCTCTAGGTGCTTTTTGTTACATCTTGTTGATCAAATCCTCTTCATCAATCAAACAAGTGATAGTACTTAAACCATATAAGCAACTGTCTTAACAGTAGAAAGCATGTTTGACATTAGTGACAAAACAATGGTTGAAACAAATTTATCATATTTGAATCAATCTATTTTCAACAATCTCCCTCTTTCAACAATGATGGCAAACCAAACTGATCAACCAAATTGTCTAGTTAAAATAGTAAGACCAACAAAATACCAAAAATAAAATAATCTCTTGTATTGAAATCTCTCCCTTTATCAGCAACTTTCATCTTCTGAATAGTTTACAAAATTCTTTTGTGTCATCCTCATAACTCCCTCTAAATTACTTCTCATATCTCCCTTCTACAGTTATCTCCCTCTTACTAGATAGATGTTATCTATAGATACACTTTCTTTCTCAGCAGTCAACATTTCTCCCTCATACTTGTGCGCTAGGATTTCTCCCTCTTGTTCAATCTCCAATCTGTTGAATTTTCCCTAATCAGTAACTATCTCCCTCATTGACAACAATGCGAAAGACTTGTCATCTTAATATGTAGATATGAACTTCTTTTGTGTCTCCTATGTCACCTTGCTTTTGACTCATTTGAAATTTCAGTTCTTTGATTACTTTAGGCAGCTCCTTAAGTAAGATTCGCTGTAATAATTTGTAACATATATGTTTGATGTAGGACACTCCTGTTGTTACTTAGATGACCTTTGATAGGGGTACCACCCCTAGTTTATCTCTTAGATACTCATGAGCATCCTTAGGTAATGCTTTTGTGAAGATATCAACAATTTGTTGTTTTGTGTTAACATATTCCATCTTCACCTATTTATCTTGAACTAATTCTCTCAAGTAATGATACTTGATAGCAATGTGCTTAGTCATTGTGTGCATCACAAGATTCTTTGATATATTTATAACACTTGTATTATCACAATAAAGTGTCACTGGTTCACTAATCTCTTCCTGCATACCTTTGAGTAGCTATTTGAGCCATACAATGTTTGTACCATTTACAACAACAACAACATATTCAACTTCAACAGTAGATTGTGAAGTGCAATTTTGTTTCTTGCTAGTCCATGTAACCAACCTATTGCCTAAGAAAAATGCTCCTCTATTGGTGCTCTTTCTGTTGTCAATGTTTCCAGCCCAATCAACATCAGTATAGGCTCTCAAATTCAAATTTCTTATTTTTATTGTAGTATAAACCATATTCCTCTGTTCTTTTTAGATATCTCATTATTCTCTTTACAACCATTAAATGATTCTCCCTGGGTTTAGTACAGAATCTTGCAACTATCCGTATAGATAATGCAATATCAAGTCTACTATGTACTACATATTGTAATTTTTCAATCATAGACCTGTACAATATTTGATTCAACTTAGCTGAATCATCATTCTTTGATAATTTATGGCTTGTCACCATAGGTATACTTACTGGTTCATAATCCTCCAATCCAAAAGTTTTTAGTATCTCCTTGACATACTTTGACTGAGTGATATATATATATATACCATGTTTCATCTGATGTACTTGCAAACCCACAGAGAACTTGATCTCTCCAAACATAGACATTTCAAATTCTTGCTTCATTTCATTTGCAAAAGCCTTACATAAAGCATCTTGACCTCCAAATATGATATCATCAACAAAAATTTCAAACAACAAAATAGCTTGGCCTTTCTTTGTCTTCATGTATAGATTTTTGTTATCATCATGCCTTTCAAATCCAATCTTTACAAAATAATTATGAAGTCTCTCATACCATGCTCTTGGTGCTTGTTTCAAGCCATATAGAGCTTTGTATAGTTTACACACCATGTTCTTATTGTTAACATCAAAAAATCCTTCTGGCTATTTTGTGTAGACTTCTTCCTCTGATATACCATTCAAAAATATAGATTAAACATCCATTTGATAAACTTTGAAACCTTTGTATATAGAATAAGCAAGTAAAGTTCTCATTCTTTCTAATCTAACAACAGAAGAAAATGTTTCTTTATAGTCAATTCCTTCTTCTTATGCATACCCTTTGTAGACTAATTTTGTCTTGTTCCTTGTGACTTCACCATTTTCATTTAGTTTATTTTTGAATATCCACTTGGTGCCAATCACATTTTGTTCTTCTAGTCTAGGAACTAGAGTCCATGTCTTATTTTTCTCAATTTTTTTAATCTCTTCTTCCATGGCTTTACTTCAATCCACATCTTCTAAGAAATCTTTGACTAATTTAGGTATCATTTCTCAACTTATTTCTTTTCATTGGTCTAGCATCTTTATCTCCAATGATCTGTGCAATAGGATGATGTCTCTTGACATATTTGGACAATATTGGTTCAACTCTTGTTTCTTCATTTGGTCTACCTACTTTAGAGTCACTATGTACATCTCTTTTAGGTATTCCGAAATCTCTCTCATGTACACTAATTTTTGAATCAAAATATTCCTCAACTTCATTCTGTAACTTGGCATCTAAATTTAGTTCAGTTCCTAAGTGCAACTCGACGTTCATACTGTGTGATTCAATAGTCACTAAAACTTGCTATCGGTTTGTAGCTTGATCTGCAACATCTTCTTCAATAGACATACCTTCATAAAAGTATACAAATTATTTGTATTCTTCTAGCTCTTTCATAGGTTCAGTCTCATGTACTTATGTATATTCATCAAATTTCACATTTGCACTTTCCACAACTTTGTTAGTGTTAATATTTAAACACTTGTAAGCTTTACTTCTTGTGAAATACCCTAAGAATATACCTTCTTTACTTTTTGCATCGAATTTACCATTCTTGGAATCTTTCAGAATAAAGCATTTGTTTCCAAATACCTTAAAATATTTTATATTAAGTGAGTATCCATACCATAGTTCAAAAGGTGTTGAATGAGTACCTTTCTTGACTTGTACACAATTCAAGGTATAGATATCTATACTTATAGCTTCTGTCCAGTATTTCAATGCAACATTTTTCTCTATCATGAGTGTCTTGGCATAGTCCATTACATACCCATTCCTCCTTTCAAAAATTCCATTTTGTGGAGGGATCTTAGGAGCAAATTTCTGTCTTTTGATTCCTCTGTCATTGTAGAACATCTCAAACTCATTTGATGTAAATTCTCCTCCTCTGTCAGATCTCAAACATTTCAAGATTTTACTTGTTTCCTTCTAACCTCTTGCTAAGTACCACTTAAACATTTGGAAAGCATAAGATTTCTGTTTCAAAAACATAATTGTCATCATTTTAGAATAATTATCAACAAGCATCATAATGTACTTATCTCCTTTGTAGATTTGCACTTCAATTGATCCATGCAAGTCAGTATGAACAATCTCTAGTATTCCTTTAGAGGTATGAGTCTTGCTCTTAAAAATTGACTTTGTCATTTTTTCTAATTGACATTGTTTGCACATTATATTATCAGGCTTCTTCAACTTAGGCAAACCTCTAACTTTTCTCATATTACTGATACTGACCAAGTTATCAAAATTAACATGACATAGCCTTTTGTGCCATAGCCAAACATCATCAATTTTCCTCTATACCAAGATAGAATAGATTACTCCTAGTTTGATCACCCTTTTCAATTTTCCATCAGTATTATATATCTTAACAATCTTTTTTTCAAATTCAACCTTACATCCTAAATTATTCAATTATGACACACTCAACAGAATATAGTTAAGTCCTTCAACATAGTAAGCATCGTCACATAGAATATTTTCTGTGAGTTTGATAAAGCCTTTTCCTTTTATCAAACATGGTGCATCATCACTAAATCTTACACTATTTCCATCATAACAATTCAAAGTAATGAACTTACTTTTATCTCTAGTCATATCATGTGAGCATCCACTGTCAATGATCCATCTATCATTCTTGTTCATACAAGACACAAGTGCAATTGCTTCATCTTCATCAGATTTGTCCTTCATTGCAACATACACCACTTCATCATAATGCTCACCAAATTCATCTTTTGTTTCCTCTTCAGCAATGCAACAATACTTCTTTCCTTTGTCTTTATAATCTTTTCTGTCTTCATCTCTTTTACCTTTGTACTTGTCACCACCTCTGTAGTTTTTCTTCTCTGGACATCTAGCAACAATATGACCAACTTCATTGCACCTAAAACAAATGATAGGTAATTTAACTTTAAATTTGCCTTTACCTTTGTGAAATCTCCTTGTCAATAGTGCTTCAAGTTGTTCTACATCCTCCTCATCTGTGCCACTGTCATTGGACACATACTTTGTCTTTTTCTTCTTCTTCTCATCAAGCTCCTTCAATGATAGCTTAGATTTGAAAGCAAATTCAATATTTTCAAGTTTGTAATTGTTAAATTTAGATAGCTCAAAATTAGTGAGTCTACCTACTAGACCTTCAAGAGAGAGTATTCCTTGGTATACATCTTAGTTCTTGTGTTGCAGAAACTCTAATAACATATATAGGTAGTAGTGTTCTTAAAAATTTTCTCAGTATAATATCATCATCTATTGTACCAATATCTCCTCTTGTTGTATTAACAACATCTTTTATTCTTGAGCAATATTTTCACCTTCTTGCATTCTCATATCATCAAACTTACCTATTAGACTTTTAGCTTAGGCTCTTAGAACATTCTTGTCTCCTCCATAAATGGTGTTTAAAGCATCCCACATTTTCTTTTGCACTATCAAGACCTTTGATATTATCAAATTCAACATAGCTTAGGAAAAAAGCAATCTCCAACATTGCCTGGCTGTGTTCTTTCTTCTTTTTCATATCCTCGATAGTTAGAGCTCCAACAGGATCAACATGATCAATAGTAATATTAGATGTACATGATCTCAAGTCCTCCAAGGTGTAGCTTCATCAAACTTTTCCATGCAGGGAAGTTATCTCTATTAAGCTTGGGTACATTTCTTTTTGACATCTTGAAACTAGTCCTCTTAAGAAGATGGCTCTGATACCAATTGTTGGAATTATTTAGAATAACTGGGGGGGGGGGGGGGGTGTGGTGAATCAATTATTTAAGGTCCAAATGTATAAATAAAATTTTTCACATCTTAGTGAACCCATAAAACATTTATCATCATGCATGCATCCATAAGATTTATGTGATCACTAAAAACTTGTAGGTTACTATCAAATCAATTTGTAGAAATGTAAACATGAAACATAATAGATTCAACAACACATTTGACACAATGATTTATGTGGACTTTTTCACTCTTCTGAAGTGATGCCCTTTGAAAGGCCAACCTTGTTAAAGGTTACAATACACACTATTAAATGTGACCCTATTAAAGGATTTCAATCACCCTGTTAGGAGTGAGCCTTGTTAGAAGAATTTAGAACATTCACTCAGAATGTCACCCGATTAAAGGATTTACGAATGATTTTTAGGTCAACCTTAATCCAAAGGATTTAACCTAAAGTGATACAATTATTAGAGAATTAATAGTAAGGCTTTGATCTGAAAACAATTTACAACTCTATTTGTAGATTACAGATCTCTGTTTTAGTCCTCTATTTTGATTGGCTTTCACACATTTTAGCTTTGATAGCTTGTTCACCCTTTAAGAATTCATACCCTTAAGCCTTCTTACTTAACATGCCAATGCAAATTCTTCACTTAGGTCACTTGTTGAAGCAATACCCTTGACTCCTTATCTTCCTTAGGTTCTTGCACATGACAACCCTTTCTTTTGACCAACCATAGCTATAAATAGAGAATTAAGATCTTTTGTCGTTCATTCTCTATCATCCAATTTAAGGTTAGGAAGGATTAGGTAGGATTCAATGAATATACCCATAATTCCATATTACTTCTAGAAACTTCTCCTTCAATCCTCTTTGGATTCACCTTAAAATAGTTTACCATGGATTCTGTGTCACCAGCTCATCAATCTTATCTTCCACTTGGTGAATCACACAATCCAAGAAAACAAACTTGTCAACTCACATAAATCATATTCATGATCTTTCTAATAATGTCATCACTCAACATTAACTTGTTTTTGATGCTTAACACATACTCCATTGCTCGACATCCTCTAAAAAATCACTCAGAAAGAACGAAAGTGTACTGGTGCTCGACATCAACTAAACTTTACTCGGCATACACTAAAATGAACTTTTACTTGGCTCCAACTAATTTTCTACTCAGTTTGCACTAACTTTTCTTGGCACCTACTATCCATTCAGTCAAGCTTTTCATACAAACTTTGTTTGACTTGTTCTTCTGAACTTGCTTAGTGTAACCAACCTTTGTAACCTTAAGTAGATTATCAATACACTATGATATCACTATCTTAATTTATTCTTGTACTCTTCTTTTATATCATAACTCAACCTTCCCTTTAGGTGCTTTTGTTACATCTTTTTGATCAAATCCTCTTCATCAATCAAACAAGTGATAGTACTTAAATCATATAAGCACTTGTCTTACTAGTTAAAAGCACATTTGACATTAGTGGAAAAATAATGATTGAAATAAATTTTTCATACTTGTATCAATCTATTTTCAACACTTAATATGGTACTCAAAATCCTCTTGTAATTTTTAATCCCAACAGTAGCTTTTCCTAGTGATGCATGGCCCCTACGGGCATTGGAAGAATTTATATCTCTTAGAAGAAGTTGATCATTGCAACAAACTCTCTTGAACAACTTTTTATTGAAAGCAATAAATCTATGTCTAGTTGTACAAATAATAGACCTGGGCCATCAAAACTTCATAGACAAATCTGATTTTCATTTCTTTCTTCCCGAGGTAAGATAAAAGTGTTATTTCCATCAATATCATCAAATACATCAACACTTTCCATTAATCCATTAAGCAAAAAGAAAACAACCTCTTCATTTTCACTTTCATAGTGCATGGACCAACTAGAAATAGCCTCAAAATCTTGCTTACTATGAAAGAATGGATCAACATGCTCATGAATTTCAAAACCAATCTGAAACTCTTCTTCCTCATATGATTCATGCAAGCTACCCAGTTTAAAAGCAAAAGATTATTACTCAACTTCATGAATGAAAATAGACATACAATAAAACTTCTTGTGTAATTGACTGGCATGTGAATGAGCAAGCTAATTTTTAACCACAAATTTTGTTAGCCTCAAAATATGAAACCAATCCAAGGTTCCACAACATGTCTACACAATCCTCAAACAACTAATTAGGTATCACATGAAATCATTCACCATAAAGTTGACCTTCATCACAATCAACATTGTGTAACTCATTGGAAAACTCACAAAAGGTGTCATTAACATCTTTGTCACTACCAACATAAGAAGTTGTATAATCTTATATTTCACTAAAAATAGACATATCATCATCATTAAAATTAGAGTCATTCAGCCCATGTTCCTCTACATATTCTTTAAAAAGAGGATTTACAATACCATGAAGAGACCCTTTATAAACATTGTGGCAAAGGGTGGGTTGGTCAACATCAATGTCTTCATCATATAATGGGTTATAAAATATCTTGAAGCCATTTTAACATCACTGTCATGAATACTTTCAACACAAAAAGAAGAAATCTCAAAATCATCACTATATGAAGACACTATATTGACTTCATCAATCAAGCATGTGGAATCTAAATCAACATTACTTACATTGTCTTCTTTAAAATGATTACTGGGTGTTGATGTATTTTTACTTTAAATCAAAACATGTTGAAGGTCACAATCACTTGTTGTAGAAATGCATCACACAAGGGAAAAATTGAATTATACTTATTTGAAACTTTATCACATGTTGGACATGATTCATCCAATAATTTGATATCATGAATCTCATGTGTAACCTCATGGTATTCCTCTACACAATCAAGTGAATCATCCTTGTGAGTAATGCATTCATTTATCATTTCTTTATCCTCATATTGTGTAGATAATTCCTCTTCCAACATTTCAATTACAACCTAATTTGAAGAATGTAAGAATGGAAGTTTGTTTTTAGATTTAGAAGAAGAGCTCATACCTTCACTTGCATAAGAATAATCACTTTCACCACTTCTCTCTTCTTGAGATTTTCTCAAATGTGCTAGAACCAACCCTATACAATGAGAGAAAGAAAGAATAAGTAGAAGAATGAATATGGGTTGGATTTGATCTATAGCTACCACTTTTCATCTTTATTCTTCATCTAATGTTCTTGTAAATCTTCTCTTATCTCTCCTATTTCAACTGAAAATCAAATCTTCCTCATGTTGCACAACAAATTGAGAAATATCTCTTCAAATGATGAAAACCCTTTTCGGATGAATATTAAATCTGATACTAAAATCACTGGCAAAAGACCCTCCAAAATGTCACAACAAAAAAACAATAGTGTTATTATGTTCTCCTCCAAATTAGGTCCATACCCAGATGGTGGATTTGCAAATAGAGGTCTTTAACTGCCATTGATGAGTCAAAAACAACCATGACAATGCACTTGAAAAAAATACCCTTTCTGGAAAAACCTTGGAACACCTCTTTACTACTAATACTTGCACCTTTTTGGACTACGCAAATGGAAACTCCATTCTCTCCCCTTTCCAACAGTATATGACACTGATATGTTCGAGCTCCATTTGAGGTAGACAACTCTCCTTTGAAAGGAAACCATGCCCAAAAATTACATGTACAAGCCTCTTCACAAAACATATAACTTTATTATAAAGTCAAAACTTTACAATAGAATAAAATTCATTTAAAAAATGTGGACCCCATTCAAATTTGAAACTTTTTCGTCTTGAGCGCTTAGATTGGGAAATTAAATATTTTAACATTTTAACTCTTAATTAAATTTAGACTAGCCATAACTTAACACCTGATCGTCATCTCATTGCTATTTGCCACATTTTGATTTGACCATAAATTGCCTTGCCACGTGGCAGAATCATGCAACTTTGCATCTCATGTGTTAGGGCCTACCTAGTGTTTAGAGAAGTCACACTCAAATTGTTAGTGCAAGCTCACAACCATTAATCATGAATTTTCATTGACTG
This sequence comes from Cupressus sempervirens, assembly GCA_028749045.1. NCBI lineage: Eukaryota > Viridiplantae > Streptophyta > Pinopsida > Cupressales > Cupressaceae > Cupressus > Cupressus sempervirens. Next base: position 418,173,089 of record CM053789.1, on the reverse strand, counting down.
CTATGAGGTTGTGACTAACCACTAGTGGTTAGCGCAACCTTGCAAACCTATCTGATAACTACTCACTCACCATTCAACATAACCTCTTTGTATTTCTTGTTGACCACCTATTCCGACTGATGATGTCACAACCAACTGATATTGTAGCCTAGACACTTACCTTCCAGTTAAGCTTCCATCTTTTATGAAGTCAGACATGCATCCCGATTATGCCATGTGGCACCATTATGTTCATTGATCTGGTTGCATAGTCGTCACTGTGTTGATTACACGTTTTGTCAAAATTTGGTTTGCATGTACTTAACTACCTAAGGCCCATGCGAGCATCCACATGCCTTGTGTCATAAGCCATTTTTGTAGACAGCTAAAATATATAGTGTTTCTATATTTAAATATGTTTGAGTATAAATGCACATCAAATATGGGATGATGTACTTAAGCATTTCCCAACCATGTGAAAACATAAACCAACTAATACTAATGAATGAAGAGCTAGAGCATGTTGCGTAGCATGGACCATCACTTGGCACATCACATAAACCCATATTACATTAAAATGCCATCTAAATAAAACTTGGAATTTTCCTCAATACAATCTTAGATGCCTACATGATCTCTGCCTCTATTTAACCCCTTTTTGAATTTGTTACTTGTTCTCATGGATCTTCTCCATCTCCTCGATGATCAAAATGGGCACTATTCACACTTCAAAACTTAACTGTGTTTGAGAGAAAAATGCCCTACTTGTGCGTAGGCTTGTGATCTACCTCCTGGCCGTTGTTTTCTTTTCTCATGCCCATGCTGGGACAATGGTATTCCTTCTATGGTCTTTAAAGTACTTAGCATTGAATCCCTTTTTTAAAGTGGGACACCCCATGCTTCAATGCAATGTACAACATATCAGATCTGTCTTATTATGCATGTTGATTTTGATGACTCACTGTGATAAGCTAAGTCAAGCCCCAAGACGAGTCTAACTAAAAAATATAAAACTCAATCAACTAGATTATCAAACTCATTCAAACAATATCCTTTCACTTATTATAAACAAGAGTGATAAGTGGTTTAACATTAAAACTCAATTTCAACCCTTTCTGCAAACTGTCAACTCTATATTGGGAGGCCTCACAACAACCCTTGGAAATTAATAAAATCATCTTTTGTGGGGTTGATACTTGGCACAATTACTCTTTGGCCCACGTACTGTCTCCTATCAAAATTTGTCTCAAGAAAACTATTGAATGAAAATATATTAGCCACTGAAGTTGACTATCTAAAAAACATCCTACAAACTTGTTAGAAACAATAAACTACATTTGGTTGACTTCAAAAAAAGAAGTCAAACGACAAATTGGGAACTTACACCTTGGGGAATTTGTAAACTTATATGTGGAGAATAAGAGGATACAATTTGGGCTCATGATAATAATCTGGTTGTAATTGGTAACCATTAAATGTTGGCTAGTGGGAATTACAGAATTGGGCATGCTGACGAATACTAGATTTTTGCATATGGAATGTGCTTAGGAAAATGTGAAAATGAAATTGTCAAGGCTTGAAAATTGGCACACATGGAGTATTTTCATGATGGAACATAGTGGCATGATTTTTATAAGCTCATCTATCACATATTAAAAGTTATAACATCTTGAACAAGCCCTCTAATTAATTTGTGAATTTGAATACCAACAAATCCTTAGAAATTGCAAATGGAATCATATTTGCAAACTAATCAAATAGATTCATCAAAATTTCAAATCTTGAACATTACATATCTCTTACCCCTAGAATGTAACATAAAAATGATTTCTTCATTTAGGTCAACTTGGTCAAAGTCATAATCAGTCAAACATGGCTACTAGCTAGCTATAAAAGACAATTGGGCAATCTTAAGTTTTTAGAGATGGAATAAGCTTATTGGTTGTTTCAGGCATTGAAAGGTTAGTCTTTTGGTGCAACTACAACCCTGTATTAGAATACATAGTCCATTGATATAATTGAGGGGGGGGGGGGGGTTGTGAATAAGTTATCCAATTAATATCAAAATTATCAACCTTAAACACACTTAACCATATGAGTAATATAAACTCAAACCACAACAAGATACTCATACACAATAACACAAGATATGTCAACTAGGAAAACCATTGATCAGAGGGAAAACCCTGGTGGGGATGGTACCCACAAGATGATGTACTAATATAAATATTTCTTGTTAGAGGATAGACCCTGTTAGGAGTCTGTTACAACATTCAATACATACGAGTCTCAATTAGGAGACTTTGAATCCCTGTTAGGAGTTGTGTAAGATAGCTAAACCCACTGCCCAAATAGCTTCAAGGGCTGACCAATGAACCCACTATCCAAATGATCTCTATACTATCCCTTGTAGAATAATAGAATGGTATTGTATTCTTCCTCCCTCTTTCTCTGTCCTATCAACTGACTCTCTACCTCTTCTAATATTGCAACCAAATCACGAATCTCACATCCAATAATCCCTTTGATCACTTACTCGCATTTAGTAAGTATTCTACTCCTTCTCGTACTTCACACTTCATCATCGATCACAATACTTGAATACACTTACAATCAAGAAAAACATCTTTACTTTATACCATATCTTCATAATAATTCCTTGAGTCGGCCTTGAGGCTTTCCCAATTAATTATAATAAGATAATTAATTAATTACAATTACAATAACACTGCCAGCTCATAGTCTATACAAAAACTTCACATGTGTGATACTAGGGTTTGCGCACTCGCTGACATCATCAGCTGACTATCCTCTATCACTGCTTGACTGTGCATCTCTTCATTACATCTCAAATGTAAGATAGCCAACAAACATTAGGAATTGCTTTTGTAATACTCTAGCTTTGAACCGTTCTCTGTAAATTAGGTAAATCTTTTGGACGTCTTTGACTCAGACAATGCACACTCGACCACATCATTAGGACACTATGTCAAACATGTCCATAATTGTGCATCACTAGACATTCAAACCATTGTCTATACCATCAAGATCTCTATCTATTACTCAACCAACCTTTACAGAAACCATGCTATATTGACATCAATGACAAATATAGTCATGAATGCAACATGTCAATATTCTCCAATGCTCAAGATACTCCCCAAATATAGTATCATGAACATTTATGCTAACAATCTCCCCCTCTGGCATTGATGGAAACATAGATGAAAAAATATCTAAGTTTCAAGAATACCAAGTAATACTCTACTACTACTACTACTTCTATCCTCGTCTTCTCGAATCCTCTCCATCAAGAAAGTCTAAAATCCTTTGGATTTTGAGACTAGCATTAGTTGTCCACACGCTAAAAGGAATCTCAAACACAAGAGATGCACATAGGTGCATACTCCTTCTTCTTATACATCAATTGTTTACTTCACACTAAATAATTCACAATACATCAGGTGCATATTCCTGCTTCCTTTCATGAATCTTTCTAAATCTCTCTAAAGAGATATCTCTCCACCATACTTAGGAGATATATTTTTCATGCATATTCTCCCCCATTGACATCAATATCAAAGACTTCAAAAAAATACAAAAATATGAATTGTTATACACCGAGTGTTATAACTACTTCTTCAACTCTTCAATCAACTCAAGTGGTCAAAGATACCGTTCAATACCAATACCAAGAGTCCTCAATTTACTTAGCACATACTAGATAATCCCCCATTAAGTAAGCATCAACATTCAATCTAGGCTTAATAATAGTGATGTGTACCACTGGACTGATGCACTCTCATCGTCATCTACTCAAAAGTAGGTAGGGGCATAACCCCAAGCATACCTCTCAAGTACTCAAAAGTACCTTTAGGCAAAGACTTCATAAAGATATCTACAATTTGATATTTAGTGCTTACATACTCCAATATTATCTCCTTTTTGTTGCTTTCTCTCTCAGCACATGAATGACATCATCAACTGACTGCCCTCTATCACTACTTGACTGCACATCTCTTCATTACATCTCAAATGTAAGATAGTCAAAAAACATCCAGAATTACTTTTCCAATATTTTGTCTTTGAACTACTCTCTATAAATTAGGTACATCTTCCATACATCTTTGACTCAAACAATGCGCACTCAACCATGTCATCAAGACATAGTGTCGAACATGTCCATAACTACGCATCACTATACAAGAAAACACACAACAAAAGTCCTAGTTCACCCAAGAGGTTCTCCAAAAGTACCCAACAAAAGTCCTAATTCACAAGAAAACACAAAAAATTATAGAGTCAAACATCTGATGGCATAGGTGCTCTTAGAAATAACTTCTAAATGATTGGTGGTCAAAATGATCCATGAACTTTTACAAAGCAATTAGGGAAAAATCATTAAATGTAACAAATCAAAGGTAACAATAAGTGATCTCTGGGATCCTAGATCTCAAAGGAGAGTAAAGAAAAATAAAACTCAGCCTAGAAAAAGGGATAAAGAAAAAAGATAAGTGGGATCCAACACTTTACTAGACAAAATGTAGGGAATGATTATGCAAGACATAACACAACTACGCTAAGACATTTTTGAGGAAAAACTTTGTGAAGGGAGAGAGTTCTAGAGTATAATCATGAAAGAAAACAAAATCTCCAACCAAATCACATTAAAGAAGATGGTGTTGTATGTCTATGAATATGAAGGAATTAAGAAATAAAAATGGAAGAGGGAATTTTTTATTTTATTTAAAGGTTCTAGAAGCTATAAATGACTAAAAATAGGATAGGGGAAGCTTCTACCATCATCATAAACTAATTTTGAAAATATGATTTGGTGATAGTTTATTCGAGGAGTGTGTGAGATCTTTTATGTCTTAAAATGGTAATACTTTGATGTCCTTTGATATTCAGTAATAGAAATTTCACCTCATCACATCCTCTATATCTTTTTGGAGTTAAAACTCATAACAAATGTCTAAGAAGAAGGAAAGGTTAAAGTTTATTTCTAGGAAATGTCTTAAAATTATAAGTTTCATTTAGTAAATTTTTAAGCATTAGGAGAAGATCATTTTACCACTTCTGATTCAATCATGTTTATTAAATTATGTAGATTAAAATATGACCAAAAAAATTATCTAGCAGGCCGAAAACTACCTATTTTCAAATAAGAAGCTAGTTCTTAGATCAATTGTGGCTTTTTTGTATGAATAGTACACAATTACTAGGGAATTTGTGCATAAGTATTGAATCAATTACACAAATATTTAGTTGTGAAAGTGAATGAGTAATGAGGCAATACAAAATATGTTTAGAAATACACATTACAATGACCAATTCTTGACTCTTGCACACACAATAAATTCCAAAACACTCAACTTTACTACCCAAAATCTAGAACAATAACTATATGGAATCAAGTAGAGAAAAAGACAACAACACATTTTTTTTGTTGAAAATTGATGTACGTTAAGAACTAAGAATGTAACTGTCATTATTTATCTAGTAATATGTGATACCATATGCTAGTGTGAAATGGTGGAGTGTGCACCAAAATAGCTCTAAAATAGGTTATTATCGTTGTTAGATTTGGACATAGGGAGCCTCTTGAAGGGTGTACAATGGATTTGTGTGGGGATCCTTCCTATTGTCAAATGACTATTTAGTTTCTCATTCGAAATCTAAGGTTATGCAAGAAGAAAGATGTTTAGAGAAACTAAATTCTTGAATGTAGTAAACTCTGAAATAACTATGGTGCAAGTTATTTAAATTGAATGCCCCCATACCCATGTGATGTCATGCAACGTGTTTGTTATGTCACATTATTCAAGAGGAAAACTTATGTATAATATGTTGTCATTTATCTGGTCTATAATAGATATAACTATCAAGGTGACTAGATAGCTTCTTTTTTTGTTGTGGCAAGGCTTGAATTTTTATTATTATGTTGTTGAAAATTTTGAATTTTTGGTGTATAGTAGTAAAATAAATACTATTTATTTTGGGTAAGTAAAAAATTATTTGATATGTTTTGAAGAACATTTTAAGACATTACATAACACATGAAATAAGATTAAGTCAATTAATTTCTTACATTTATATTCTCACTATAATTTATTAATAAATTATACAACACAAAAAATAATTTTATAGTATCAACAAAATTAATAATATAACATTTAATAGATTAAAAAAGGAGTTTCCAAAAAAATTAATATAATTAAATGTTTAATTGAATATATTTTAAACTATATTTATTTTAAAAGACTTTAATATAAAATTTAATAATGAAAATTAAGAAAATATGGAATGAACATTTTACTAATTTGACATGGAGACTATTAATCAAATAATAGAAATATAGAAAAATACTTCTATAATCTAAAATAAGTTGAAATATTTGACGATTTAATTAAATGTTAGGGTTGCGATTGTATTGGTTATTATGTAGTTGGACATTTGTTGTTAATGAGGTTTCTATTATTTTGATCATCAAGGGTCAACTTCTTTTTTTAGGCAATTTAATATAAAAAACATAAGATACAACCACCTTGATAAATATTCTATTGCATTTACTGAAAATTTGACTACTCACAATGTAAAATTGCTCTACCTAAATTTAGAATTTTGTTTTAGTCTAATGGAAACTAGTCAACAAATTTTTTTTCCCAACATGAGAAAACATAGCCTATCGACTAATTAATGCACATCTTTTATAAACATATTACCCAGTGTTTAGCATTTTGGTAAAATAAAGTTTAATTCTTTATTGTGATTAGCTAAATTAATGAAAAAAGAGAATAAAATGATTCCAATAGTATTATGTCTTGTGCAAAAATAAGAGATTTACAAAGGTTGAACGAATGTAGTAAGTTTGATCAAGAATTCCTTTTAGCATAAGTAATGACAATATTATGGCTTATTGTGTCCAACTTTGTTTTCCTAGTGGCAATCATATTATTCTATTATAGTTGGCAAAACTACCCATCATATGTTCAAATAGAGGATTAGACCCATGATGAAGATTAGGTGAAACATAAATGAATCAAGGACCATTTATGAAATAATGACAAAGACATTGAAATTCAACTCTCAAATTGTTGTGCCACATTCCTCCCTTTTTATATTTCTTTGGGAAATTGTGTTCAAATTTTATAAATTAAGACAATAAAAGTCCATCACATAAAGTTATGTGAAATTATCTAAGATCTAAGTAAATGTTAAGGAAGATGATTTTGTGATTCCAACAAGGAGTATTTTTTTGTAAGGCTAGGAATTAAACACACACCTCTTCATTCTTTAAATATGACCTATTACAATACTTTTGATGGGCCTCCAAAAGGCCATCTTTCTTAGTTCTTTTTATCTCTTTTCAAATAATTATTTTGCAAGCAAACATGAATTTATGGGTTTCAAGCATATGAACTTATGGTATATATATATATATATATATATATATATATATATATATATATATATATATATATATATATATATATATATATATAGAGAGAGAGAGAGAGAGAGAGAGAGAGAGAGATTTGCTTGAATTCATGAACACGAATGGTATAATGCAATAGCTATACATGTTGATAAACGTTTCCCTGTCTATGCTATGTTTTGGGTAGTTTTTTTCCTGTAGCCATAGGAATTGTAAGAGTGTTAATTGGAAGTTTACACCTTTTTCCTAATACTGATGATAAGAATATATATGTATATAGAAAGTTGTGTGCACATTGATTATTTTGTAGGAGTTTATTGTGGGCATTCAAGGACCACCATTGCGACATTGCAATAAGTCAAAGCTAACTGTGGATTGCAAGACCTTCACAAGTGGGGAAAATCAATTTCTATTGCATGTAATGCAAGAATCATGTAGTTTTCTCAACATGCTATATTCTTGGAGGATTTATTCATGTTTAATGTTGTTTCTGTTATGAAACTTGGAGTCTGTAACTGATCCTCATTTATGGAGTGATTTTAGATTCAGGAGGTAGTTGTAAGTTTTCCTTCAAATAAATGACTATTGTAACTTTTACGGAGAGTTGAAAGAAGTTGAATGAATTAATTTTCATAATAGAATTATTGTGATAGTATTTTTCAATCAAGTGTAATCTTTCTCCATGAATGAATAGAATGCACAGTTCAAGTCTATATCTTTTATCTTGATTGTATTTTCTGTTGACTCATCCAAGGGGTCTCTACTTGGTGAGTGAATTATTCTGTTAGAGTAGAATTCATTTTCCTATTCATTTCTAAGTAAGGTAGAACTCTGTTTCTCCTGCAACCATTGATAACAAAATTAGTGGATTGTTTCTGCAACATAGGAGGTTAGAGTAAGTCTTATGCATGATTACATTCTTTGTTAGAGTAATTTCATTTACTGGTTTTAGCTTAGTTTTCCTAAAGCTCAAGCATTTTAATTTCGTAGGATTAGTCTTAAGATTGAGAAATTTTAAAGCATGTACTTTGTGAATGCCATTCCAAGTTTACATCTTTGGTCAATAATTAAATGAGACTGAATAATTCATTTAGAAACTAATTAGGGTGTCCAATCTTGAATAGGAAGTCCATTGCTATAGGTTTCTGATACGATTATTTAGCCAAACATTTTTGGCACCATTGTCGAGGATGGTGTTAGTTTAAACTTATCTTAGTAGTTGCATTTCCAGTTCTAATGATCTAGAGCTTAGTCTTAAGTAAGCATTTTATGCATAGAAGGAGAGACCTCCTTGGGAGATTTCTTTCTTGTAATAATCAAGAAGAACCATTGGGTATTTTTAATCTTGAGCTTGAAGAACCTCATAATGAGAATGAAGAAGAAGAACCCTTTGAAAATTCATTTGCTGATGCTCAAGTATGAATACCCTCATCCTTTGAAGAATCATTGCATTTGAATGATCTTTTTACTTAGCCTGAATACCAAGACAAACTACTTGCCCTTGTTATCTATCAATCACCACAACTAGGTCCTCCAAGAATGATTGAAGCTCAACCTTAGCCTACATTTTATTTCCCTATTCCCACTCATCAAGGTAACGAAAATTTGAAGAACATACCTACCACTACATTACCTAAATTCTATGGCCTCATCATAGAAGACCCTAAGACATTCCTAGTTGAGTTTAAAATCCTTTGCAAAAGTTATGACTATACAATTGATTTTCAAAAGTTGAAGTTATTCCTATCTACTCTAAAAGAAGCTGCTCTAAGATGGTTCATGGGGCTAGGTGCCAACACTGTAGTAGATTGGCCTACAATGAGAAATATGTTCCTTTCAAAATATAAAGAATATTGCAGGGGAAGAGATTTGAAAGGAGACAACATTTTCAAAATGTCCCAAAGGAGGGTGGAACCTTGGAGGATTATGTCTCAAGGTTCATGTTCAACTTGCAGTGTAATACACAACACCAACTGAATGAGAAATCAAAAAAATCATTTTTTGAAATGTGTGAGTTATGGAAGTATTGAATCCTTAGATCTTATGGCATGAGGAGACATTACTCAGAAAAACTAGGCTGACATAAAGAATATATGTCTAAATTATTCAATGATTATTGTGAAGAAAGGTAGGGGATTTAGAGACCTACCACATAGGTCCAATGGTGGTTCAAGAGTATCTAAGATGGAATTATCCAATATTCTATCCGACTTCAAGCAAGACATCATCAATGATGTCGCCACTCGATTGGATAGTATCCAAGCTAGAATAAAGTAGGAGGATGTTGATGTTATGTTGACCAGATTCTGCTCTCATTGTAGAGAAAATAAGAGAAATTGTAGGTGCAAGCTAGTTGCATCTGTGGACGTTAATCCAATGCCCACTGAGTTTAAAGCCATAGATGAGGAGAATGGAGAAGTTTTCTATGTTGCTCAAAGGTGTCCATGGGCTCAAAGACAAGGAATGCCTCAAGACCCCTTGAATACTTTTGGTTATAATAATAGTATTCAATGGCCAAACCATAACCCTCAAAATTCTACCCCTCAAGGACATAATTGGAATTATAATTGTTCTAATCAACAGTCACATTATAACTAAGCCTCCCAACAAAATACACCATTTAATCCATGCCAACAATAGTTTAACTTCTATCAACAACCATAATAGAATAACCAATGGCAACCACATGGTAATTGGAAGCAACAACCATAGTGGGGACCTAACCAGCCTAGTCAACAACAAGTTCTCATACCTCCACCTCAAAAACAAGCTCTTATGCCTCCCCCTCTTGTATCCACTAATAACCCTCAAAAGCCAACACAACTTCCTATGCAATCAACTCCAAATCCTAATAACAAGCAACAAGCTTATTCCATACAAGTAAATGATATCCATCTCAGATTAAGAACTATGTTGCCTATACCCAAAGAGCCTATAATAACTAAATTTGATGATACTAAGGACATACCTATGAACTAACCTACTATTGTTCCACATATTCCTCAATCTGCACCAGTATTTACAACTCCCCCTTATCCGTAAAGATTGGCTCAATCAGCTCCACCCAAAGAAAATCCTATTGTAGAGGATCTAATGGACCAACTCAAGAAAATGATAGTGCAAACTCCCTTGTTGAATGCCCTTAAAGAAGTCCCAATTTATAACAAAGCTAGAAAAGAAGCCTGTATTAAGTAGTCTGGAAGGAAGAAAAAAGATGTTGGTATTGTACATGTTTTGGGACAACTTTATGATCTCATGCTAAGAAAAGTCTTAATGCCCAAGTACTCTAATCTAAGGAGTCCAATAGTCACTATTCATATTAATGGCTTCTAAGTAAAAAATGTCCTAATTGACTTTAGGGCATCAATCAATGTCATGAATAGGGAAGTTTTGTTGAGGATTAGCACCATTGATGCATCTGACTATGCCAGTGGAGCAATTCTAGGATAGAAGGAAGGTATTGTTGAACATTCTATTTACTATATTGGTAAAAACTTGCAAGGTGCTGAGCTAAATTATATTGTTATTGAAAAAGAGTTGTTAATAGCCATCTATGCCCTAAACAAATTCAGGTATTATATCACAAGTTATGAAGTATTTGTTTACACTGATCATTTCACCATCAAATACCTAATGAAAAAACTTACCATTAGTGGTAGATTAGTACGCTAGTTACTACTCATGGAAGAATTTGATGTGAAGATAATTGACAAACTAGGCAAAGCTAATGTGGTGGCTGATTTTTTTATTAAGATTGCAAGTGCCAGACAATCCTGTAGCAGTTGATGACAACTTCCCTGATGAACACCTATTTTATATTGATTCTTTCAATCCATGGTATGCAGACATAACCAATTACCTTGCTATGGGAAAAATATCGCCTCACTTCTTACCTAAGCAACACTAACTTTTGGTTGAGAAGAGTTTTAACTTCTCATGGATCTCAAGATTTATGTTCTATACAGGTCTAGACTAGGTTACCCAAAGATGTGTTCAAGAGGATGAGGCTTATGATATTTCGTGGACATGTCATGATGAGTCGTGTGGAGGCCACTTTGTAGCAAAGAGGACAACCTATACAATTTTGACAACTGGATACTATTGGCCTACTTTGCATAAAGATGCAATAAAACATACTAGGCACTGTGATAGATGCTAGTGCATGGGGCACCCAACTAAGCTTGATGAAATGCCCTCGATCCTCAGATAGTGGTCATGTTATTTGACAAGTGGGGTATCAGCTTTATTGGATCCATTGAACCATCTTCTTATGGCAAGCTGTATATCTTAGTATGTAATAACTATGTCATAAAGTGGGTCAAAGCTAAATAAATGAGGCATGCTAGGGATCATAAAGTTGTTGAATTTATCTATGAATGTATATTCACTAGATTTGGAGTACCCCGAGAAATAGTCACGAATCAAGGAGCACAGTTTACCTCAAATCTTATCTTAGAGTTGATGAACGAATACATGGTGCATCATGGTAAATCTTCACGATATCACCCTCAGGCCAATGGTTAGGTTGAGATAAATAATCGAGAGATTGAATCCATTTAAACCAAGATAGTTGTTGTTCACAAAAAGACTGGGCTACTTGTCTTCTTGAAGCCATTTGTTCTTATAGTACAATGTGGAAAAACACAAATAGGTTCACCCCTTTTGAGCTGGTGTATGGAAAATCAACATCCATGCCTATTCAATTTAACATAAGATGCTTAGAACAACCTGGGACTTAAACATTGATCTTACTAGAGCACAAGAAGATTGGTTATTACAATTGAATGAATTAGATGAATACATGAAATTTGCACTCCACAACATTGAATTGATCTAGCAACAGAGAAAACAATGGCATGAAAAATTCATCTAAGAAAACAAATTTTCTTTGGGAGATTAGGTACTATTGTATGATTATGAATATTGACACATGCCAAGTAAATTTCAAACCAGATGGCTCGGGCCCTATGAGATAATCTTAGTATTTTATAATGTCATAGTTTAACTTTCAACCATAGATCCTGTACGGTTCAAGCTACTTGTCAATGATCATAGAATCAAACTTTATAATAAACCATTCAGTCGCGATGAATTCCTACAATAGTTCCATCACAGTGAAGACACATTTGTTCCTGCAGCCGAAGTGTTTGTGTCTCCTACCCAAACTTTTGTCAAATCTTGATTCCATTCAAAATCTCCATAATAAACATTTCATATTTTGTGAAATTATTTCTCCATAATACACTACCTGACCTTCTCTCAACCATCTTTTGATACCATCCCATCACTCCATTAATGCAGGTGATATTTTTTAGAGCACTCTTCCTGCAACACTTTCTAGGTTCATGCCACATACTCTCATACATATTTTACTTTATTCATTCTTTATTAGAAATTTGTGTCATTTTAATTTTCTACTCTTGCATTTCTTTGCCTGGTGGGAACCATTCCCTTACTTAGTTGGGGGCAGGGGGATATTCTATTTTCAAAAATTTCAATTTTGCATGTAAACATTGAGTTTCTTGTTTTTATGAGATGAATGCCATCATGTGCTTGCTGATATGTCCTTCCATAACTACATCATAATTTCTTTAAGGAAATTAAAGATATTAAAATTTGACGTTTAACTTTTATGATATGTTAGCAATGTGTTTGGGGTGGCAGGCCTTGACACGAGTGAACTATTATGAGGTTTGATGCAAGTGAAGATATCATTAGATTTCCTGCACTAAAATCTTTTAATTCCAAGAAGCAAGTAGCATTTGGTACACCATTTTTTCTATTTGCGACATCCTATTCTGTGACATTGTGCATTTTATCGATTTATCATTGTTTTGCTCTGTGAAAACACAATGTCACGGAATAGGATTGTGACATTGTGCATTTTGTTGATTATGAAAATCTCACGGTTGAGTGGGAGTGATGGTAGACAAGGGTAAGCTAAAGGTTGACAAGTTTAATGGGCAGAGCTTTTAATTATGAAAAATGCAAATGGAGGATTATCTTTATCAAAAGGTTTTATGGAAACTATTGGAAGGAAAAACCAAGAACCAGGGAACTATGAAATGAGGAATGGGATCTTTTAGATAGAAAGGCACCTGGAAGCATTCAGTTATGGTTGGCACCATCAGTGACATTTAACATTAAAAGAGTGAAGATGGCAAAAGAGTTGATGAAAACCCTGGTGACACTATATGAAAAGCCCTCGACTTCAAATAAGGTATTTCTCATGAAGCATTTATTTAATATGAAAATGGAAAGAGGTGGATCTATTGCAGATCATTTAAATGAGTTTAATACTATTACTAGTTAGTTATCTTCTGTGGGTATTAATTTTGATGAAAAAACTAGGTCTCTCTTGATTTTGTGTTCTTTTCTTGAAAGCTGGAATGGCTTGGTAATGACTATGAATAATTATATCTCTAGATCTATTACCCTACAATATGATGATGTGATCAATGTTATTTTGAGTAATGAAACTCGTAGGAAAACCTCAGGTGGATCTACACCAGACAGTGTTTTGAATGCACAAAGCAGAGGCAGAACGTCTAAGACAAGAAATAATTCTAGAAATCGTGAGAAATCAAGAGGAAAGTCAAAGGGGAAGAGGTCTCAATTAAGAGGAGCAAAGGACTAGTGGTATTGTGGGAAACTAGGGTATAAGAAAAAAGATTGTTGGACTTGAAAGAAAAATGAAGGAGATAAACTAGAAGGGAACAAGGAGGCAAATGTGGTAAGTAGAAAATCTAAAGAGGATGCTTTTCTTCTATCTTTAGAAAGTATTGATGATTCATGGGTTTTAAATTTTGGCACTTCATTTCATGCTACACCTCATAGAGGTTATTTCATTGATTGTGTCCAAGGGGATTTTGGGCTTGTTTATTTGGGGAATAATGGACCCTATCAGATTGTTGGAAAGCAAAAAGTTAAGGTTAAGTTGCAAAATAGGAATGATTGGCTACTACTTGAGGTAAGACATGTTCCAAGGCTGAGTAAGAATTTAATTTCAGCAGGGAAACTCGATGATGAGGGTTGTGTAGTTACTTTTAATGATAAAAATTGGAAGGTTTCAAAAAGTTACCTTGTAGTAGCAAAAGGTGTGAAAGTAGGCACCTTATATCTTTGTATAGGTCATATTGTTCCCTCTACTTTGATTATTTTAGAGAAGAATGAATGTTCAGGAACAGTTGTTGCAGTTGAGTAAGGAGAACATTTAGCTATTGTTGATTCTGATATAGCGCTATGGCACAACAGACTTAGGCACATGAGTGAGAAAGGTATGAAATTATTTCATTTAAAGAAAGTTTTACTACGTCTAAAATGTGTTAATATGGATTTTTGTGAAAGTTGTGTGTATGGAAAATAGAAGAGAGTGAGTTTTGTGAAGACTAGGAAGGAAAATACAAGTGATAGATTAGAGCTTGTGCATACAAATGTATGGAGACCAGCTCAGGTATCTTTCCTTAGTGGCTCTCATTATTATGTTATATTTGTTGATGATACAACTAGAAACTATAGGTTTATTTCCTTAGACATATCTAATATATTTTAAACTTTTAAGAAATGGAAATGCTTGGTTGAAAACAAGACTGGTAAGAAATTAAAATGTCTCAAATCTGATAATGGTGGTGAGTATTGCAATCATGAATTTGAAGATTCTTGCTCCACTATTGGTACTCATAGACAGAAAACTATTCCAAGGACTCCACAAGAAAATGGAGTGGTTGAACTCATGAACATGACTATAATGGATCCTACAAGGAGCATGAGGTTACATGTTGGGTTGCCCTTAAACATGTGGGCATAGGCTATCAATATTGTTGTATATTTGATTACTAGAGGTCCCTGTACTCCTTTGGGTTGTGGTATTCCAAAGGAAGCATGGACTGGTAAGAAGGTGAATTATTCTTTTCTTAAGACCTTTGGTTGTGAAGCCTTTGCTCATATAGATTCTAAAAATAGAACTAAGCTAGAAGATAAGTCAAAAAAATATGTATTTGTTGGATATGACATTGATGAATTTGGTTATAGGCTTTGGGATTTTGAAAATTGTAAAATTGTAAGAAGTAGGGATGTCATATTCATTGAGAAAGTGTTGTACAAAGATCTATTGCAGCAACATGAGACGAAAGAAGATGATTATGTAGTGTTGGATGCTACTCCAAAAGATGATGTTCTAGAAATTTCTCATGATGTGCAACAACCACAACAACAAATACCACACACACCAGTGAATATTAGATGGTCAACAAGGCTAAGTAAACCTCTAGAAATATTTTCTCCCTCTTTGTATTCTATTTTAGTTTCTAATGTTGGTGAACCAGAATATTATGATGAAGTTGTGTAGGTGGATACTAAGATTCAGTGGGAGTCTGCAATGGCAGACGAAATGGACTCCTTGCTGAAAAATAAGACTTGGGATTTATGCAAGTTGCCTGCAGGTAAACATGATTTATAGAATAAATGGGTTTATAGGTTGAAAGAAGAGGATGGAGGTAAGAAAAGATTTAAAGCCAGGTTAGTGATAAAAGAGTTTGCACAGAAAAAAGGCATTGATTTTGATGAGATATTCTCTCCTATTATAAAAATGACCTCCATTTGTACTATTTTAAGTATTGTGGCTGCTAAAGATTTGCATTTGGAGCAGCTTGATGTTAAAACAACCTTCCTTCATGGTGATTTGGATGAATGAATGAATATATATATATATATATATATATATATATATATATATACATATATATATATATATAGATATACATATATATATATATATATACATATACATATATATACATATACATATATATACATATATATATATACATATACATATATATATATATACATATACATATACATGTATATATATATATGTATATATATGTATATGTATATATATATATGTGTATATATATATATATGTATATGTATATATATGTATATCTATATATATGTATATATATATATAGATATACATATATACATGTATATATACATATACATATATATATATACATATATATAGATATACATATATATACATATACATATACATATATATATATATACATATATAGATATACATATACATATATATATATACATATATATATATATATATATATATATATATATATATAGCATAGCCAGAGAGATTTGAGGTCAAGGGTAAGAAGAACTTAGTATGCATATTGAAGAAAAGTTTATATGGCTTGAAGCAAGCACCTCAACAATGGTATCTGAAATTTGACAGTTTTATGCATGAGCATGGATATAGTACGTGCTATTTAGATCATTGTGTTTACTTTAAGAGGTTGGATGATGACAACTACATTATTTTATGTTTATATGTTGATGATATGCTTGTAGCTGGGTCTAACGTGGATCACATTAAGGGGTTGAAATGACAGTTAGCACATGCATGCTATGAAGGATTTGGGGGTAGCAAAACAAATCTTTGATATGAAGATTTGTAAAGATAGGAAGAACATGAAATTGGCATTATCTCAGGTTGATTATATTGTGAAGGTGGTGAAACATTTCTCTATGGAGAATGCTAAAATTGTCTACACACCTTTACTTGGTCACTTGAAATTGACTAAGGAGATGTGTCCAAAGACACAAGAAGATGAGGATAAGATGTCCAAGGTACCTTATGCTTTAGCTATAGGAAGCTTGATGTATGTTATGGTGTGTACAAGGTTAGGTATTGCACATGCAGTGGGAGTCATTAGCAGGTTTATGAGTCATCCAGGGCTTGAGCATTGGAATGCTCTTAAATGGATTCTCAGATATTTGAGAGGAACATCCAGCAAGTGTCTACATTTTGGGGGCTCTACTACTAATTTACAAGGATATGTTGACTTAGATTTGGCAAGGGTTATTGATACCAAGTGGAGTACTACATGTTATGTATTTACTATTGGTGGGGCAGTTGTGAGCTGAGTTTCTTGGTTGCAAAAGGTTAATGTGTTATCCACTATAGAGGTAGAGTATGTTGCTGCTATAGAGGCAGCCAAGGAGATGACATGGCTTCAGTTCTTCCTAGAAGAATTGGGACACCCTTAGCAGGATAATTATTTGTCTACAGATAGCCACAGTGTCATTCATCTTGCCAAGAATTCAACTCTGCATTCAAAGACAAAAAAAATACAGTTGCAGTATCATTTCATTTGGTTAGTTTTGGATGATGGACAGTCAAAGCTAGACAAGATACATACATATGACAATCCAGTAGATATGTTTACAAAGGTAGTGACAAGGGAGAAGTTGAACTCTTTAGCTTCAGTTGGTCTTCTAGACTGAACAAAATAAAAAATAACATGGTCCAGGGTGGTTTGATCTAGTGGGAACCCATGGAGTAGTAGCATAGGTACAAGATCAGTCTCCAAGTGGGAGACGGTTGTCTAGTGTGGAGTCTGATCAGTCCCCAAGTGGGAGATTGTTAGTTTGTGGTGACTGATTAGGGAAGTATTGTACATACTTCATAAATTCTTTTGGCTATTATTCGCCAATTTATGGCCAATATGTTTTGACCCTAAAGCGACAAAAATATTTGTATAAAAGGGCTAGGGATTGTTTCATAATATGTGGTGCAAAAATTGTTTCTTGCGGCAGTATTGAGCTGTTAGGGATTACAGATTGTAATCACTGGATTGTAAAAATATTGGACTTGCTATTTGGTGGACGTAGCCCAGGGTTTGGGTGAACCACTTTAAATCTTGTTGTCTTGTGTTCTCTTCTGTGTGACCTATTATTTTCTGATATTGTTTATATTTGCATGTAATTGTTATTTCTATCTGAAGTTTAATCCTAACAATTTATGTCCCTAAGAGATGTCCGTGAAAGTAGCTTATATATGCATTTTATGGGTTGGCTAACCATCTTTAAGTTAAATTGTATGAAATTAGTAAGATTTAACACAGGCAAACAAATATTCTATAATTAGTAAGTAAAAAAATCTCTTTTTTGTCCTATATTAAGCTTATTTAAACAAATGAGCACTATACTTAAAATAATTAAATATAATTTATGTTACACTATATTTTCTTTTATATTTATTATTACTTTAGTAATAA
Organism: Cupressus sempervirens; assembly: GCA_028749045.1. Classification (NCBI taxonomy): domain Eukaryota; kingdom Viridiplantae; phylum Streptophyta; class Pinopsida; order Cupressales; family Cupressaceae; genus Cupressus; species Cupressus sempervirens. The sequence continues at coordinate 418,154,591 of CM053789.1, read as the reverse complement.
TTTTATTTCAATTTAAATGAATCCAAATTATAATTGACTCAAATTTTGGTTGAATATAAATATTCAATAACCAAAATTTTTAAAGACATTAAACAATAAATATATTTATTTAAAATGAATAAAATATTAAAACAATATCTAAGAAAACTATTAAAAATTTAAATGTATTTAAATGACAATTTAATGAAAATTGAGAATTCATAATAAATGTTTTTTATATACTTCTAAAGTATACGCAAATCTTTAAATATGAAAAAAAACAATTTATTCCCATGGTTTGAGCATCATGGTCTTGTCTTTAAATGTGAACTAAGGCAGGGTCCCATGAGATTTGTGGGGGATTTTGTTTTTCCTTAGAAATTTAGGGATTTGTGGGGGATGTGAGAGATACATAACGTCATATCATGCTATTTTGTTGGCTGACTCATTTTCTTCCAGCATTGTTGTAGTGATGGTCAAGTCTGATGTGCTGAGCATAGTCAAGTGATTGTGCTGTAACAATGTTGTCTTTTCTATATCATTAATGCTTTTAATCGCTCTGTAATTCTTAGATTCTTATTCCTATTAAAAAAATTTTAAAAAAATAATCTTTTCGAAATATTAGCACATATAACAAAGGTTGTTCACATTCAATGTAGGAGAAGATATTAAGGACGTGTGGTCAGTGGCTCGCTTCCCTAGACATCATGGGTGGATTTTCGACAATTCTATCCTTAATATAATATAATGGATAATGTTTGGGATATACACCAAAACACATGCCATCCAATATTTCCCTTTCATATGTCGCTTTTATCAAGTGATTGATACTCCAAGAAACTTTCTCAAAATTCAACGTCCATTTTTTTGGTTTTCTTTCCGTCCACCTGCGATGTGGGGAGCACGTGACAATACACATGACACGTATGTTTATCATCTTTGTCACTAGCAATGTCATTATTAGGGCTGACGAAAGCATTTCCAAAGAGGAGGGATGAGCAAACGCGTGTAAAATATGGTAGATCTTGATTATGAATGTACTTATTTTGATGGGAAATGCATGCATAAGGATTTTGATAGTGGAAGAGTAACTTGCAATTCATAAGTAATATTTAATTTAAGTGGCCCTATGCGAGAGAAACATTACGCTTTGTTTAAGTGGTTGAAGAGGGGAAAAGTATCCTATGTTTTGGTTTCTTAAGAATAATATTTAGAATCAATATTTTTCTAAAATATAAGCATAAATTTCTTATTGTAAAAGATTTAAATTAAGTGTTATTTTGATGTTCATAATACTTCGTTTATAAGATGTAATTATTTGTAATCTTGTTATTTTAGTTTTTCCTTTTTTAAAATGTTCTTGTATTTATTTGTAAATATGTTTTTAAAAATAATTTATTTACTTGAAGAAAGACTAGTGTTCTACAATTCCTCATAGAAATTCTCATTTCAAAGGGAGGGTTATGTCCCCCAAACTTGACCCTCCTCCAAACACAAGGAAACACCCTTTGGCACCCTTGCTATGGATTTTGAAGATGGAATTCTATTGGTTGCCCCAAATGAACCTTATGGGGATTCTCTGAAGAATCATGGGATCAAGAAAGACCAAGGTGAGCAATAAAAAAGCAACTAGAAAAGTGTGTTGCTCATTACAACCCACAAGAATGAATTAGACAATTTTATGCCATAATATATTAGAGCATAAGAAGGAATGAAAATTTGACTATCATATGTAGTTATGGATCTTATTTTTTCATCCATGAGCAATGCTTTGGTGGGTTAGTTATTTCCCTTTAGACTAACTATAGATATGACTAGAAGATGGGTAGTTTGTAGGTAGAAGTTGAAAGGTAATGTATCGACTAGTGCTATGTCTAGAATTCTATTCTTTTCTAAATTCACAACAGAAGAAGATCTGGCAAAGATTCTATCTAGTTAATGGTCTTATGGGTAACACTATATGGCCTTATGTAGATGGAAATCAAATTTTGACCCAATGACTAATCTCAATAGAATGCCACTAATGTGGGTTTGTATACTTGGTCTCCAATTTGAAGTATGAGATAAGTAAATATTCATATGGGTGCATAACACCTTTGGACATTATCTAACTTCTAATTTTTTTACACAAGTGATTTCCAAGTCAATCTTTGTGATTTTCTATACCAATGATGTAATCAATGAGATTCTCCTTTACTTCATCATTTTCCAATCTAATTGGGGGAAGTGGAATCAAGATCTAGTTTATGAGAGAGCTACATTGTATTGCAAAATGTTTTCTATATCGAGCCATTTTATATAGACTATAAGGTTACTATGGCCAAGGAGACTTAGTTGAAACATAAAACCCATTAAGAGGTTGGTGCTTCCATGGAGGTTGAGGATTATCCCTTCGTAGAGGGTTTGTTGAACCTATTAAAGTCTAGTTCTATAAAGGAAGGAGAAATTTTTTCTTTTCCTAAGGCATACCAACTTTAGCTTTATGTGAATGATAACCCGCCCTCCCGATATGGGGTTTTGTGAGATTAAGGAAGCACGAAAAGGTGAAGATCATGGAAATATAGAATCGCTACAGAACTCAATTGATGGTTTGGTTCCTTTAATGAGTAATAACATGCACAATGAGATTATTAATAGTTTTGAAGAGTAGAGTGTGCCTAATGGCCCTTTGGAGGACAAAAGTTTCTACTACTTGGTATTTGTTCTGTAGGATGGTACCCTAAAGAAGGAAAATGGAGGAGCTATGATGGTTGTTTCTTTGAGCCCATTGTAACATGAATCTCATTTGAATAGGATGTTGATGATGCTATAGTGAAAAATGTTAATGTTACCCCAAAAGCTTGTAAATCATATCTTTCACATAGAGCTTCAAATAGTACTTTTAACATTGAGGAAGAGGAATGGTTAACCAAGAAAAAGAAGCCTTTTATAAGGTGGTGGATGCAAGATTTGAAAGAAAGGAAACAAAGCCTTCTGTAAAATTAACAAGGAAAAGGGAAAATTGCTAGGTAAGATTCCAATGGTAGGTAATTGACTCTCGATGCCAATTCAAAAAATAAGAAATGAAGCTCTTTCATGAAACATGAGAGGAATAAAGAGTCCTCAAAAGAAAAATTATTTGAAAAGTTATGTCATGGAGTTGAGAATTGATATTATTTTAGTCCAAGATGTGAAAATGACTAACTATACCTTAGTGATTGTGGACATAATCTAGCCAAACATGTCTCACTTTATTATTGAAGCTACATGACCCTCAAGAGGTTTTGAAATGACGTGGAATCATAACAAGATAAAAGGTTACATCTTTATCCTTTGCAATAATTTCCTTCCTATGACCTGCACTTTGGGGAAATGTGTTTGACACCTGTAGGAAGGTCATTTAGGATGAGATTTCCTCTTTTATCCTAAATGATCTAATTTTTTTTGGATGGTAGTTGGTAAATTTATCCCTCTTCTACCCCCCTTCAGAAGATGGGTGGTCTAATTGAGTACTACTCTTCCAACATGACTAATATGTCATACTTTATTTGCAAGACTTGTCTTTTTGACAAAGAGTTGTTGGGGCATTCTTTTACTTGGTAAAACAATTTGAAAAGTGGCCATCTTATTTAGGATATGTTGATATCTTTCTTGTTTCAGGAAGGTAAGGCATTGGTTTCAACGTCTCCTTTAAGACTCTCCTTAGACATTTCTAGAACCACAACCCTATACTTTTGAGTTGATTAGACAAACTCCATTGTGAACCCATCTTTTTTTGCTATGAAATTATGTGGGTATCACACCAAAAATTTATAGCTTGTATCTAGAGATGGTGGAATTCCCCTATCCAAGAATTGGCCATATACAAAGTTCCTCAGAAATTGGAGTTAATGAGAAATAAGGTAAGAGGAAATAATGAATCTACATTCGACAACAATTTTGTTAATAAAAAAAGAGATAAATACTAAATTAAAAAATATTCAAAATCTAATAATTATCGGTAAGTACTCTCAGATCCTTCATGAGGAGGAAGATTGGATAAGAAAGCAGAAAGCTAGTATAAGCAAGGAGGAGGTCTATTGGAAATAAAGATCAATGTTCTAATGGCTTAAAGAAGATATAAATTTTGTGTCTTTCACAAATTGACTTGTAGACATAAAAATAGGAACACTACAAAGAGTTTGATAGATGATTGCAACTAGGAAATTACTAATGATTCTCATATGGAGAGATAGAAGTGTTATATTTTAAACAAATTTATAGTGAAATTCATGATCTCAGATTGTGTGCTTTAGAGAATATACTCCTAAGATATTTTCCACATGCTCTAAGAGAGGAAGATAATAACCCAAATTTGGCCCCCATTTCTAAAGAAGTCAAGACAACTATCCTTTCCATGGGTTTTTACAAAGCCTCTAGACTAGAATGCTTTGCCCCTAACTTCTTCCAAGAATTCTAAGAAATTGTTAGTTATGATGTTACAATGACTGGTAGAAATTTTCTTAGGATAGGAGTTCTACTACAAAATTAAATAAAGCTTTCATTGTTCTCATTCCTGAAATCCAAGAGCCTAAAATAATGATTTATTTTAGACCTATTAGTCATTGCAATACAATTTACAAGGTGTTCTCTAAGGTTTTGGTGAACAAGTTTACACCTTTTTTTGGGCAATTTCATGAAGTATAGCCAAAAAAGGTTTGTCCGTAGAAGAAATATTATTATTGATGCATTGGTGTCCATGCCTAAGATAATTCACTCAATGGAGAAATTTCATATTTTATTTATATGGTTTTCAGAGTATCACAATCTTGAACTAATATGACAAGGTTAGATGAGATTTTCTTTTTATAGTTATTGAAATATTGTGCTTTAATAATAAACTTATCTTTTACATATGTGAATGTATATAAATTGTCTAATTCTCAATTTTAGTGAATGGAGTCCCCAAGGGTTTCTTTAAAGTTGACAAAGAGATTAGACAAGGTGACCATTTTTGACCTTATCTATTCATTATGCTTGGTGAATTATTTGGGATGAAGCTTTCAAATATGATCAATTTTTGGGAGCTATAGGGAGTCAAAGTGGCCACTACTTTTCTTCCTTCTATTTTTTTGTAGTTTTTTGACAATACTATCTATTCACATGAATGTTGATGGTATGCATTTGGGGGAGTATCCTAAGCATTGCTAGAAAAGTTGGAGAGATTTTTAGCATGATTGGCATGTTGCATTAGTGATTGTGTTTTTAATTGATGTCAACATAGTATTATTTCTGTAAAGACTAAGAGAGTAGCATACAAAGAACGAGTTCATAAAAACTCTGTATTGATGATGAGGTCAAGCACAATTGAGCATATGTTTTACATTATGTCCCAATGATGTGGAAAAGTGTGCATGTAGAGAGTCAAAGACATGCGAGAGTTATTCAAGAGTGATAGAGGACATTATGTAGGAAGAGTGCCTAAGAAGTGCTTTCTGATGTTTGGATTATATCTCTTAACATGGATAGAATCATGATGAGCAAAGTTAGACAGTGATAGTAATCAGTTTGATAATGATGGCAGCGAGTGCAGAAGGTTTGAGGTTGTAGGTGTGAGAAATTGTATTTAATGTGAGCTAACAATATTTTGTAATTGCAAAAAGATGTGATGAATTGTAATATCTTAATGAGGTCCTATTATAATTAATTGAGAAAGTCTCAATGACAACTTAGTAAATTATTTTGAGGATATGATACAAAGGAAGGTTATTTCCCTTGTGATGAAGTGTGGATCTGTGTAATTTTACAAGTGATATGCGAAGTTGGTAAATATGTGTAAGCAATCAAATGGATTAGTGTGTTGTGAGTTTGAAGATCTAGTATTGATATCTGAGAAAGTGTTTGGTGCGGTATTGGCATAGTAAGAGGAAAGAGAAATAGAAAGAGTTGCAAAGATTAGTTTCACTTGTATTGTTCTAAAAGGAATAATATACAAGTTAGTTGGACACTAAGTTTGGTGGTCTTGCCCCTGAAGCTGTTTGGATAGTGGGTCTATTAGCCTTCTACAACTCTTAACAAGGTTGGTAAAACTTCTAATAGGGTTGAAATCTCCTAACAAGGATTCAAAGTCTCCTAAGAGGGACTAATATGTACTAAATTTATTTCATTGGCATGTCATTTCATAAAATAAAGTCTTAAGTTTTATGGAGTTAATTTTGGTATCAAAAGATGGAGTTTCTCGGTGAGATATCAGAATTATGTATAGAACAAAACATTGAGTTTTCGAATCCATAATATTTTTTTTTCATACAAAAGAATAGACCTACTTTATCAAGAAGTGCAAGCATCAGTTGATGTAGGAGCACACTGGGTGTAAGAGAAATCAAGCATCCAATCTTGCATCACCCAAAATTTTTTTCCTTTCAGTTGTTCTAATAAGGGTTGTCTTAATGCAATGCTTTTGTCTATGGAGACTTGCTACTTAGTAAGTCAGGCATATGAGCTTTGGGTGATAGTTCACAGCTTTGTCTTACAAATTAATGTAATGAAGGCACCCATGTGGGTTAGCTTATTGTAATTATGAATTTTGTAATTCTACATTTGCGGCAATAATAAGAAGCCCATATTTTGTTCTTGCAATTGTTGTTGTTTCTTTGTTTCTGTTATGTGTTTATGGTATTAAGGGGGACACCCTTCATCACAAGTGGAGACTATGCTAGTAGCAACAAATCTAGATCTGAGGAGGATAAAAGGATTGAAGAAGGAATTTTCTTGCTTGTAAGGAGAGAACTAGACAATAAGAGAATCTTTAAATGTTGGACTTGCAATGAATTTGTTCATTATGCTTCTAAGTTTCCTAAAAGAGAGAAAAAGTATAAGAATAATTTCAAGTCTAAAAGGCCTAGAGATTGTTTGTATGCAAATGAAGATGATGAGTATAATGAAAGAGTTTATAGTGAAAGTCATGATGAGTTAGGATTTGTAGCTATAAAAGAAGAAAATCCTAAAATAGAAGTCAGAGAAGAGAAACCCTACTTTCATAGGTTGAAAATAAAGCTAAGTGGATCATAGATAGTGGTTTTTCATTTCATATGATTAGTGATATGAATAATTTTTTAAAGTTGAGTAGCCATAGAAGATCATCCTCTAACTTGAAAACTAACCTCTAAGCAATATCTATATTAGCTACCCTATCCTTTCTTAGGTGAAAACTAATATCTGGTGGCATTGCATTCACAAAAAAGCCTTTGCAATTTTTAGCATTAGGTATTTTAGTAGTGGTATTTTATGAAGTATCTTATTGAACTTCACCACTAAATCATGCATTGCTTCTTGCATTTCCTTCTTAAGTTGTGTCAATTGTATCAAAAGAGTATGTTCATAATCTATTGATTTGAACCTAGCTTCAAATGCATTTCGTATAGAAGCCCAGCCAGTGATTGCTCCATTTAGGAGATGGTGGAACCAATCTACGACAGCATCAATTAGGGTTTGTACAAATAATCTTATGGCTACATTTTTTGTGGAAACTATAAGAACTCCACAGGCACTGTTAAAGGCATTCAAATGTTCATCAGTAGACTTCTTCCTATCTCCATTGAATCTAGGCAAGACATCCTTGGCTCCCTTGGGGAGAGGGTATGGATTAGGTCCTAAAGAAAGAGGACCAACTTGGGTACCTTAAGGTTTTGTGGCCATTTGAGGTAAAATGAGGTTCAGAGGCAGGGTGTTGAAGTAAGTGTGTATTAATGTCTCTGGTAAGATTAAGGCTTACAAATTTACAACAATAGGGGGTGTTTTTTCAGAAGAGGTTGGTCTACTTTTACTTTTAACAAACCTTTTTTGCCTTTGAGTCAAATCGGGGGAAAAGTTTTGTCTTTTAGCAAACTCATAGGATTGATCCAAAAATCCTTTCCTCTCTTCACTCTGCGTATATTTACTGCTAGCTAGTTTGTTGAAATTTGAAAGGATTCTAGGTTACTAATATTCAAAGTGATTGTTGGGCTAATCTTCCAACCATGACTTCTTCTTGAGAAATAGGAATTCCTCTAATGAGCTCTACTCATTCTTCTATTCTTTCAAGCACTTGACTGACTTAAAAGAACTACTCCATACTAGTTTTGAATTTCCAGGCTTGTGTGTTTAGGTCTAAAATAATATCTTCTTGAGTATTGACAAATCCTAATCCCGATTGAAGAACAGGAAAAATGTCTACATGAGGTAAGACCATTCTTTGTGACAATATTGAACCCTAAAGGGTTCCCTAGTAGAGTCACCAAAAACTGTTAGTGAATTATTTTTCCTTCATATCAATAAGATACAAAAAAGAAAGATAAGGAAAAATTCCACTGCAATTGAGATCTTTTGATTGAACTCACTATGTTTTGAGGCACAAATCCCTCCTTAAATGATGAACAATAATCTCTTTCATTTCAAAATAATTGAATAGATGAGATCTTTTTAACAGAAAGAACTAAGCTTATAAAACTATCTCTTTTCAATGGCCTCTTTTTAGTGATCCTTTCATCAAGTCATATAACCATATGTCTTTTGTCTTCACTTGCCATTTCTTTGTCTTCTTCAACCTTTCCTTTGTCTTCCTCAGCCTTTTTCTTTTGTTTGGCCACTTTACATAGTCTTATTGCTTGTATTTCATGTTCTCTTTTCAATGCTCTGACTTCTTCATTCAAAATGTTGTTCCTCTCCAATAGATCTGCTATTTCTACATCAAATTTATTGGAACTTCCTACATCAAATAGTTCTTCAATAGCTTGTTCTTTGTATTAGGTGTCATTTTGTTGTATTTCCATCTCTTTCATTCCTTTAAAGCATTGCCTTAATGTCTCCTTTGCATCCTTGACTTGTCCATATGCAAGATAAATATCAATCTTATAGTTTTCAATGATCTTTCCCAATTTGTAGGCTTGCATCTTCAAGATCCTTAACTCCTATTTGGTTAGACTTCTGTCAAGAGTACACTACTATGATACCAATTTTTTAAAATCTAATAGGGAAATTGCAATACTAGGAGGGGGGGAATGAATTAGGATCTATAAAAAATTTCTCACTTCAAACATGAAACATATTTGATATATTTCTCATAAACCCTCATTTGATCATTAACCTTACATCAACATAATCATTCACATTAACATAATATCATATGTAACTTTTAACTGCATGAATGAAAACTCATAGACATATAACACATGAACACATAGATTTGGTGACATAGAAACCCTTCAAAGTGAAGGTCAAACTACGGTGGGGATGACACCCACAAAATCTTCACTATTATAGTAATAAAGTGTGCTTGTTAAGGCTACAATGTTTGATCACTTCTTATGATCTACCCAGTGAGGGTTTTGTTGTGTTAAAGGCTGAAAGAACTGCTAGGTTCTACCTTGATTAAAGGATATTTATATCATAGCTAAGTGAGTACTCTGTTAGAAAATTTACAAAATCCTATTAAAGCTACTTTGTTAATAGATTTAAACCCTGAAACACCTATTAAAATGTTCAACACGTGATCATTCAGTATGCAATCACAATGTTGGTATCAGATCTCATCAATATAATATATTATCACCTCACTATAATTGATCTTCTTTATCTATGTACAAAACTATTCACTACACTACTCAGTTTCTTTTATCCTTAACACTCTAATTCACCTTCAAAACTTTGCATGCAACCAAACTCTTCATTCATGCATACTCACACATGCAAACTAGGTTATACACCCTCCTTAAATAACCATTTGGATTAACCTTCTAGATTCTAATAAATGATCTAGATTCATTCCTTTTGCCACTTAGTCTTTGAAATTTTCTAATTGGTGGATTGCCTCACATAGGGATTAATGATCTTCCATTTGATTTGTAATCAACTCCTTCATTACCTCCTTGATCTTCAAAACAAGCTTTCATCTTGATAAAAAATGTTTACATAATATTTAGTTTCATTCCAAAAAAATATGAAAATTTGTATTACTCAGTACTAACACCATACTAACACTTGGCTTAAATTGTTTCATTATGTTATTCCTTGACCACAACTACACTCAACATATACTAAATTATTGTTGGCTAATTTTTCCCCCAATTCAACCCATCGCTAATAACGAATCCAAGAAACTTTCAATGGGTTGGATTCTTGCTTTGGGTTAACCCATTAAAGTTGACAGCTAATATTTTGTGTTAGCTAGGTTTCTTTGTTGACTAAGTGAACTCAATTTATTCTTGGTTGGGTTGACACATGGAGGCAAGATCTGATAACTCTCATGTTTTTGCGAAACATTTTCCCATCCTCCTAAATGTGCAAGATGTTGCCACACATTACCATTCCATAATTTCTTCATATTGTGGAGTCTCTAAGAGGTTCCAAGGTCCAAAATTGTGCCATGTATGCTGAGCGCTACAAACAAGTTGGCTCCAGTGGGCCCAAGAGTTACAGAGTCTTGTTGTCTACGATTGGTCTACGAACTCCGTATCAGTAGTTGGTGCGGTCTAGAGTTTCATACCATGTAGATGAGATGCTACCACACGTCATCATTTCATTGTTTCTTCACTCCATGGAGTCTTTGCAAGGCTGTGAAGTTTGGAATCATGCCATGTGTTGGAGGGTCCCATCTTTGGTGCTTCTTTTAAAACAACATGCATTGCGTAGATCGACAATGGAGATTCAAAAGAGGATTATAAGATTTTCATCTGTTCTATCAAATGGCAAGGCATGAGATGCTACCACATGTCATCATTCTGGTGTTTCCTCTTGTTGCCTTGTTCCTTTAACTCTCCTAAGCCCATAATTGCGTCATGCAACCACGCATTGTTATTTTGATGTTTCTTCACTCCATGAGGCTTTGAAGCCCAAAATTGCATGACAGTCATTGGATTTGGCTTATCTTAGAGTCTCCTTGTTGCATCTCAATCGTCCTCTAGAAATAAAGAAAATCTTGATTGACGGTTGTGTTTTAATCTCCCATTGAGGGTGATTCTCTTGCATCTGGGTCATCCATCTTAAAGGGAGGATCTATATTAACGGTTGCATTTTAATCCTTCGTTGGGGAAGATTCATGATGCATCTAGGCCATCTATTTTTGAGAAGACCTTCATCAATGGCTAGTATTTAATTTCAAGAAAATGAGATTCCCCCTTTAGTCAACCCTATATTTCAAGAAAATGAGATTCCCTCTTCGGTCAACCCTACATTGTGTGGGCAGATTAGCTTCTTGCATCCATGACATGCTAATAGAGCTTGTTCCTCAATGCCCAACAACTTCTTGGGCCTTGTTTCCATGATGTTAATGTACTCCATGCCTCTTAAATCCATGAAATGATCAAATCCTTGGGGGTTTGAACTCTTATAGCTAGATGCATCGTTCTTTTTCTAATTCTTTAGTTGTTGCTTCCTTTACAACTTGACTCCACCTTGGTTGAGGTTTTAAATCAATTTAAACATCAGAGTTATGCTTGAACTCTATATAAGGTAGTTGTAAATATCTTTTCTAGGTTCTTCTCTATCTATATTTTGTAGCACTGTTATGCTCTACAACTTTTTCCCTCTATTAATGAAATAAATCTACTTCTTACCTCTTCTTGACATTCATTATTTGTGCATGTTTATTTCCTTATTATGGATTTTTCCCTTCTATTTTCTTAGATTTAGGTGTTGTGTTTAATCTATTGGAAATTGTTTCATAGTGAAAATTATATTTCCTTTCAACATTTCGTTAGTTTTGAACCTGCATGTCATTTTGGGATATAGATTAGAGTCTAGTGTATTATGGATTTTCATTGATGTTTTGTGTAGTCATAGGTAGAGTTGTAACCCTAGTTCTATCCTGGTGCATCACCCCCTTTCCATTTCAGTATTTTAATTTATGTTCTCCTTCTTCCCTTTCCTCTCAAGTAGTAGTTTAGGTGCACCCTGATAGTGAGGAAGTTAGCCTTCTCCAGAGATTCGGCCTTAGAGCGCAAGTCCCACACTTGGAGGTTGTGTCCATGTTACATAAGGTCACTTGAGGGTCATACCTCAAGCAAGGCTACATAATTTTGTGTCAATTTTTTCTGGCATGCCTAGTAGGAAAATAATCAAAAGATTCAAATAAATTTCTTGAACCTCCACCAGTCATACCACCATTTTGGGCACACTCGGTGAGATAGATTTTAGCTACATAAGTTTGATGGTTAGCCAGTTGATCTCTATCCATTGAGAATTTGGGTGGTACTCTTAGTGAAATTAGGTTTTAGAGGCATTCATCTAACACTATGGTGACTCTATGCATCTATTGGTTCAATAGACCAAGTGCTAGTATGATTTTCAAGTTTTTATGTTTCTTTAGGATTTCTATGAAATTGTTTTTTAAAAGCTTTATCATGGACCCACTTCATAGAGATTCCTCCCACTTTCCACCATATCATGAAGAGGCTAGTTTTACCACAAATCTTTGTATTATTTTTTTCCATGAATGTGTTGAGATTTCCCCTTGCAAGTTCATATTAGTCCAGGAGTTTCAAGAGCAACAAGAGAGGAAGAAAAAATTAGGCCGATATGTTGATCCCTCCTTAGGTCTGCTTTCCCCTGCAACATCAAATGATCAGCCTACTAAGTCTTCCATAGAACCCTACAATGATCCCAAGGCTAAGGTAGGAGAGATTTATGATCACATAAATAATTTGGGCCTTAGATTTGTTGAGATAGATAACATTTTTGAATATGTTCATAATCCTTACGAGGATACACACTATAGGGAATTTTCTTATGTTATGCTCATTATGAGTTCTTGGCTTAATGATTTGTGTAATGAGAAGGAGATATGGAAGAATGATCCTCATGTTTATAGCATGGTTTCTTAGGCCGTTGATATTTTTAATGAGGCTCACCAAGCCCTCCTTAGTTTGTAGTAGGAGGAAGAGTTAAGATAGAAGAAATATGAGGAGGCAAGGCTTAAGCTTTCCCAAATGCAAGAAGCTAAAGCACAAGAGCCCCCAAGAAGAAATTTTTCTAGCTTCAAAAAAAGCAGTCCTCCTCAAATTTCCATTTCAATCTACTTTGAGTCTCATCCTACACTTCAGATGCCTCCCCATGTTGATGATGATGAGACCCCAAATGGTTACTGTCCCTTCTTTATCATTGATGAAGTGGACATGCCTATACCCACATTAGAGAAAAAAAGGGAGAAACTACCAATTGAAGAGCATGTGTTGCAACAAGGGGTAATGGAGGAAAAGAACATTGAGGTTGTTCCTATTCTTAAGGAACAAAATTTGGCTTTTGAGCCTATGGTGGAACCTGAGGGCCTGTTGTAAAAAGAAGAAGAGCCAGACCATGTGTTGTAGTAGGAGGTCTACCATGATATGATAGAGAAAAAAACATTTCCTAAAATACCCCAAGTACATGAGGTATAAGTTGTTGGTCATGAGCCAACACATACTCCAAAAGGAGAAATATTGTTACAACAGCTAGAAGCACAATGGAGGCAATTTGAGGCAGAGCTTGCAAAGTGGTTGGATGCCCAACATCGAGAGCATGCAACAATTCTTGAAAAGGAGTTGGTTGTACAAAAAGAAAGGTGTGAGAAAGAACTACAAGTGAAGCTGATGAGCATGTTATCTACTACAATAGAGACATCAAAAGAAACACAACCTACTCTTTCTTCCACATCACAAGAGCCTACACAAGTGCAGGAGGTGCAACCTCTTGTTTGCAAGGATTTGCATGGGCTTGGGGAGAAACATATGTTGTAGCTGCAACATTAAGAAACACACACACCACTAGCCACAACATCAAATCCAGCCCCTACTAGCCATAACAATTTGGAGGTTGTAGAGAACAACGTGATCAAGGATGATTCCTTAGATCTAGTTCCATCAAGAGGATGCCCAATTAGGCATCTATCTTTGCAACAATGCAAGTTGTCCCCATTTATGCTCATTCTAGAGCATGAGGGTGAAGATAACAAGAAGGAGAAAGCATCTCTTCTACAGGAAGACAATGTCCCAGTGCTGGAGAGCTTCATTTTTCTCAGCATTGGAAAGGTGTTTCAAAGTGCATTGATATGCTTGTCATCCTTGTTGATCTATCTAGTTGCCCATGTGCATTGGAGAAGAAATCAACTTGTGAGGAAGGGAAACTATTTCAACAATCCAATCAATGGTTTTGTTTCATTTTTTATTTTATTAAATTCTTGTACATATTAGAGTAGGTGATTTTTCTTCTTTCCAAGAAGTGCATGAGCACAACTCTTCCCTCTTGGATATAGCATTTTTGTTATTTTTCTAGTTACAGAGGCATATTTTGTGAAGTTGTAAACGAGACATCGTGTTATCCTTTTGGTGACTCCATGCCCCATGGATTGCCTTAGGCGATTGATCCATGCTTAGCAAGAAAGCATCTCCTCTGAATCTCCAAGAATGTTGGCCAATTGTCCCCCCCATCCAGTCCATCGGAGATAACTGATCTAAGAAACTTTCAATGGGTTGGACTCTTGTTTTGGTTTAACCCACTAAGATTAGCGGCTAATATTTTGTATTAGCTTACTTTCTTCGTTGACCAAGTGAACTCAATTTATTCTTGGTTGGGTTGACCCATGCAAGTAAGATATGATGGATCTCATGTTTTCATGAAACATTTTCCCTTCCTCCCAAAAATGTGAGATGCTACCACACGTTACCATTCTGGCATTTCTTCATACTACAGAGTCTCTACAAGGTTCTAAGGCATAGAATTGCACCATGTATGCTGAGCACTCCAAAAAAGTTTTCTCTAGTGGGCCTGTGGGTGACAGAGTCTTGTTGTTTGTGATTGGTCCACAAACTCCATATCAGCACCTAGCAGGGTCCAGAGTTTCATACACATGTAGATGAGATGCTGCCACACATCACCATTCTAGCATTTCTTCACTCTATAGAGTCTCCACAGGGTTCCGTAGTCTAGAATTGCACCACGTGGTGGAGGGTCCCATCTCCAGTGGTTATTTTTTACACAACATACATTGCGAAGATTGATGGTAGAGATTCAATGGAAGATTATAAGATTTTTGTTCATCCTGTCAAATGGAAAGGTACAATATGCTTCCATGTGTCATCATTTTGGCTTTTCCTCACACTGTCTTGTTCCTTCAATACTCCGAAGCCCAAAATTTTCTCACGCTACCATACATCACCATTCTAACATTTCTTTACTACATAGAGTCTCTACAAGGCTCTGAAGCTTGGAATTGCATGATAGCCATTAGATCTAGCTCATCTTAGAGTCTCATTGTTGCATTTCAGCCATCTACTAGAAATAAAGAAAATCTTGATCAATGGTTGTGTTTTAATCTCTCATTAAGGGAGATTCTCTCGCATTTGTGTCGTCCATCTAGAAGGGAAGATCTCTATCAATGGTTGTGTTTTAATCCTTCATTGGGGAGGATTCATGATGCATATGGGTCATCTATTTTGAGAAGACCTTCATCGACGACTAGCATTGAATTTTGAGAAAATGAGATTCCCACCCCCCCAATGGTCAACCCTACATTTTGTAGGTTGATTAGCTTCTTGTAGCCATGACACACTAATAGGGCATATTCTTCAATTCCCAGTGACTTCTTGGGCCTTGTTTCAACAATGCCAATGCACTCCATGCCTCTTTAATGCATGAAATGATCATATCCTTGGAGATTTGACCTCTTACAGCTAGACGCATTGTTCTTAGCTCTTCCTATCACTTCCTATACTGATTGCACTTCACGATCACATTTCTCTTTAATTCTTTAGTTATTGCTTCCTCTTCAATTTGACTCCACCTTGGTTGAGGTTTTAACTCAATCTAAACATCAAATTTATGCCTAAACTCTATAAAAGGTAGTTGCAAATATGTTTTCTAGGTTCTTCTCTGTCTGTATTTTGTAGTAGTGTTATACTCTGTAACTTTTGCCTTCCATTAATGAAATAGCTTTACTTCTTACCTCTTCTTGCCATGCATTATTTGTGCATGGTTATTTCCTTGTTGTGGATGTTTCCGTTCTATTTTCTTAGATTTAAATATTGTGTATAATTTGTTGGCAATTTTTGCATAGTAAAAATTATCTTTCCTTTTAGCATTTTATCAGTTTTGAACCTGCGTGTCATTTTGGGATATAGGTTAGAATCAAGTTTAGTGTATTCTAGGTTTTCATTGATGTTTTGTGTAGTCATAGGCACAGTTGTAATCTTAGTTTGATCCTGGTGCACCACCCCTTTCCCTTTCATCATTTTAATTTTTTTTCTCCTTCTCCCTTTTCCTCTCAAGTAGTAGTTTAGGTGCACCCTAATAGTGAGAAAGCTTACCTTATCTAAGGATTCAACCTTAGAGTGCAAGTCCCACACTTGGAGGTTGTTTCAATGTTACACAAGGTCACTTGAGGGCCATACCTCAGGAAAGGGTGCAAAATTTTGTGTCAACAATTACTCAGCCTCTATATCACTCAGTCTCAACTATTGTCATTTATAAAATAAACGCTCACTAGAGTACTCAATAGTGACTACTACTTAACACATGACTTAAAATATATACAAGTCTACAATACTTGGCTAGACCTATATAGGATGGCTTGGTCATAATGATGACTGAACAATCCTACCTTGTGAATGACTAAGTGTTTAGCACTAATAGACAACATGACTTAGGGATCAATAAGAGGATTTATGGCAAGAAACATAGTACATGAAGATTTGTGTATGATTTATCAAGTAGAGTCTAAAATACAAATGAAGCTACTAAATGTGACTTTTGAATTCAAGCTATGAAAGAGGACTTAGATCATATTAGGAAGAATGATACATGGGAATTAGTTCCTAGACAAAAACATTATAGGAACTAAATGAATTTTTAGAAATAAAATAAATGAAAAAGGAGAGGTGTTGAGAAACAAAGATATAATGGTATGCAAAGGATATTCACACCAAGAAGGTATAGAATATGAGGAGACATTTGCACCTATTACTAGAATTGAAGTAGTAAGAATATTTTTGGCTTATGCGGATAACAATAAATTCAAAGTGTATTAGATGGATGTGAATTCATCTTTTTTTAATGGAGAAATTGAAGAACAAGTCTATATTGATCATCCTAAAGGGTTTCCTTTGACAAGAAAAGGAAACATGGTCTGCAACTTGAAGAAAGCACTATATGGTTTGAAGCAAGCACCCAGAGCTTGGTATGCAAGGTAGGATAAATATTTGGTGAAATTGAGATTTTCTAAAGGTACTACATATAGTAACTTGTATTTGAAAGTAATTGAGAATGGTTTACTGATTATTGAAGTATTTATGGCTGATATAATCTTTGGAGGAAAATATGAAGCAAGTGAAGCATTTGCTAATGAGATGAAGAAGGAATTTGAGATTAGCATGATTAATGAGATGAAGTAATTTTTGGGTTTGCAGATTGTGTAGGACAATGACAGTATTTGTATTTCTCAAAATAAGTACTTGAAATAATTATAGAGGAGATTTGGTTTATAGAGTTGCAAGCTTGTTGGTACATCAATGGTAACTGGTCATAAGTTATCTAGCAAATATGAGACACCTATTATTAAGAAGTATAGATCTATGATTGGAGGTTTACAATATTTGGCTCATACAAGACTAGACATAGCTACTGTAATTGACATTGTTGCAAGATTTCAAGATGATCCTAAGGAAGCACATTATGTAGTAGTAAAAAGGATTTTTAGATATTTAAAGGATACACCTTGTTGGGAATCATAATTGAAGCCCCGATTTTGAGTACCATTGAAAAATCAAGTCCTACAAACGCTTCTAAATGCATGCATACCTAACTATACTTGTGAGGCCTATGTGGTGTTTAATTTTTCTAACACCATGCATTTAGTATGCCTATGTGTCCCATGAAGATAAATTTCCATTTCAAGTCATCCTGTGAAGTCCTATTTTGAGCAATGTCCAAATCTGCATTTTTGCCTAAGTGTTAAACAATGATAGGAAGTCGTGTTTGCATTTGAATATCTTGCACCGAGTAATGTTTCATGACTTGCTACTTTGGGAGTGTTTATTTTCCATACCAGAGAGCCTATGTTTCATATTTTGAGTCATTTTGAACCTATTTGACTAGGTTTTGAATCCCTCAAAGTTGGTCATTTACTGATGTTGTGCTGATGTGAATTATTCATAATTCTGGGAAGCCCTATTTGACTTGTTATAATTTTGACCTAGTTGACCAAAATGCTAAAATTCCTTTTGCATTGCATTTTAGAGGTTGGATACTTTCTATGTTTCAATTTTGAGCTTTTGACGAATCTGTTTGATAAGTTTTCGAATGCGATTCTTGTTAGAAATGCTTTAGAATAACTAAGACGAGGGGTGAATCAGTTATTCAAGGTCCAAATGTCCTAATAAAACTTGTTCATGAAGTAAAGTAAGCCTTATTAAATTTTTCATGCATCCAAGCTTAAATTTCCCTACTTAACAAGTTACTATAAATCAACATGCAAGCATAACACATGAAAGATCAACACATAACACAATAATTTACGTGGAAACCCAATTTGGGAAAAACCACCAATAACATGCTACTCAATTCTCACTCTTCTAAAGTTATGCCCTGTGAAAGGCTAAAATACACTATAAAATGTGATCTAGTTAAAGGATTTAACCACCCTATTAGAAGTGGACCTGGTTAGAGGACTTTAGAACATTCACTTGGAATGCCACCCTGTTAAAGGTTTTACAAATGGTTGTTAAACCAACCTAAGTCCATAGGATTTTACCCTAACTAATACAATTGTTAGAGAGTAACAACAAGGGATTTTGATCTAATACAACTCACAACTTCACTTGCATATTTCAGATCTCTGTTCAAGTCTTCACAATTTTCCTGGCTTTCAGTCTCTACAGCTCTGACAGCTTGTCCTCCTTTCAAGCTTTGTCTCCTTGAGTCTCCATGCTCGATATACTAGTGCAATCTCTATATGACCACTTATCAAAGTAGGGTCTTTGTGCTATGTTCTTTCTTCACCTTGATGCCTTCTCCTTGACACCCTTCAACCACTTCACAATTTTTGGCACACCAGCCACTCTAAATTCTTGGGCTATGACTTCTTACATAGAAGTTTTGAATTGCTTTTCCCACTCAATTCCTTCCTCTAATTTCTGTTTGAATGGATTAGGTTGGATTCAACGAATCTAACCCATATCTTTTTCCTTCCAAAAACATCATGAAGAATCCTCCTAAATTTTCTTTAAAATGATTTATCTAAAATTTTGTGCCTCCAACTCATCATCCTTATCATCCATCTGGTTCACAAAATTCAAGGTAACAACCTTGTCGACTCGAATTTGGTGAATCTTTTACTTTTCAAATAATGTAGCAACTCAGCACTGTTGAAATTATGGTGCTCAACACATACTATGTTACTCGACACCAACTACATTTTACTGACGCTCAACACTCACTAATGAACTTAGTTGAGCTTTGCAGATAGCCTTGTTACAACTTATTCTTCCAGTGTTTCTAATTGTGGCCAACATCTGTATCTTCAAGTATACTATCAATACATCATTTTACCATTGTTTTAATTTATCCTAGTACTTCATTAAAAAATCATAAATCAACCTTTCCCTTAGGTGCTTTTGTTACATCTTGTTGATTAAATCATCTTCATCAATCAACTAAGTGATAGTACTTGGATCTTATAAGCAATTGTCATTCCAGCAAATAGTAGGTTTGACATCAGTGACAAAACAATGAATGAAAATATTATTTTTCAACAATCTCCTTCTTTTTAGTAGTCTCTCTTCTTCAATAATGATATTTTCAATCAGATTACCAACAATTCCAAATGCAATTTATGATGTTTTACTAGTGTCAAGAAATCTAGATTTGTCGGTACCCCTGTTTGTGATGTCATTTCTCAAAAAAGTTGATAGGTGAGATTAAATGGATTGTACCACTATTTTCTACTCTTAAAATACTTCAAGAATGCCAATTTTCAAATCTTGATGAATTCGTTTGCACACTTTGCCAGTTCTGTTCCGTTTGCAAAAATCACTTTATTGACATTGCTTCTAATTTGCAAATCTGAGTAGCCTAATTTGAACGCTCACCATTTTCACCTCATTATTTGTCATAAGCCTTAATCAAAGATTCATATTGTCCTCATGATAGTGAATTAATGACCCAGCTTTGGTTTTTGCAAGTGTCAGTTTACCCAGTTTTTAGAGCCAAATCCAAACGTAATTTATGGTTTTCTGACATGTTTGCTTGCAAGTAATTATGAGAGGGCAACTTTGATAGTCAATATCTTTTGATTGAGAGTTATTCATGAGATGAGATTTGGCAAGGTTCAAGAATGTGGAATAGAGAATCAGTGTGTTTGATTTCAGAGCTTGGTCATATGTTTGGGTCAGTTTTTAAGGCCAATCAAAGGACTTCCTAGCATGAAGTTGACAGTTTGTGGACAGGTTTAAAGTGCATTTCAAAGTTTTTTGCCAGTGCTCAAATTTGTTTCAAATCAATGCCAAATGTTCAATAGGCCAATTTTAAGGAATCAATTTTTTGAAAATGAAAATGTTTTTTTAGCCGGACCCACTTTCGGGCCCGACTAATTGCATTAGATTGATCAAACTCCAGGGACTTGAAGATATTTTAAAAGAGGCCTTCATTATTATAGGGTTTGAAAATTGTGTGACATGAATAAAGAATGGATAGAATGATACTTATTGCATAATTGATTAATAGTAGGGGAAGAGTTGAAAATCTTCCATTTTAGGCAAGTTCTTGTTGAAAATGAGAAGAATTAAATGAAGTCTCATCCTCAACATGTTGGCGAATTCACAAATTTAAGATGTAAGTCTTAAATAATTAAGCTATGAAATGTGTAAAGATGCATCAATTAATCGTAAAGGATTATAGTATTGAGAGAAATACTGCTCATCTCTAGATGAGAACAACCCATCCCATGACAATTAAGACACATTGAAAGCACAATGTCTACTTCACATTATTACTACTCCCTTATAGAAGAGACTGGTGGGATATTGCTTTGGCTGCCACCAATACAACACATGACATCACAATCATTACTACAACTGGAGTAAATGCAGAGCTAACTAACCAAAACTCTTGCTGACAACCACGAACTATAGCCCAATACTTGAATCCCTCATCTTTCATTTTTTCTACCATTTTACTTCCTAGATCTTTTTCAAGACTTTTGACTTCTACCCTTTCTTGAAGTATTTGAACAAGCTTGTGATTTAGACAGTCACAAGTGAACTTATCGTTAATAATTGCCAAGCCAATGTAGAGAACATTTTAAAGCTTGGAAGAAGCTCATTGAAATTGTAGTGCCACACATGGAAGAGGAGTTTTCAAAGGAGCAACCAATGATAGTTCTGAGTGTTGTCAAGTGTAAAGGAAGAAAATGCAAGGGGAGCTCCATGTTGATAATCACTCACATCAAAGCAAGGAATGAAAACCAATGGCAGAACAAAGAGGCCCACGTGTAGAGGAAGATGCCACGGAATAGCATAAAGTTGATCTGGCATGGGAGTCAATGCCAATGGTAAGAGGGGGAGAGATCCATGTACTAGGCACAAGTTTGTGAGGTAGAGACACAAAGGTGGAGAAGCCCCTTTTCTCCAATCCACAGAGGAGGCCCATGCAGGGGATGGGGAGGCGTCAAAATGGTGAAGCTAGACTTATAGAAAATTATAAGGAGCCCACGTCAGAGGCAAGAAGTGGCGTGAGTGGGAGAAGGCTGCAATTAATGAGGAGCTATGACATACAAGGAAGAAGGGATCCCCATGTCAAAGTTTAAAGCACCATGGAAGTAGTGGCAAAAACAATGGGAAATACATAATCCCACATTCATTGTGGTGAGTATTTTTGAGCATTTAAATACTAAAGCACACACAATGTTTGTTGTCTTCAAGACAACAACTTTTAGAAGTCGTACCGCATATGGTGGAGCCCTCTATGACCAACTGGCACGAAGTCAAACTTATTTTGACCGCAGGAGGTATGATATGGAGGCTCGTCAAAAAGTCACCAGATTTTGGTGGTCACCATGTCACCACTGAAAAATGGGAGGATCTCGCCGGTAGTGACATGGCGACCTTCCAAAAAGTTGAGAAATCTAGTGAGGGGTTGTAAAGGTTGTGGGGCCCTCCTGGGTACAAATGGCCTATCACCATTCGACACCTGGCATTCTAGGCCATCAAAATTCAACACATGGAGTTGTTTGAATGTTGGAGGGAGATATAAGGTTTCATATTAAAATATTGAATATCTTTCTCAGTTTGTGCCTGTCCAAATTTGCAATTGAAAATTTTGGTTTTAAACAATGGGTTTTCTATAGTTTGAACTATAGAAATATTTTAAATTTTTCAAATTCATATTTTTAATTGGTCTGTTTGGAGTTGGAGCCTGAATTTTCAAACAATCACCAAAGGGATTGTTTTTATCCAAAATATCAAGTATCATATATCATTGGAAAGGTATCGAGAGAAGGAATCTAGATATGGAGTCAGATTTTGTACATATTCTCAATAGTTCACTCTATTAGCAGATTTCTATTTTTAGGGCATTCTCAATAGAATGGGAAAAATTCACCATTGAGCATTAAAATTGGTTAGGGGGCAGATATTAAAGCTTGTTGAAGCCTAGATGTGGAGAAAAGTGATTCTGATAAGTTTATTTTGCTTCTAGAGATCATTTAACTGGTTTTTTTTGCTTTTACCTTGATTTTAGATCTAGCATCAAAATCAGTTATCTTTTCCATCAAATATCTAAGTTACTTTATGTTTTTGGGAGGCAAAATGATAGAGGATTTGATTTACTAGTTGCAGAAAGAGATTAGAGAGATGTTTTGTCACTTCTAGGAGACGTTTTCCAAGTGGACACATGTCAGACATAGAATAGATCCAAAAATTCATTCTCTTCTATATCTTTCTTTCTCTCATTCATTGTAGGGGTTCTAGTTTTCCACTGTGAAACTGGTTGGTTCCAATTCTTGATATGTTTTCATGACTGTGATACCATTTTCTTTAGCATATTTTCTCTTGTAAAACAACAGTAGTGAAGATAATATAGAAAGTTCAGATTTATTAGGTGTTTTTATGTTTTGATTTCATGCATCTGAATGTGTAGTTTCAAAGAAATGAATACAAATGAACAAGAATCTTTTAGTTTCATTCTGATTCTCATCTCCTATCTCTGTAATCTACAATCTTATGTGGTTTAAGGACAAAGAACTTAGACCCATTTGCATTCCTTTAATGTTGTATGTCTGATATGTTTTGTTGTTGGAATAAAGGGCCAAGTAAATGCTTGATGTGTTTGACAGGATTGTTGGTTATTTTGAGAAGGATACTTCATAAGAATGAGGTTTTTATGAACATCGTTGTCTAATCCACAAAGTGACAAGATAGATCTGATGTTTGGGTGTATGAAATATGTCCTTGATATCATAGATGTATTTGCTTGATTCATGGAATTTCCCAATAGACAAGGCACTGATCAGTTATAGGATCACTTGTTGATACTGCTGCATATTTGGGGTTGTGTTGATATTCAACATCATTAATCAATTGTATTTTCCTTTTATGTTGAAGAGTTGAAAAGTGTTTCCCTCACTCAGCTTATGAATTGCATTGTCTTGCATTTAGCTACTATAGATTTATGTTATTGCATGAGTCAATAGGAGAAATAAGGGTTTCATCTATTGTTACTAGATTCAAGAATATGTTTAGCACTGGTACCAAATAATTTGAATCGGAGGTACACTCGCCTAGGTCTTACAGAGCCTGAAGTAGACAAAGGGTCTAGCCTTATAGTTGGCCTGATGTCTAAAAGGGTATGTTAAAGATGGGAGTTAGCTACCCCTAGATGTATCTTGTTCTCATCAGGGTAATTTGGAACCATCTTTGTTTCAAAACACCAACACACCTGATTTAGGGTCATGGTATGATAGATCAAATGACTTTATTCTATGTGCATATAGTGATGCAGACTAGGTAGGAAGCATGCATGATAGAATGAGTATAAGTGGTGAAGCATTTTTCCTAGGAGGAAGATTGGTTTCTTGGCTAAGAAAGAAAAAAGATTGTATCTCACAAAGCACAGTAGAAGTAGAATATGTAGCAGTAGTGAACAATTGTAATTAGATCATATGGATGAAATAGATGTTGAAGGATATTGGAGTTGAGTTTACTAAACTTGTTGTAATACATTGTTATGATACAAGTACAGTAAGTATGTCTAAGAGTCTTGTATTACATTTTAAGATGAAGCACATATATATTTACAAATACTTTACCTAAGAATACATTTTATTATTTGTGAGACATGCTTAGGGTTATGTCACTACCTACTTTAGAGTAGACAATGTAGAGATTGCAACAGTCTAGTGGTACAAAGCACTATTGTTTATCTAGTTTGAATGTTGATCCTTCCTCTATGGATTAGTATGTATGATTTAGTTGTTGGAAGTCTTATTGGGAAACAAGATCATGGAGGGGGGAAGGGAGGGGGGGGCAAGGTGAATCAGGATCTATAAAACTTTGTACTATTAAAATAATTAATTGTATTCACTCCTAATCCATCTCATATCTTAGATCTCATACCATATAATTATAAACTTGTAACGCTGAAATGAAATCTATCTAAGCATGACATCTATAAAAATATAAACTCATAACAAAAATATTTTGGTAACCCACAAACACTTTAAGATGAAGATAAAACCCATAAATCTTTACTATTACAACAACAAAGTTCACTTGTTATGGATACAATTTGATCACTTCTAATGATCTACCTTGTGAGGGGTCTACTCTATTAAAATATTTACAAGTATATTAGGTCTTACCTTGATTAAGGGATTTTACAGTTACAATGAAGTAAGGACTCTATTAGAATATTTAAGTCTATTAAAACCACTATGTTACGAGATTTTCCCTGATTGAATCTGTCAAAATTGATTCAATACCTGATCCTTCAATTTTCTCTAAAATTTGTTTACGGATCTCCCCTCTTCACTATCTCAGTTTGGTCTCCTTATATGATATGCTCTCTTATGTCCTTCACTGCTAGATTGTTCTGTTTGATCTCTTATTTGACTTGGTCTTCCTTGCTATGTTCTAAGCTTGTTTACTCCTTCATGCTCACTTCCATTCACAAAAACTCTCTAAGAATGATTTAGGGTTAGAACCCTTCTTAAATTGATAGTTGTATAAATTTCTAAGTATTAATCAATGATCCATATTTCACCCTTTTACCATTTCACCCTTCTAATTTTCTGATTGGTTAATCTATTGTTCTTGGGACTAATACCATCTAAAAAAATGCATAATATTCTCCTTAACTATCTCTGCAATCTTTAAATTTTGTGTAGAATTTGGCTAAAATGATATACATAAGTGTTTGTGTCATTACAAACTCATATGTCAAAACAGTTTCACTTGGCATTTGAATGTTATGACGCTCGGTCATATAACTAACATTCATGTTGTCACTCAGCTTCTATATGCTTGACATATATTGATTCACTCAGCATTAATTAACTTTCCAAATGCTTGATCTTCATTGTGTTACTTAGCATGTATGTTGAATCGGTCTCTACTAGGGTGCTTGGAAATCTTTGACTTGTTCGGTATCTAATAAAATATAAACAAGTTCTTTGTAACTTGGTCTTCTCTAGATGGCTCGGTCATGGTGATGATCATTCAATGTTGCTTATAAATGACTAAGTGTTAGACACTAATAGGAAACTTGGGCTTAGAGATCAACAATCTCCCCATTTGACATTAGTGGCAAAAACACTTTGTCATGACTTTGCAATCCATACAAAATATTAAAAATAGTACTCCTCCTGAGACTATAACTCGGTCTTCAAAACTTACTCTACTGTACAATATATACATGTTTGTAAACTCTAATGCTAACTCATCTAATAATGTTGTTTATGATGTTTGTCTCCCCCTTTGTGTCTGTCATGAAGATATTTCCCCCTTGTTTTTGTCACTTATGGCTTGGGGTTTGCAAGAGTTAGCTTATATTTGTCTAAAAATGTTTTCAATGACTAGACAAAATTTCTTCAAGTCTTTTATTCTATCCGTCTCTTGTTGAGTGAATTTATAGCTAAGCAACTAGATCAATTAGGCTCATTGTTGTTGAAAGATGGGGATCTTTCCTTGTAAGATTTTGACCCACATATAATTCCCTCTGAATTATCTCCAAATAGGGTAGTAGCATAAATTTAATTGAAATTAATTTATTCCTTATATCATTGTCTCTAGCCATTAACTCAGCTAATCTCTACTAATCAAATGTCAACTTATTGTATAAAGGTGATCTTGAACTTACATTCTTGCTCAAATTAATTGTACATGCCTTCATATCTGCCTATATCAATTCAATAGAACGTTGATTCTCCAATGTGAAGAACTCAATATCAAAAAGTTCCATATACAAAGAATGGCTGACTTTAAAAATTCCTTCTAACTGAGTGGCAAGGTTAGGAAGCTGAACATGCCTGATTGCAAGTTCTATTGAGACTTTCTCCAAAAATTTGTGCTCAAATTTCTTTTTAGACCATCGCATTAATTTATCACTAGTCTCAATATCTTCAATCTAAACCTTATCAACTATATACACTAATTGATCCAAAATTTGATGTTGTTCATTAATATTAGAAATATCAAAAGCATCACAAAAATATCTTTGACATTTTTTAATACTCATTTCTTCTTGTGTTCTCTTCTCAAATGTTCTTGCTTTGTCTTGCAACTCAACAAGGTTTACAATTCTTGCATCTGTTCTAGTGTCATATTGTTCAAGTCATACATAGGCAATGCAATTACCTCATCTAAACTCATTTTCTCCTATGTTGCTTCATCTTGATGTACCATTATCTTCGATTGAGGGTGTTATCACAAGGTAGAGATACCTGCAGTTTCATTCCCCTTTCACTTGATCCAGGTGTCTTCTCTTGTTGAGTTGACTTAACCTATTGTACAGGTGTAGTAGTTAATGTCTCTATTGGCATGGCACTCATAAATTGTATAAGAGCTTTAATAGCCTCTTTTTCTTTTGATTTCTCTATCTATGCCATATCTTTCTCCTCTTCTACCTTTTTCTCATTTTTCTCTCTGGTGGTGCCATCTGTGACATGGGTAAATTGTGGAAACACAATTATTGCCTTGTCCTGTTGCTTGCCACTCATGTTAGAAATATCTATAACTAATGTAACTTGAAAATCATCAGTCTATGCACCTTCAATCCTTGGAAAATCTTGTATTTGTAATAAAACTAGATTGGTGCATGGTAGAGAGGGATCTGAGGTATTTGGTGCAGCATTTGTCAAATCTTCCTCAGTTAACACATATTGATGATGAATTAGGAATGTCCTCAATGGTGCCAACATCTTGTTGTTCACACCCTTCTACCAATTGCCTTATTTATTTTTCTAGCTTGGAAACTTCTTCATCATCATCTTGACCTTCTAGCTCTTCTTCATCTATTCCTTCTTCTTCTTCATTAGCTGATGGAAAAAGAAATCCAAATGCTTCCTTCCATATAATAATGCTCTCTTTCACAACATTCATGAGCCTTATTCTTAAGAAAATTGTATGTCATCTCTTTAGGTAAGAATTTCTTTATGATATCTTTTAGGGCTATAAACGTATGTTTCTTTCCCAAATCAAGCATTGTCTAGGCTAAAGTCTCCCTTATTTGTCTTTCAGTGGATAATGCCCACTTCCACTTAGCATCTACTTTATTGTATAAATCCTTTAGAATGCCTTCACCTAATTCTATAGTTATATATTTAAATCTTATCATTATATCTATCTTATCTTTTTCAAGCTTCACTTGATCATCTTTATTTAAGGAATCATAATGAATTGTCTTCAATGTTGCTATACTATCTGATTCTTTAATTGTCTCACATACTTGGTCAACAATCATTAGAGGCAGTTTGGGTACAATCTAAAGTTTTCTTAGATCATCATACTCTATTTCTTCTTCATCTTCCTCTTCTTCAGGTGTTATGACCAGTTTTCTCCTCAGCCTCTTAGGAAGGTTTTGCTTCTTTGCTTTGGTCAGCTTCCTTTGTTGGGATTTCTTTTTCTGTAACAGCTGGAGACTGAGCTTCCTTTGACCTTATGATCACTCTTCTCTTTCACTATGGTGGTGTAACAATCTTCTTCACACTTTTCTTTAGATCCTCTTTCACTTTTGGATTGACAACCACTACTTTCTTCTATTTTATTTCCTTGGGCTCGGCAAAAACTAGCTCTTTTCCCTTAGACTCTTCAGCTTTAGTTTCATCTTCAAATTCATCATCCTCTCCTTTTCCTTTAGTTATCTAAAGTTGACCGTCACCTATTTTTCCCTCAAGATCTGTAATCATCTTCTTTCTTTTCCTATCCATCTTGGGCACTTTTGTTTCCATCATCATTTTAATCTTGGTTGTGTCATAAGTATTGAATGGCTCAACATTCATGTCAATCTATTCAAATAACAATGTAGTCACTATTGTTGTCACTTCATCAACATTAACTTTATATCGCATCGGCCTTAGCCACGTAACCCTTGGTAGTACTACATGTGCATAGATGAAATTTGTATGTACCATAAAACATATATCATCAAAATAGTTTTCTACCACTAACTTAGGTATCATCGTCATGTTTTCCATCTTATTCTTGAATTCTTCAAAACAATTATCCATTTTCGCTTCAAATTTTTCTCCCAATTGATTGATGAAATTACTTATTTGCTCAATTTTCGGTCTGTTCCTATCCCATAAAATTATTCCTACAATGGGGAATGAATTGTATACATAGAAAAATACACAGACAAGTAGGGAACCAAACTTACATGAAATATGCTTTTCTTTCCTTATTGGTCGAACATTCTCACATAATTGTTACAATTGCATCTCAGCAAGATCATAACTATGATCTTTCTTTACAATCTTGTATCCTAGGACCACTACAATGCAAGGCATGTTATTCAATTAGATCAACTGATAGAATTTGTGTGCAATCACACCTACTGAAAATTCAATAACTAGATCTGTAATCCCATTGATCAACATGCCATGACTATTTTATTTTGCCTTAGTTTTCTACTCAACAAAATCCCTTGCGACACTTCTCATCATCTTTGGTATATCCAAAGTAGGGTAACCAATAACTTGGTGAATGATTACCTTGTTAATATTGATAGATCCGCCCTCTAACCATATCTTTGTATGTGGACTCAGTTCAACACAATCTTTATCCATTCTAGTAGTAGTAGCGTTGTATTTGGTATTCTTGGAACTTAAATATTTTTCATCTATGTTACCAACAATGCCAAAGGGAGAGATTGCTAGCATGAATGTTGATGATATTCCTATGGGAGAGTATCCTAGCATTATTGTAGCATTGGGGAGATTGGTAGCATGACTATCTATTGCATTCATGACTATGTTTGTCATTGATGTCAACATACTAAGAAGATTGGTAGAGTAGCAAACATAGATAAATATTGTATGATTCAAAGATTGAAGATGAGATCAAGAAAATTTGAGGAAATGTTCTACAGACTATTCTAATAACATGGCTATGAGAATATACATAATTTAAAACACAAGTAGTAGTTATTCAAGATTTATAGAAGATAGTTTATAAATAGAGTTCCTACGAAGTGGTTTCTAGTAATTGAGTTATATCTCCTAATAGGCATTAAATCTGGTTGAGCATAGTTAGATAGAGATAGAAGAAATCATCATGATGATATTAGCAAGTGTGTGAAGTATGAGGTTGCATGTGTGAAATATTTATAAAGATTGTGAGCCAACATTATTATGTAACTGTGAAAAGATGTAATGTGTTGTGTATTGTTTTATCCTAATGAGATCCTATTATAATTGTAATGGGAAAGCTTGAAGGAAAACTCAATGAACTATTTTGAGGAATTGGTATTGTTGTCACTTAGATTGCACCCTTATGTTGAAAATAAACTTTCAGCAATCTAGTGAAATGTGGGATGATCCTTGGTCTATGTGTATGTCATGTTAAGAATCAACCTCTGGTACAAAGGGTTAGCTTCCCTTGAATTGCCTATTGAAATTGGACTTGAACTTGGTAGGAAAAGGGGAGAGAGATAACAAATAACATAAATTTAACTTGAAATGAAAGTGATCCACCAAAATTATGAGAGTGGTACAGCTTTGAATGGAAAACCCACAACTTAAAATGAATATAACAACTTGATCAAAGAAAAATCCTACTAGCTTTAGGTGCATAAAATTTAAAAATGTGTGAGGTTCAAAAGAAGGAAACTTGTTCACAACTTTCAAACCAAAATTACACACAAATTACACTTAACTCAAAACTATCTCTCAAATGCCTCTCAAACACTTAAGCCAAGGTTTCATGAAAACACACCAACTTAAAGCTAGAAATTCTTAAGAGACAATGAAAAATTTTAAATAGGGCCAAAGAGGATCACTTTCATATCATATTCAAAAGGAGAAAGGCTCAAAAATTGCATCACAAAATAGGACTTGAGCTACAAGACTATCTTTGCAAGGAGAAAGAACAAAGGCTCTGCAATGAGATAGGATGCAAGAACTCACAAGGAGGTAGAATTTAAGAGCTATAATAATGCCTAAGAATGGGGTTTAAATAGGTCCAAAACCCACAATCTTCATTATCCCCTAAAAATGGAAGCATATCCATAATTCCCCTCAAATTAGTTGGTAGGTGAAATGTATCATCTCCATGGATCATGCTGAAATCTGAAATCTAACATCTTCCCCAAATTCAGTTGGTAGGTGTACGTAACTTGCCCTTTTATGAAAATCCTTGTACCCATGAATTTGGAAAAATTAAATTCCACCAACTCCATAATTTTTGCATTTTAAAATTATATTTAAATGAAATGATTTATACTGACATCAACCATTTAAATATTTACATTTAACATCAAATGCAAAATTAAACCCCCCTTGTAAACTTTCAATTTTCCCAAAAATAATGCCTTTATAATAAAACCCCCCCTCTAGGCATTTAGGAAATAAAACATTCCCCTTTACAATAGTGATTAAACTAATTTCCCCCTTAATACTTAGGCATTTATG
Source organism: Cupressus sempervirens (assembly GCA_028749045.1). NCBI lineage: Eukaryota > Viridiplantae > Streptophyta > Pinopsida > Cupressales > Cupressaceae > Cupressus > Cupressus sempervirens. The sequence goes on along the minus strand of CM053789.1, from coordinate 418,123,534 downwards.
AAATAAAAAAATTTCTCCTCTTTTAACAATATTCAAAATATGTCTTTTAATACTTTAAAACATTTCACCCAAATACAACATGAAATGCCTAAAGTCACATGAAAAAATCAATCCAAAGGGAAATATATAGAGAAAACAAAATAACTTAGCCTGCACTTGCACTTGAACTGAGAGAAAGAGGGAAAGTTTCCTAGAGTAGTGAGTTGGATCAACTTTCCTATAGCATTGGAATCAGAAATAGTAGATTTTTGCAGAAAGTAAGCTTCATGTTATTTCATTTCTTCATTTGAGAAATTTTTTTGTAGTTTTTTACTAAGCCTCAACTTGCATTTTGCTTCTTTATGTTGTTATTTTTATGCACATTCTTCATGCTCCTATAGAATTTCTATGGAGGTTGCAGCAACATAAATATTTATGCTTTCTACATGCTACAAGAAGGATGGTTTGTTCCTATCACACTTATTGATCTAATAAAAATAAAGGTTACGGGCTACATGATTCATGTTGATTTTTTCCTTCATTTTTACTTGTACGGCTTTACATTTTTTATAGCTATGACCTGCAACTCAGTTTTCATGTATTTCTTCATTGCTTTACATGAATGGCATTGATATGGCTGCAATTGTATATTAGTTTATTTTTGTTGCAACTACAAGAAATCTATATATGTTTTATTTCATGTCACATGTCTGCATGCAATTAGGGTTTGAATCTTTGTGGCCTTACGATGCATATATGGGTAGGGCATCACCATTGATATGGTGCTTCTATCTTGATGTAAATGTAGGCCATGGTTGTATATTTATTTTTGCAACCTTATTTGATGTTTCCTCTCTAATGAATATGAATTTTTTTTTATTTCAGTAGGGGCTACATGCATGAATCTTCATGTTGAGGATGTATCTATTGTTCTCTTTCTTTTGTGTTGGTCATATCCCCATGTTGCAGGCCATGGTTGTATATGAACTTTATGCATATGTGCATGAGATTTTCCTTGCAAAAAGATAGCCTACATGTTATTTTATTTTCATCCCTCCTTTTCGATTTATGTCAATTTTATTGATTTTATTAGATGCACATCCATTTGCACTTTCTTTATCATGGTTTCATATTGAACTTGTTAGATGTGTGTCATGAATCCACTTATAGATTATGATGGTCATGACCTATATGCACACACTTCTATATTCTATTGGTTCAATGATGATGGTTGCATATGTATTTATTTCTTATACTTTTAGCATTTCACTTGATTTACTAGCATGCTATTATTCTCAAGAGGCAACAATATCACCATTATGTACATACTTAAGCTTTCAGACATGCATGCATGTATGCATCTTCTGTAACTTGTATATGTGCATACATGTGTGAAAGCCAATGATCATTATTTCTTTTTCTTATCATAATAGCATGCAAAAATATTTTCATTTATGAAGTCTTGATGAAACAGAGAACAAGATGCATGCATTATTTGATGCTAGATTTACATTTCCATTTTTGTCTTCCTAGCATTCTACTCAAAATATCATAGTTTCTATTACACTTAGCTTATATGTTGCATGATTCCTTTTACTCATCCATGAGCACTTATAACTATAATATACTTCATTAATGCTTGTAGGGGATTTCTTTGCTGCATCTAAGGTTATGAATAATGTAGGTTTAAAATGCCTTGATATTTTTTATTTTTCCTTACTTTTGGTACCTCCTGTCGCTGATAACAGACCTGCATTTTGCATTTTTATTTTTTCTACAAGAATAATGTCTAGTTCTTGTCTCCTCTACAAGTTTTTCTTGCATGCTACATATGCAATTTTTAATCCATTTAACTTAGTGTAACTAGACATAGAACAAACACATTAGATAAAACATGAGCTTCTCTCCTTGTGCACAATCCTTTTGATGGTCTCTTCTGTGCGTGTCTTGAGCATAGTCACTAAGCATTTCCTTGACCATATGTATGAATGAGATTTAAAAGATATAAAATATTTCTTATATCTTTCTAGATCTAATCCCACTCATTCTCTTCTTGTAACCCTTGCAGATTCTGATAATATAGGTGTTGGAAGGAAACTGCATCTAGTGATCAATCTTTGCATACCAACTCAGGCAATGTATGATACCTTGTATCTTTCTCGTTCTTTGATGTATTCATGTACTCATCTTTAAGGAATTATGTATGTTTTTGGCTATGCTCACAACCTATGTGAGCCCATGAACCTTATTTTATCATTATTACATGCACTTTTCATTATGTACATTTCATATTATGTTGAATACATGCACAATGTTCTAGTTACACATGTTGCTCTTCATCTTCTTTCAGTATGCCCTTTTATTTCATCTAATTATTTGTGCAAATGTACTTGATTTTTTCTTTAATTTGCAAATGAACAAAAATCCAATTCATATCACATAATAATAAAAAACTAGGGTATTGTAGAGGAAAATTCACCTAGTAGTTAGGCTACTAAGTATCACCAATTTGAATTATAAATGCTTCCAAGATTCAGCTAGATTTATCAAAGTTTCTCCTATAAAAGCTCTTCATAAGCCCATTGATATAAAGATGTGTCCTAAAGATGAGAACCTTGATCATGTTTCTCACTCTAAATATGTTGATATCTCCATGCAATATCCATTTGCATCTTGTAAATCCATCCTTGGTCCTTATAACTCAAAGCTAAAACCTTCGAACCTTCCATACATATTGGGAACTTATATTCCTCCATCTCCTATACCTCAAGATCAACAATGAAATTCATCCTTGAGAAATTTTCATTCACCCATCCAATTAAAATTTCCATATAAATCTAATTCATCCTCAAATCCCAAGTCTTTTGGAAACAATTTGGATGTACACCATAAAAACAAAAAATACAAGAATCCATTTACAAATAAAAATCACCATGTCTTATATAATAGACATGTGAATATAAAAATGAAAGAAAGATTCAAAAGATCACAAAGGACCATGAAGCAAAGAATAAAATCAAGGAAAATATGGGTTCCTTAATCCATCATCGAAGAAATGCTTCCTAAAGCATCCAAAAGAAAAGAGAAATCAAAAGATATATGGATTCCCAAGTCTCTCTTAATAGACTTGAATATTAGTAAAGACAAATCAAAGTTGATATCAAAACTTCCAAATACTTCAACTCCATCTTGTTGAAAGGATATTCTTACAGTGAATAAGATTGACAAAACCTTTCATGGAACTGAATGTGAGATCTATAATATGCAAGTGAGTTGTATTGTTATCAAATCAAGTCCTATTGTTACTCTCTAACAATTGTATATGTCTGGATAAATCCTTTGGATTAAGGTTGATCTAACAGTCATTAGTAAATCCTTTAATAAGGTGACGTTCTAATGGAATGTTCTAAAGTTCTCTAACAAGGCTGACTCCTAACAATGTGATTGAAATCCTTTAACCATGTCACATTTAATAGTGTGCATTGTAACCTTTAAAAGTGTTGAATCCTCACAGAGCTCACTTTAGAAGAGAGAAAATTGGTAGCATATTACTAGTGGTTTTTTCCAAATTGGGTTTCCATGTAAAATCCTTGTGTCAAAATGTGTGATTGATTTTTTAATATTGCATGTTTACATTTCTGCAAAGTTAATTTGACATAGGAAAGCAATATGTATATGTTTAATATATTCAATGGTCAATCCATGCATAAGAATAAGTTGCAATACTCAAAAGTTTTATTTGTACATTTGGACCGTGGATAACTGATTCACCCCTCATCCTCCTCTCAATTATTCTAAAGTATTCCAACAATTGGTATCAGAGCACCAAGTGCTTGTGAAGAGAAAGTTTGAAGGTACTTAAAGATAAAGATCAAGATGTACATAAAGGAGGTGCTCAAGTTAAACAAGAAAAACTTTCCTATTTGGAAAAGTCTGATGAAGTTATATCTAGGAGGTGTTGGAGATTATGCACAGTCAACTATCACCATTGAGCATGTTGATCCAACTGGAGCCTCAACTATTGAACAATTGAAACAAAGGAAAGAACACAAGTAGGAAATATTGGAGACTGCATGTGCCCTAAGCTACTTAGAGTTTGATGACATCAAAGGATGTGATTATGCTAAGAAGATGTGGGATGCCCCATAGAAGATCTATGGAAGAGACAAGAATGTGCTGAGAGCCAAAGCTAAAAGCCTAAGAGGAAAATTTGATGAAATGAGAATGGAAGATGTTGAGACTACAATATAGTATTGTGCAAGGATCAAATATATTGTTAATGCAATTTGAAGATCTAATGGACAGATTGAAGATGAGACTGTGATCAGCAAAATATTGAGAACCTTGTTGCCTATCTATGCTATTAGAGTTTCTACTATACAAGAACTGAGGTGTACCCCTAGTACTAATCTAACCCTTGAAGGACTAGTTGGTAGACTCACTACTTTTGAACTTTCAAATTTTGATAATTTCAAATCTAAGAATGTTGAATATACTTTTAAATCTAAGATGGCACTAAAAGAACCTAAACATAAGAAAAAGTAAAAGGTCAAACCCGCTACTAATAAGAGTGATACAGGTGATGAAGAGCTAGAAGAATTGGAAGCAATGTTGGCTAGGAAATTTCACAAAGTCTAAGGAAAATGCAAAGGTAAGTTACCCATGTTAGTGTAAATAATTGATTATTATTACACTTAACTTAAGTTTACTTAGGTTAATGCATTATTTTATTATTTATTAGTTAGACACCTAGGAGTATGTGTACTCATATGAGTTGTCTTGTTGACAACACAAGTGTAAGGAACTCATTTTAGAACATGGTGTCTACAACACTGGAGTTTGCATAATCAACTAAATTATCACATAGATAACACAGTTGTTCACACTCTAATTAAGCACATGGTGTCTACAACATAATTTTATGTGACACGCCTACGTAGGCTTATCCTCTCATCATCACACTAACTCATGTGCTCAATGGAGGATAATCCACTCTTGGTGGACATGTGCTTACTTGTGAGGCTTATCACTTTGCTAACTCCTAGTCATTCTAGAAGGCTTTATATACAGGCACTTCTAGTGTACATGTACAAAACCACATCAATTATTGAATGATCTAATATCCAAAGATTTAGACATTATCCATTTTCATATTTTTATTATGATCATACATCATTTGGTCCATATTGTGCTTTGTTCTTGAGCTTCTTGATATTGGCATCATTTTTCCCTAAGGAAAATTCTTATATGGTATCAGAGCTCTGCCAAATTCTTACATGGCATCAGAGTCATAGGAGCATCATTCATAGCCATTGGAGACCATTTTTGTTTCATCTCTCAGAGGACCTCGATTCAGATCTAGAGTATTCGTAGTCATTGGGAGCATCTAGAGCCAAAGTGGACCTCACCATTGCATCTGAAGCGTTGATTCGGTGAATTTTGACTATAAATTTCCCTACCTTAGGCCATAGTCAAAATTGAGGAAATTTTTTTTTGCAAACTGGAACCTAAAGGCCCAATTTGCAAAATTGGTATGATCTCTTCAGATCTGTGCAATTGATTTTCAAATCTATAATCAAATATTGGCATCATATTCAAAAGGTCAAAAAACTGCCAAATCGAATTTTGTTTCATCAAAATTAGACATCTAAGGTGAAATCTAGAGTCAATTGATTTTTGGAGGTGTAATGGCAGCGATTCAGGAAAAATAATTACAGAGGTGATTTTCAAACAATGATATCTCCCTCGTATGGACTCCTTTTTTCGAGAATTTTTTTTTGTTTTGGGGTAGAATTTTGTGATATACACATTGGTGCAGGTTGTTTGAGATCTCTATTCCTGAATCTTTCTACAACTTGCAAATTCCAATTTTTGCAATTTCAAAGGCTTAGTTCGGGCTCATCTGGACACATATTCAGGTGCTATTTTTTTTGAGGGTGCAAGATTTTTTGTCTACTTTCCAGATCTAGTATAAGTTCGGATTAATTCTTCATAGACACAGTACTTTTAGAATTTGGTCTCATTTTGGCCTATTGGCACTTGTAATTAATTAGATCCTTGAGAGGTCTTGTGTCTTATCTTGTTGAGTCTGATATAGCTTCATATTTATTGTTGTAACCAGAAAAATCAGAAGTCCACTTAGGCTCTAAATTGGAAAGTGGCCCATTACAATTGCAATAAATATAAAGTGCCAAATCATGCATTAGGGGGGGTTTCTTTGATTTCTTTTTTGTATTTTGGGGTGTGCATACATTTATTGATCTCATGGAGTTTTGTCACACATGTTAGTTTGGTATAAGACCAAGGTTGACAAAGAGGAACTATCACAAATGGAGTGCTTTAATCATTAATCATCTAAGAAAGCATAAGGAAGTATTTCCTTTTCTATATTCCAAAGAACTACCCTCTTACACTGATCCAACACCTAATCACATAATTGGGTCAGCCATTTTTTTAGTATCAATGCTTATTTCTTTGATGTCATTGGAAAGTTTAGTGACCCTTATGATATTTGGACGGCTCTTTGGAAAGCATATAGAGATCCAATAGTTCCTCCATTTGTAGAGGACATTCTACCACCAGTCACTCTAGTTATGGCACCTACAACTCCAGTTGAGATCCTACCTCTTGATGCTCTTGTTGCTCCTACTGATCCAGTTCTAGCTATAGATGCTCTTGATTCAGTGCAACAGGAAACACCATGTCTTCCTATTTCAGCTTCATGGGATGACTTCCTTCCAAACATTGCAGTGTTGTTTGTGGAGTCTTACATTGAAGATGTGGGAGACATCATTGATGACATCCATCTTCTCTTTGTTGAGGAGACTTCTTCTTCACTTGTTGCAAGGGAACACTCCGACCCTCACCCACTTGATCTTTCTTTCGAGACTGACATGATTGTGGGTACTTCTTTACAATAGATAGAGAAGAACTCTTTTACTTCATAGGACACATATTAGTCTTTGGAGATTGTATTCTACTTTCCTTAGAAATCATATCTTCTGAGGATTCTTCCTCCTAGTTGGGGAGTATTCTCTACTACAACTATGGCACCATTTCTTCCTATAAGGAGGAACATCATTCAATTTTCATGGTGTAGCTTCTTCAATCATCAAGGAGCTTCTTTCATGGGTATGCATTCATCATTGAGGGGAGGCTACATTGCTTCTTTTCCCATATCTTCCTATCAAGATGCTTCATTATCTTTAGAGGTTGATTCACTTTCATACATGGACATGCTACCATGTTTGCCACCTTCTTTTCAACATACACTAGATTGGTTCATGGCATCTACATTCATCAAGGACTTGTCAACATATGAGTAGCCTTAACAGGAAGAATCCACAACATACTACATATGGATCCCTCTTCCATATTCCTATCCACAATGGGAAGTATACTTGCACCTATACTTGGTGTATCTTTTTCCTAAAGGGAGAAATGTTGTTTGTAGGCATTGGATTCTCTTTTGTCTTCAAACACCTATCATTATGAGATCCTTCACTAAGGGGAAATTTCATGGAGGAAATCTCTATTGTATATGCATGATGTATGTCATAATGGGGGGGATCTTGATTACTCCATCCATCCATTCATCTTGTTTTTCATCTCTCTTTTTTGGGGGAGGGTTTTTCCCATGAGGTTTTCCCTCTTTCTTTGTTTTCAGAGAGATTGCATTGCATTTGTACATGGGTACCTAACATGGCCTCGTAGTTGGGACCGAGCATGCATTTTCATCATAGCTTTCCTAAGCTTAAGTGCATTCCCCTAAGTTGCACTTAAGGGGGGGTGTTAGTGTAAATAATTAATTATTATCACACTTTAATTAGGTTAATGCATTATTTTATTATTTATTAGTTAGACACCTAGGAGTATGCATACTCATACGAGTTTTCTTGTTGACAACACAAGAGTAAGGAACTCATTTTAGCACATGGTGTCTACAAAACTAGAGTTTGCATAATCAACTGAGTTGTCATGTAGACAACATAGTTGTTTGCACTATAATTAAGCACACGGTGTCTACAGCATAATTTTAAGTGACACACCTATGTAGGCTTATCCTCTCATCAATGCACTAACTCCTGTGCTCAATGGAGGATAATCCACTCTTGGTGGACATGTGCTTAGTTGTGAGGTTATCACTTTGCTAACTCCTAGTCATTCTAGAGGCCTTTATATAAAGGCACTTCTAGCGTACATGTACAACAACACCATCAATTATTGAATGATCTGATATCCAAAGATTCAAACATTATTCATTTTCATATTGTTATCATGATCATACATTATTTGGTCCATATTGTGCTTTGTTCTTGAGCTTCTTGATCTTGGCGTCATTTTGTCTAAGGAAAATTCTTATATGGTATCAGAGCTATACCAAATTCTTACAACCCATCATACACTTTAATTGTCATGAGGTTGGCCATATTGCAGCAAGATGTCCTCATAAGTCAAACAACAAGAATGAAGACAAATGTAGAGGTAGAAAAGATGACAGTAACAAAGGCTACAAGGACAAGGGAAAGAAGGCTTGTTACATTACTAAAGAAGAATCCAACGACGAAAGTGTTGGTGCTCAAAATTGTAGCCCAAAATTTGAGCACTATTGAAGAAATTGAGTCCTATAAAAGCTTTCAAATGTGCATGTACCTAGCTGTACCTTTGAGCCCCGTGAGGTGTTTAATGCTTCTAGCACCTTTCATTTAGTGCATCTATGTGTTCCATAATGATAAATTGACATTTCGAGCCATTTCATGAAGTCTCATTTTGAGCATTTGTCAAATCTGCATTTTCACTTGTGTCAAACAACGACAAGAGGCTATGTTTGCAATTGAATATCTCGCACCTAGAAATGTGTCATGACCTACCACTTTGGGAGTATCTAGTGTCCATACCTAAGAGCCTATGTTTCAAATTTTGTGTTGCTTTGAATCTGTTTGACTAGGTTTTGAATCCTCCAAAGTTGGTAGTTTACTATTTTCATGCTGATGCACTTTGCACCTAATTCTGGAAGACCCTGTTTGACGTGTTATAATTTTGACCCAGTTGACCCAAATGCTAAATTTCCTTTTGCATTGCATTGCAGACATTAGAGACTTGTTATGTTTCAAGTTTTAGCTCATGATGAATTCATTTGATTAGTTTTCAAATGCGATTCCAAATGTAATTTTTATCTTTTTACTAGTGTCGGCATTTGCAGATTTGTCAAGACCCCTATTTGTGATGTCATAACTCATAATCCATGATAGGTGAGATCAAATGGATTATACCACTGAATTGTCCTCTAAAAATACTCTAAGTGTGCTAGTTTGCAAGTCATGACGAATCCATTTGCACACTTTTCTAGGTCAATTCCATGTGCAAAAAATGTTTTCTATCAGTGTTCCCAGTCTGCAAAATCCAAGTAGCCCACTTTGACCATTCACCATTTTCATCATGTTATTCGTCATAAACCCAAATCATAAATCCATGTTCTCCTCATGACAATGAACCAACATCCTAGTTTTCATTTTCCCAAGTGTCTGTTTACCTAGTTTTCAAAGCCAAATCTGAACGTAATTTATTGTTTTTTGACATGTTTTCTTGCAGGCAGTTCTGAGAGGTCAACTTTGACAGTGAATATCTTTTGACCCTGAATTCGTCATAGGACGAGATTCGATGGGGTGCAAGTGTGCGAAACAAAGAATCAACGTTGTTGATTTCAAAGCTTGGTCAGATGTTTGAGTCAGTTTTTAAAGCTAGCCGACAGGCCCTGTTAGCAAAAAATTACAGTTTGCAAAGAGATGAAAAATGAGTTGCAAATTCATTTTTAGTGCTCAAATTTGGAATTTAGATAAGTCAAGAAGGTCAGTGAAATAGTTTTGCAGTTCAAGTGTTCGAAAATAATTTTTTTTTTAGCCAGACTTACTTTAGGGCCAGACTAATTTCCACCAGACTGATAAGATATTAGAAAATAAAGATGAATATAATCATTATAAGGTCAAGTGAAATATTTTATATGTCATCAACATCTAGAATTGGGAAAGCGTCAACTTTAATGAGGATAGTCAAAGGCCAGATTCATAAGATTATAAAAGGATGTTGTCCTTATTTTTGACCCTTCATCATGCATAGCTCTTCCTTGTTTTTGGGTTGTGTGTCTGGAGAAAGCTTTGTCTCTTTATTTTAATACATCATCTTTCAGGAGGAATGGAGTTGTTTAGTATTTTCCATCACAACTCCAATATGATAGTCAGTTGGATGTTCTGAGTGAAGCCTTTTCTTGCCCATCCAAGGATGAGAATTGCTTAGCAGGGCATGCTATGTTTAACACTTCACAGGTTAGATATCATGAGATGCCTACCAATAGATCAAGTTCTATGGAGTGAGTTTCTTCATTCTCCCCTTGAAGGTCTCGGATGATTATGTAAAAGTTCACAATGAAAGTTTTGAGTCCATGCTGAGGCGACTCTGTGATCAGGTGCTCTCAATGCCTTACTATCCATTTGCAAGGCCAATCAGTGAACATGACTGGCTTTGAAATGCAGCTTGAATATGGGATATGGTCAAGAGGTCTCCAGTCATTGCTGATTATAGAAAAACATTTCAAAGCTTTGGATTGTATCGAAGTGCTACTGATGAAGAGAGGCCTGAGGCAGTCAAACATGCAGGAAGCTCCAAGTAGCAAGGGATGCCACAGTCTGCTTAAAAAAAGGTATGAAAATAGTGGTCAATGCCCATGTTAAAACAAAAAAAGAGCCATTCAAAGCCATAGAAAGAGGGGCGTTGAAGTTAGAAGCAAGGAAGATTAAGTCTCCAACACGTAAAGAAGAAACCCGTGGCATGATGATGAAAGGAGCCACCATTTAAAGTAGTAAATCAACCCACGTTGAGCAAAGAGGGCAACATGTTAAAGAGAACCTGCCTATGCAAGATGGAAGCAGCAATAAGGATGAGCTTCAACTTGAAGCGGCCAGTCAAAGGCAAGAATCCATACATGCATTGTGTAGAAAGACCCTACACAAGACAAGCAACACGCTGAAACAAAGGAGCTCCATGCTAAGGGTAAGGGCAGTCGATGCATAAGCATATCAAGGAGTCTACCCAACAATGAAGAAGCTGTTGGTGAGGGAAGTATAGATCCATGTCCAAAAATGTCATGCATAAACATAGGAAAGCTCACGATAAGTTGGCAAGAAGAAAACAAAGATGCTCATGATTTGAAGAAAGGGAGGAGTCTGATTTCTAATGGAGCATGTCAAGTCAAAGTCCAGTCCTAGGCAACTTAGCAAAGGCAAAAAATAGAAGCCGTAGTCTTAATGCAAACGTTGAAAGGGAAGCACAAAATGGCAGGGGAGTTGGAGAAAAGTTCCACGCAGGAGCAGCTAACAAGAGAAACCTGCATTCATGCAAGAGAGAAAATTAAAGGAGCCATAGATCAAGTATAAAAGGGCCTCATGCCAAAATGAGGAGGGGCTCCACGTTAGACAACAAGCTCCGTGTAGGTGTTATAAGAGAACAAATAAACCGCCCACACCAAAGCGAAGAAAGGTGCCATTTCTAAAGGAGACCCTGAACAAAAGAAAAGATGAAGCCCACACCAAATGCAGGTTGAAGGCAATACGTTAAAAGGAGGTTTAGTGAATATATTAAAAAGAAAAATGTTTTTCAAAGCAAAAGGCAGATCAAACTAGTCATGGCAAAGCATAACGGAGTAGATGCGTGGAGTGTTTTGGGGCCAATATCCCACATATAACAGGAGGGGAGTATTTTTATTCGTTAAATACTTTTAGACTCAATATGATTAGTGTCTTAAGACAATGCATATTTTGGAAGTTGTTTGATGAGTAGTGGATTTCGTGGGTTCCAATCAGCTGGAGGTGATAAGATAAAATTTTGAACTAACATGCCTGACGAATTGATGACGTCACCAAGACCAAAAAAATCCAAATTTTGGCTAGTCACCACCTTGCTAGCTAGAAAATCCCAGGTTTTTTGGCTAGCGACATAGTGAATCACTAAAAAACTCAAAAATTTGGCAAAAGTCAAATAAGCAATGTGGGTCCCACCTAGATACGGAGCAACGAACCAAGGAGTGACAAGTGGCAACTAGACAGTGAAGGAAATGACGAGATGATGAGGTGGATTTTTGAACTAGTCACAAGGTGCCACATGGCACAAATTTTGAGGCAGGATGATGTGGCAAGCAGATCTCGTGATGCACCAGATCATACCATGTGGCAGATATGAGGGTATTCACTCAATTTCCATAGGAAAGATGCATGATGATTACCTTAGCGACATAGCGAGCATTGAGGTGGTGATGACACATGGCAGCAAAGGATGAGGTCATCAGCCAATCTCGGTGTGACATGTGGTGATGTGCAAACCAAAGCTAATTGAAAGGTGACAAGTGGCATCATATGATTGGTTGAGAGGAAAAGGACCAATTTTTAGAGGATTAAATAATGTCCTCTTTACTTGAACGTTCATGTAAGATTTGAAAAAATTTAATGTTGAAAAGTGAATATCCTATAGTTTTGACTATAGAACTTTTTTTAAATTTTTCAAATTTTTTATTTTTGAATGCAAAGCCAGGATTGAGAACTTCAGAGGGCCATAACTGGAGCTATTTTTATTGAAAATGGGTGTTCCAATATAGCACCAAAACCAGAATGAGACAAAATTTTCGAATATGAGGTCAGATTGTGCACAGGTATTCACCAGTTCGTGGTATAGGTCAATTTGTAAAATCTGAGGTTTGGCAATAGAATAAGAAGATTTGATCATTAAGCATCAAAGTTTGTTAGAGGGTAGATTTGAAGACCTTTTGAAGCCTGAATGTCGAGAAAACAATCTTGAAAAGGTTATATTGGCTTCTTGAGGTTATTTGTAACTAGTTTTTCACTTTTACCATGAATTCACTTTAGCACCAAAATCAATTATGACAATGAATCAAATATCTCAGATGTTTTTGCCTTGTAGTGGCCAAATGATGGGATTTTGATATTCAGTTATAGAGAGAAGGTAGAGAGATTCTTTCTAGCTTCTTGAGGGAGAATTCTAAAAGGATAGATGTCAATTGCAAGTTCAATTTGGGAATTGCCCTCTTCATACATATTCTTTCTTCTTCTCTGAAAAAGGTTATTGGTTGGTTTTCATTTTCCAGTTCTAGGAGCTCTGCTCAGGCTGTGAAAACCACACACCCAACATTCTCTCTTGTATTGAACATTAATTTATGTTTTATGCAGATAATTCTGGTTTGTTGGGCGATTTGTGAGTTAGTTTCTATGCATCTTTCATGTATTTGTTTTCAAGGAGAATGAATAAAGTGCAACAAAGGGTTTTAAGTTCAATTTGAATCTTGTCTCCTGCTCATGGATATGTAATATTTTCTAATTTATGAACCAAGAGCATAAATTAGATTGCATTTCATTTTGGAATGTATGTGGTTAAAATGTCTTGCTGGTGGAACAAAGAGCCATGTAATTGCTTGGTGTTTATCACAGGGTTTGAAAATTTCATGATGGGATAATTTGAGTATGAGATTCAAATCTGAAGTAGATGTCTATTCACAAGGTGAAAGATAAATCAAGGATCTTAATCTAGGAGTTATGTCAAATATTTCAATGACATGTACAGTTGTAATTTATTTAATTTCCCAATAGATAAGGCATTGATCAGCGATAGGATCATTAGGTTTTGTTGCTTATACCTGGGTCTTGCTGATCATTTTCCCTTTTATGCTGAAAGCTATTCAAAGTTTAACCCTCACTTAGCTTACCAGTTTCATGAGTCATGTTATTAGTTGTTTCATGCTTATGATTTCTTGGTTAAGTACAGAAGAATTAGGGGCTTCATCTGTGATTCTAGATCCTGATTATGCTCATTGCATTGGTCACATAATCATATCTTAACAGGTATACCCACCTAGGTTTTGCAGAGCCTAAAGTGAAGAAGGAGTGTAGCCTTATAGTTGGCCTGGGTTCTTGGTGAATTGTGTCCATTATTGGAGATAGTTGCCCATAGATGCAATCTTACCCTATATACTTGGTTATTGAACACTGTTAAATCAGGAGCCAATAGAATGTAAAGATCATGATGATGAAGTTGTCTATGTTTCTATGAAGGATGAAAATGAGGCAACTACATTGATATCTTATGTGAACAAAAGTGATAGACGGATTGCTAATAGTGGATGTTCACATCACATGACTGGAGACAAAAGTAAGTTCATTACCTTTAAGAATTACAAGGGAAATAGTGTTAGATTTGGCAATGATGCACCCTATTTGATTAAAGGAAAAGGATCAATAATATTGATAGATAATATCATGTGTGACAATGATTATTATGTGGAACAACTTAACTATAATTTGTTGAGTGTGTCACAATTGAATAGTTCAAGTTGTAAAGTTGAATTTGATAATAGAAAGGCTAAGATATATGACACTAATGAAAAACTAATTGGAAATGCAGATCAAATAAGAGGTAATCTACTTTATCTTGATATGAATGATGCTACTTATCGTTTTGTACAATTCGATGATGTGTGGTTATGGCACAAGAGGTTATGTCATGTAAATTTTGACAATTTGGTCGGTATCAGTAAGATGAAAAGAGCCAAAGGTTTTCCAAAATTGAAGAAATCTGATACTGTGATTTGCAAACAATGTGAGTTAGGCAAGATGAAAAAGTCTAGTTTTAAAAGTAAGACTAATACTTCAAAAGAAATTCTAGAATTAGTTCATACTAATTTATGTGGACCAATTAATGTGCAAAGCTACAAAGGTGATAAGTACATTATCATATTTGTTGATGATTACTCAAGAATGATGATAGTAATGTTCTTAAAATAAAAGTCTAATGCTTTTCAAATGTTTAAGTGGTATGTAGCAAGAGTTAAAAAGGTAATTGGTAAAAGCTTGAAATGTCTGAGATTTGATAGAGGTAGAGAGTTTACATCATATAAGTTTGAAAACTTCTATAATGACAAAGGAATCAAGAGAAAAATTTATGTACCTAGGACCCCTCCACAAAATGGGATTGCTGAAAGGAGGAACATATCTATAATGGATTGTGCTAGAACACTAATGATGGAGAAGAATGTTGCTTTAAAATACTAGAGATAAGATATTAGTACAATTGTCTATACCTTGAACTGAGTACAAGTCAAGAAAGTACAAATTCCACACCTTTTGAATTATGGTATGGATACTCACTCAATGTTAAATATTTTAAGCTATTTGGAAGCAAGTTTTACATTCTTAAGGATAATACAAATGGTAAACTTGATGTTAAAAGTGAAGAAAGTATATTCCTAGGTTATTCCATAAGAAAGTTGTTTAAATACTAACACTAAAAAAGTTGTGGAAAGTGCAAATGTAAATTTTGATGAATATACAAAATTGCATAAAGATCAACCAAAGAAGGAACCTGAAAATTAAAGAACCCTTATGTACTACTATGAAGACATGTATGCTAATGTTGATAGTTTTGCAAACTAAATTGTTAATAAAAAAGATTCAGTGACTGTTGAGTCACATACAATGGATGCAGAGTTGCATTCAGATGTCAAGTTGCACTTAGGAGCTAAGTTGTAGTCAAAAGCCGAGGTACATTCTAATATTGAGATTAGTTTACATGAAAGGAATGTCAAGTTACTTGATAGAGAAGTGCACAGTAAATCTGAAATTGAAGGCCCATTGTGGAAAGAAGAGCTGAGTCAAGGTTGTCAAAGTATATCAAAAGACATCACCCTCTAGGACAAATTATTGGAGATAAAGAAGATAGACCAATGAAAAGGAATAGGTTGAGAAATGACATATTTTTGTTAAGCATGTATGAACCTAAGTTAGTGAAGGATGCATTAGAAAATGAAGAGTGGAGTAAAGCCATGAAAGAAGAGATTGATTAGATTAAGAAGAACAAAACATGGAATCTACTATCTTAACCGAAGAACAAGAATGTTATTTGAACCAAGTGGGTGTATAGAAACAAATTGGATGAGAATGGTGAAGTCATAAGGGATAAGGTAAGATTAGTTTTCAAAGGATATGCACAAGAAGAAGGAATAGACTATGGAGAGACACTTGCCCCAGTTGTAAGATTGGAAGGAGTAAGAACTTTTCTTGCTTAATCTGCATAAAAAGGATTTAAATTTTATCAAATAAATGTTAAATTAACATTTATAAATGGTATACTAGAAGAGGAGGTTTACGTAGAACAACTTGCAGTATTTTTTCATCCAAACAACAAGAACATGGTGTGTAGATTGCACAAAGCTTTATATGGTTTGAAGCAAGCTCCTAGAGCATCAGTATGAAAGGCCTCACAACTATCTTGTGAAGATTGGTTTTGATAAGACTGATGACAACAACAATCTGTACTTTAAGACATAAGGAGGTAAAGGAATTTTACTAGCTGAAATATTTCTTGATGATATCATATTTGGAAGACAAAATACATTGTGTAAGACATTTGCAAATGAAATGAAGGAAGAGTTTGTAATGTCTATGTTTGGAGAGATAAAGTTCTTTGTTGGATTGCAAGTATATCAGATGAAATATGGTATTTACATCACTCAGTTCAAGTATGTGAAGGAAATCTTGAATTTTTTTGGTATGGAGGATTCAAAACCTATTAGTACTCCTATGGTGATAGAATAGAAACTATCCAAAACTGATGATTTTGCTGAGGTAAATCAAACATCATATAGGTATATGATTGGCAAATTGAAATATATAGTTCATAGAAGACCTAAAACTGCATTAGTTGTTGGGATTGGTGGAAAGTTTTCTACAAATTCTAAGGAGAATCATTTAATGGCTATTAAAAGGATCATGAGATACCTGAAAGGAATAGAAGACTATGTTCTATACTACAAGAAAAATGACAAGTTTGAATTGAGAACCTATATAGATGTTGATTGGGCTAGAAACATTGATGACACAAAGAGTGCAAGTGGTAGACCATTTTTCTTAGGAAAACGATTGGTCACCTGGACCAACAAGAAACAAAATTGTATTTCACAGTCTATTGTTGAAGCTGAATATGTGACTAGGTGAACCCACAATAATGGGTTCCACTTCAGTGGGATGAACAAAAATGAAAAAAATTGCAAAATGAGAAATTTAGATTACCATATGTTCGCGCGAACTTTTTTTTTAATCATGTTAGCGCGAACATATTTCGTATGTTCGTGCGAACATATGTGATATATATGTTTGCGCAAACATGATTTGTATGTTCGTGCGAACATACGTTTACGCGGACATGGTAAAAGTGTTCGTGCGAACGCCATGTTCGCACGAACATGCAAAATCACAAAAAAATTAACCTTTTTTTCTTTTTTCTTTCTTTTTTTCTCTTTTGACTGCCATAATTGCAAGAGAATGATCTCCTACTGTAAAATAAAAAATTTCAAAATGTGCTGCTCGGAGCAAGCTTTCCAATGACTATAATTTTATTACGTAATTTAATCATTAAGACTTTCAAATATGAGTTTAACTCATTATAGGTTCATTATCGATTAAACATCAACCGACTTTGACACCTTAAGAAAATTAGTAAATTAGGTCAATTTTTTTTTGAAAAATATGGAGGCACTGGCTTATTGAGATACCTTTCTATTCAAAAAAAAATAAAAATGGTTTATGATAAATTGACTTCAAATTATCTATGTCAAACGGAACGTATGTTTGAATTACGGTTCATGTCACTTCAAAACTTCATAAACTATACAATATTCATCAAAAATAAATCAAACCAAATGCAGACACTGGATATTGATGTTACAAATCCAACGCCGAAAGAATTACTCCATTATCATTTCTAGAAAAAAAGTTATGTGTTTCAAACAGACTGTCACTTTTTAAAATATTGAATTTTATTATGTACCACTTTTTGGAGGAGATAAAAAAAATTGACATAAATAAATTTTTTTTTTAGATTAAAAAATATGGTTACAAAGTAGGAAAAAAGTACTCAAAATCACTAGTTTATGTCATCTTGAAATTATTTATAGTTTTGGAGATATAGTCACTTGAACGTAACGTTTGTTGCAAAAATATTGATTTCAGTGTCAAAATTGGTCAAAAAGTGGAACCCATTATTGTGGGATCAACCGACTGTTGCAGTCAATTGCACAAATTCCGTATGGATTAAATAGTTACTCAAAGGAATGAAGGAGGAAAATACTAAACCTGTGGTTGACAAAGGATGCTCCCCTTAATACTAGAAACCATAACAAAAATAAAGAAACAATAGCAAATGTGAGAATAAAATATGGACTTCTTATTTGCACTGCAAATGTAGAATTATAGAATTCACAAGTACAATATGCTAACCCACTTGGGTGCCTTCATTATACTAATCTACAAGACAAGTTGTGAACTATCACCTAGAGTTGTTCTAGACAATGTTCGGGCTTTTCTTAAATAGGCAATTTTATGTCACCTGGGAAGGTTCTAGACATTGAAAATTAATACCTAGGTCCGATAGACCCTAACAATACATATAGAGTTGGCCAAATACATCTTTGACAATTATTTTAGATATTTTAGGCAACCCAACTTTGAAAGACCATAACTCTTGAACCGTTTCTCTGATTGGCTATTATAACCCTTCTGTCAAGTTTTTAGACCTTATCCAGACACTCTAAAGCCTCCAATGGTGAGCCTAAAGATTTTTCTGCAAATATGTCCACTAAAAATCAATAATAAATTCTCTAATACTTAAGCTAGAGCAACGAGATTTTTATGGTAGGCTTATAACTCTAAAATGAACCTTCATATAGAAAATGAGAACATTCTGAGCTTGTATGAAAAAATTACTAAAAATTACAAGTTCCCATAAATAGTAACCACCCTCTCTACTAGTCCTTATTAAAATAGAAAAGACTGAAAATAAAATATTTTTCTAGATCATGCAAGATTACTCTTACACTTAGGATGCTCCTGCATCAATGGTACTATATTGTGACAATACAATTGATATAAACATATCAAAGAACCATATGATGCATACAAAGACAAAACACATTGCAATCAAGTATCATCACTTGAGAGAGTTGGTTAAAAACAAAGAAGTGAGAATGGAATATGTGAATACAAAAGAATAGATAGCTAATATATTCATAAAGGCTTTACCTAAGGATGCACATGAATATCTTAGAGGTAAACTAGGGGTGATACCCCTATCCAAAGCTACTTAAGAAGCAAGAGTAGTTCCCTAAATCAACTAAGTTGAATGACATATTTGAAAAATTGATGTAGTGGATCTTACTTTAGGACCTGCCTGGAGTAAGGAAGCAGTTGAAAATAGAAGATTTGTAGTCACATGCAAGGTGATGGAAGGAGAACCTAAATTGATTATAACTACATGTATAGATGACAAGTCTTTGGAATTGTTTTCAAAGAGGGAGAGTTTACTGAGAATATATTGAGGGAGATATAATATAATGATAGAGATATCACAGTGATCATATCAGAGAAGGAAGGAGAAAGTGTTGGAACAATTGATTAATTGTGTATTGTCTTTGATGCTAGACAAAATGTCATGTCATTACCTATCAGTGTATACCAAGCTCACTCGAGCATTGAAGAAAGTTTTCTATATCTACCAAGTGTTCTAGAGTTTTCCTAGTTTAGAAGATAGAGTCTACTGAGTTCACTCAAGCGCAAAAGGAAAGTCTACGAAAGATGAGTGTTAATTAAGCTCACTCGGTTAATGAAGGAAATGTTGGATGGAACCAATGCTAATCGAGCTCACTCAGTTACCAAAGGAACTTTGTGAGTATGTAGTGTTGACCGAGTTCACTTGGATAACACAAGAAAATCATTTCTGAGTTAGTGTCTACCAAGCAAGGTTGACTAATGAAGGATTTTCTTGTTTGGCATATTAAGTTCAATTGATTTATCTGTTGATCCGACCGACTAAGAAGATGAATATTAATTATTCTAAGTTGTATTCTAGCCAACTTGACTATAGGAAAGATATAAATATAAGGTCAAGTCGAGGGTTAGAAAGCATGTGAATGAGTGAAAGATAATTGAAGATTTGATGATGTTAAGAGCAAGCAAATCAAGAAGGATAAGAAGTATATCTTGAGAAGCTGAAAAGATATATTCAATAAAGGAGGGTCAAGTATATAAGCCAAAATTGAGATCTATAATCAAAAATTCAGTTATATCCAAATTAGGTCATGTCATTGTTACTTTCTAACCATTATAGCAATGATCTAAATCGCTCAATAGAGTTGGCTTAACATCTATTTGTAAATTGTCTAACAAGGTGGCATTTCGATTGAGGTGTCTAAAGACCTCTAACAAAGACACTCCTAATAGGGTGATTAAATCCTCTAATAGGATCACACCTAATAGTGTGTTTTGTAACCTTTAATAGGGTTGTCTCCTAACAAGACTCACTTTAGAAGAGTGAAAAACAGTAACTAGCTACAATTGGTGATTTTTCCCAAATTGGATTTCCACGTTAAATCTTGTTGTCATATGTGTTCATGATATTTATTTTATGTGTTTGAAACTAAATTAAAGTAATGGTAATCATAGATAACATCTTAATATTTACATGTTAAGTGTGTGCCGAGCATTCTTAGTATTTACCAAGCTATAGCAATTTCAGCATGTTTATCGAGCATTGGCAGAGTTCAGTTTTTAGAGATTATTTTTTCTTACTGACATCTAAGGGATATGGGATTTTTTTTTTAGTAACTGATTCACCCCTCCTCTCTCAGTTACTCCTCTTGTATTTCCAACGATTGGTATCAAAGCATTTGGTTCTTGCAGAGAAGGTTTCAAGGACCTAAGCTAAAGATTAGGATGTCTTACAAAAGAAGATTCCTAGGTTGAACCGAGATAACTTTGTACCATGGCAAGGACTTATGAGGTTGCATCTAGAAACTATCAGTGATTTAGGTTGTAAGTATCTTGATACTGAATACAGACTCCTACTGGAACATTATTAGTTGAAGATATTGTTAAAAAGAAAAATCATCACATCATGATGATTGATATTGTATCTACTCTTAGTTATGCTGAATTTGATGAAGTAAAAGACTGCAAATCAGCTCATGCAATGTGGATCAAGCTGAAAGACATTTATGGAGGAGATTACAATGTAAGAAGAGCTAAAGTAGAAAGCCTCAGAGGATCATTTGATCAAATTAAAATGAGAGAAGATGAAAATATTGCAAGTGTGTGTGCAATAAAAGCATCTAGAGGAGACATTGATGATAAAAAATTTGTAAGAAAGGTACTCAGAACTCTTCTTCCTATTTATGCAATTAGAGTGTCTACTATTCAACAGATGAGATGTGATCCAAATAGAAAAATAACTTTTGATGCTCTAGTTGGAAGATTGATAGCTTTTGAGTTGGATAACTATGATAACTATGTTCCTAGTTCCAAAGGTATTGAGTCTACATTTGAAGCCAAAATTTCACTCAAGAAAAAGAAATAAAAGGCCAATCAATTAGGAATTGAAGGAGAAATAGAAGAAGGTTCTGATAGTGATCTTGAAGTTGTTGAAGCCCTACTTACAAGAAAATATTCCAAAGGAAGAGGAAAGTACAAAGGTAAGATTTCTCTAATCTATTTTTCTTGTGAAGAAGTTGGTCACATTGCTGCTAGGTATCCAAATAGAGAAAACAAGGATGAAAAGAAAAATAATAAGTACAAAGGTAAGAAATCTTGTTTTATGGCTAAAGATTCTAATTACAGTGAAGATGAAATGGTATATATTATTGTAAAAGATGAATCTTATGATGAAAGAGATGAGATGGCACTTATCTCTCATGTTAGTAAAAATGATACTTGGATTATTGACAATGGTTGCATACTAGAGAATTTGACCTGTTGGAAGCAAGAGCAAACAAACAAACATTAGTTGCACATAGATATTAAGATATTCAAGACAAAATGAAACACAACTAACATTATGCTTGAGTTTTGCAACTCCAAGCAACCAATAAATCAAGTCCTCAAGCAACCTCAAACAACTCAACAAAGGCACCCATGAGAGGCATTGTTGGTGTGTTTAGAATGGAGGGATGTTGGTGTGCTCTCCCCAAACACAACTATGGTGAATCTCTTGATGTGAAAATGCAAGTGTGATGATGAAACTCTACTATATGAATGAAGAACACCTCAAACAATGGCTATGGAGGAAGCCACATTTGAGAGCATTCAAGGATATGGAGATGGAATGTAATAGAGAAACTAAGCTAGTATGCAAGTGAAATGAGAATGTAAATGCATGAACAAACTAATCTAACAATGCAAATTCAAGCTATCAACTACCAAAGGTTAGTACGCAAGCAACTCTAGAAGATCACTAACAAGCTCAAAACTCAAACTAGCATGATAAAAATGCATGTGAGGGAGATGGAAAATGCTTGAAACAAGGGCTCTATTTATAGGCTTGAGAGAGGGCTTAGCGAGGTGGCATCTATGTGGCATCCACATAGGTGCCACATGAGGAGACATGTGAGCAAGCCATGCAAGTGGTCAACATTCAAAGTTTTCCCACACATGTGTGAGAAAACTTGAAGAGAGGAGTGGGGGACAAAGTTGTAAGAGGTGTGAGAAGTGTGAGGGGTGTGGAAGGTGTGAGTGGTCCTCACAAATGTGTGAGCACACACTTAGGCTAAGAAAGGGGTTTAACAAGGTGATTAGGGTGATTAAGTGGGATTAAGAAATGGATAGGCTTAGAAGGATGAAAATGATGGGTGTAGACTAGGCTTTAGGCTAGGTGTAAGACTAAATTGAATAAGATTTAATTTAATCATAGGTTTAGAGAAATTAATGAGATGGAGGCGATTTAAATCAGATTTATTTAAAAGGGGATTTATGGAGGATCATGTATTAAATAAATTTAACACATTAGGGATGGAAGTATTTAAATTAAATTTAAATACATAAGGGAAGTGAACTTAATTAATTAAATAAGTAGAAGAATATGACAAATATAATTAATTAATAATTAATTAATTATAATGTCAAGGGCAATATTAAATAAATTAATATAGTCTTTTTGGGACGATTTTAAGTGTCTATGGGCTGCTCACATCATATGACTAGAGACAAAACAAAGTTTGAGCACATGGAATATTATGGTGGTGGTAGTGTGAGATTTGGAAACATTGAACCTTGTTGCATAAAAGGAAAATGTTGTATTGCATTAACCAATGAGCTTATATGTGATAATTCTTATTGGGTTGAAGGACTAAAGCATAATATACTGAATGTGGCATAGTTCAATAACATTGGATTCAAGGTAGAATTTATGAATGGGAAGGCCAAACTCTTGGATGGAAAAGGAAATCTAGTTGGATCTGGCAAACAAACAAAAGGTAACCTATTCGATTTTGATCCCAGTGAAAGTTCATGTTTTATTGCTGAAGTAGAATAAAGTTGGTTATGGAACAAAGATTATGTCATATAAACTTTGATAACTTGGTTAAAATAAGTAAGAAGAAAAGAGTAAGAGGTATTCCTAGCTTGAGGAAACCTAATATAGGTCCATGCAAAAATTGTCAAATTGGTAAGATGGGAAAAACTAGTTTCAAAAGCAAGAACTATCATTCTAAAGAAGTCTTAGAGTTTGTGATACAGACTTATGTGGACCTATTAGAATAGAGAGTTATAGTGGAGAAAATTTTTTCATTCTTTTTGTTGATGATTATTCTAGAATGATGATTGTAATGTATCTAAAAGAAAAATTAGAAGCTTTTCAAAAATTCAAGTGGTATTTGGCAAGAGTAGAAAATGAAACAGGAAAGAATTTAAAATTTTTGAGATTAGATAGAGGTGGTGAATTCATCTCCAATGAATTCAATGAATTTTGCATTGAAAAAGGAATTAAAAGACAAGTATTAGCCCTCGGTACACTAGAGCCGAATGGTATAGCTGAAAGAAGGAACAAATCCATCATGGATTGTGCAAGAACATTGATGATAGAAAAGAATGTTGCAATAAAATACTAGAAGGAAGCTATTAGTACTACAATTCATACCTTAAACAGAGTACAGTTGAAGAAAGACTCAAACCAAACTCCTTATGAACTATGGTATGGCTACAAACCTAATGTAAGTTACTTTAAAGTACTTGGTAGCAAATGTTATATCTTGAAAGAATCTAGAAAAGGAAAATTTGATGTCAAATGTGATGAAGGCATATTCCTAGGATATTCTTGTAGAAGTAAAGCATACAAGTTTTTGAATTTGTTTATTCATAAAATCATAGAAAGTGCACATGTGAGAATTGATGAGTTTGCAGAAAGGAGTGAAGAAGAAAGCAACAAAGAGCCTGACGATTACAGAAGATTTCTTTACTATGAACCTAATACCCTACCAAATCTATTTGAAAGAAATGAGGCTTCAGCTCCCGAGTCCCTAAAATCTTCAATAGCTATCGAGTTGTAGATAGTACAACCCAAGTCACAGTCTAAAGGACCCGAGTTAGAGGCTATCGAGCCAAAGCAAATTGAGTTTGATAGACCCGAGTCACAGATAATGGGACCCAATCTTGATACTAAAGTTCATGATGAAATCAGTGAAACTCATTCCAAATCCAAAGAACCTGTGTTAGCAAGATAGGTCAGAAGGAATCATGCACCTAATCAGATCATTGGATTCAAATTAAATGGAACAATGACAAGAAGCAAATTGAAAGGTACATGTTTACTTGCTAAATTTGGACTTAGAAATGTTAAAGATGCTTTGGATAATGAAAGTTAGATTGAAGAAATGAATGAAAAGATAGAATAGAGAGAGAAGAAAAAAACTTCGACTAGTGTCTTGGACAAGCAAGAAATAAAATTGTATCTCTCAGTCCACTGCAGAGGCAAAATATATGGTAGGAGTAGTAGATTGTTCTAATATTGTTTAGTTCAAACAACTGTTGGCAGGTATGAAGGTAGAAATCAAGGATCCAATAGTTTGTAACAACACCAATGTAATAAATATATAAAAGAATCCAGTGATACATACCAAAACAAAGCACATTACTATAAAATATCATTTCTTAAGAGAATTGGTTCAAGATAAAGAAGTCAGATTGGAAAATGTAAATATAAAAGAACAAATTGCAGACATATTCACCAACCCATTACCTAAGGATGCATTTTTATATCTAAGAGGTAAGTTAGGGGTCATTCCCCTATCTTTAGCTCACTAAATGAATTTTAGTGATGCATCAACCAAGAGCATTATTGAAGATTGTTCACTTAGTGTAATATTAACAAGGGCATATTTCAAATGAATCAATACTTGAGGTACATTGATATTATTTGATTATTGTCTTTGGCATGAGATGTAAAAGAGGAAGAAGTTTTCTATCATATCTCATACAAATTTTTTGGAGAAGTTTGCTATCATAGAAATTTTGTAAAGAGAAAGAGTTGTCAAAGAGGGAGAATAAACTTGGTAGAAGTGCTAGTAGACATAAGTTTTTTGATAGAGGGAGAAACACAATGTAGAAAAAGTTCACACTAATAGAGGGCATTCTCTTGGATGAGAATCAAAATGAAACTAAGGATATATTCCTTACTTTATTATTGCTCCAAAATTTCATTGTGTTATGACATGTTGTGTTACCATCAATGCCAAAGAGGGAGATTGTTGGAACAATTAATTAATTGTGTATTATCTTTGATGTTACACAAAATTTCATGTAATTACTTGTCAGTGTATACCAAACTCACTCAGGCATTGAAGACAATTTTTTATGTCTACTGAACATTCTAGAGTTTATCTAGTTCAGAAGATAGTGTCTACCGAGTTCACTCGAGTGCCAAAGGAAAGTCTGCGAAAGATGAGTGTTAATCAAGCTCACTTGGTTAATGAAGGAAATGTTGGATGGAACCAGTGCTAACTAAGCTCACTTGGTTACTAAATGAACTTTGTGAGTATGCAGTGTTGACCGAGTTCACTTGGTTAACATAGAAAAATCATTTCTGAGTTAGTGTCTACCGAGTAGGGTTAGCTAACAAAGGATTTTTTGTTTTGACATATTAAGTTCAATTGATTTATTTATTGGTTCTAGCCGATTGAGAAGATGAATATTAATTATTGTAAGTTGTATTCTAGTCAAATTGACTATAGGAAAGATATAAATATAAGGTCAACTTGAGGGTTAGAAAGTGTGTGAATGCATGGAAGATAATTGAAGATTTTATGATGCTAAGAGGAAGAAAATTAAGAAGGATAAGAAGTATATCCTTGAGAAGCTAAAAAGATACATTTAATCAAGGAGGATCAACTATATAAGCCAGAATTGAGATCTGTAATCAACAATTTAGTTGCATTCAAATCAGGTCATGTCATTGTTACTTTCTAGCCATTGTAGCAATGGTCTAAATCTCTCAACAGAGTTGGCTTAATAGCTATTTTTAAATCCTCTAACAAGGTTGCATTTCTACTTAAGTGTCTAAAGACCTCTAACAAGGCCACTCCTAATAGGGTGATTAAATCCACTTATAGGGTCACACCTAATAGTGTATTTTGTAACCTTTAACAAGGTTGGCTCCTAACAGGGCTCACTTTAGAAGAGTGAAAAATAGTAACTAGTTGCAATTAGTAATATATCCCAAATTGGGTTTCCTATTGAGGTTGATAAATGATCAACCCCACAACTCCCAAGAATCACTTGCATGCAAACACTTGTTATAGAAGAGAGAAGCAAAAAACTATGGAGGCTCTAATAGCCAGATCCATAGATGAGACATTCTTGATGAGAAAAAAAAAAGAATTATCTCAAGTTGATGTTTACAATGAGAGATCGCCCTTATAAAGGAGATGGAAACCTAAAAAAAGGTAACCTAATAAGTTACAAAGGGAAACCTAAAGGTGAAAGCTATTTAATAATTATTAAATAGAGAAAGCTAAAAAAATCATAAAGCAAAATCTTAAGAAGGGAGAAAAGGTAATTTAATAAATGAAATGAAATTATCCTTTTTCTCTAACACCCCCCTTAAGATGAGCAACAATGCAACTACAAACAATGCAAAAAGAGTAAGGAACTACAATGTAATGTTGAAAGAAAACTTGGGTCCTGGCAATAAGGCCTAATGAGGTACCCAATCACAAAAAAATCTTTGTGAAATGGAGAAATAGAGAAAACCCAGTGGGAAAATATCTCCTCCAAAAAGAGAGCTGAAAAATCTAGTGAAGGACTGCAAAAGCCTCTAACTAGAGGAATGTTCCAGAAAATAGGAACAAAGAGTGAGCGTGAAGGAAACCACTGAAGCATGAAGAAGCTACAAACATTGTAAAAAAGAAATTGTTGATCTCTAGAACCTCGTCTAAAATAGAACCAAGGTAGGCTACAACCAAAGTGGGAATGAAAAGAAGAGTGTCTATATGGTAGATGATCCATCTCACCGAAATGCATAGGTATCTAGCTACTACAATCACCTAGTACATAGGATCAAATACTGAATACATAGCTCACTCCAATGAACCAAGGAATCATTAGAAACAACAAAGGAACCCCCCTAATGCAGACAGGGTGAGGTGATAGGCATCTAAGAAAGTGGGCGAAAAGGAACTACATGTCAAGGAACCACGATCAAGATGCATGAAAGAGTACATAAGTGTGCACTGAGGTGATCTATTTTAGACATGTCAGGAGGCTAATGGCATAGAAGGGACACTCACAAGACAAAGGAAGATGACAAAAAAAGGCAAACATTAACCCCCCATGGCACTTTATCAGAGTAGTGCATGTACAATAGGGCACAAGACATAATGAAACCTAAGAAGATAATAATTTGTATGAGTGTCCTCAAATGACACTACTCGAATTAGAAGACAAAACAAGGAAAACAATTGAAATGAAAATATAGACGCAGTATGGCACTTTATCTTAGTGCATTTGCAAGAATGCATACTAATGATGTCAATAATAATTATAAAGGACATACAAGTAATACAATAGATATTAAAAGTCATGAAAAATCATTTGAAGAAAAGAAATTGATCTCCAGACCTGAAACAACCAAGTTATCCACCAGAATGCAAAAATGCAGAAGACTAAATAGAATGTGCCTAGAGCAAGATCTAGAAAAACAACTAGCATTACTAGAAAGATCTTGGAAAGATCTTTCCAATGATGTAAAGAATTCCCAAATTGAATATCAGATGCTCAAGATATACCTCTTAGAGTGCAAAACTGAACTCTAGAATTTGACAGTAGAAAAAGCTATCAAAATTGAATACTAACTATACCACTGTGACGGGCTTGAAACCAACTTTCTGGTGATATCTCTTTTGCATAAAACAAAGTCTATACGCCTGAGTTATGAGCAAAAAAGTGAAGAGAGGTCCAAAAAGAGGTCAAGGAGGTGATAGGAAGTAGTGATGCAGTGCTAACATGGCACTGACATCAACAGATGATGAGCCCAAATTTGATGGTCAAATGGTCATCGAGGCGAAAAATGCCATAAAATGACCCCTATCGAAAAAAATATTTGACCATCAGAAACATAATGCCGGACAAAGGGCCAGTGCCAAAAAAACAATTTAGATGCCAACACAGGTTGCAGTTTGAAGAAAAATTACAATAGGCACATGCATTTAAAATAAAAAATGCCAAAACTTGGGCAAAACCACTGAGTGTGACTATGAAGACCACGAATCGTGGGAAGGAATCCATGTGTGCTTACAAATATATTTCCCAAAACCACTTTTAGCTAGGAAAAAGTCCAAGGTGGAGCATCAAATATAGAGCAAATGCTGCCAATGGATCGAATTCTGCCATACAAAGGATGGACAGTCAGCAAGTCAAATAGGGTGCCAAACATCTCATATGTATTACAAAATCCCTTACAAAAGGAAGTGCCAAACTCTGAAAAAATCCACCAAGTTAAAAACTAGAAACCACCAAGATGAAACTACTCACGAGAAATTGGGGAAGCTGAATTGAAACTGGCATCCACACAAATGAACTACATAGAGGGCGGAGAGAACTATATTCTAGAGGGTATCCCATGGGTAGCAAAAAAAACCCACAAGGGGCGATGTCCACACAGGGCCAAAGCCCATTCGCAATGAGTAGCACCATGTGGGAGAAGAAACAACCAGTGGAGGAGGTCATCAGGGGTACTAAAAGGTGCCAAGCTAGCACAGAACCAACAAGCATGGTGGGTAGGGGGAACTATAGACTGGCCACAAGAGCACACACATAGGGTGTGAACAACAGTAGGTCCCAAAGGGTTGTGAGTCAAATGCAACCCGGGCCTCCATTGACATGGCAAAGCAGCGGATGGAGGAAGAAGACCGGGCTCTCCAAGAAAATGAGCAATGGCCAAGGAAGAGACCAAGGCCAAAGTGCCAATGAACAAGCTAAGGCAAGTAGTAACTAGGA
This sequence comes from Cupressus sempervirens, assembly GCA_028749045.1. NCBI lineage: Eukaryota > Viridiplantae > Streptophyta > Pinopsida > Cupressales > Cupressaceae > Cupressus > Cupressus sempervirens. Next base: position 418,094,192 of record CM053789.1, on the reverse strand, counting down.
AAAAATCCAAGACTAAAAGAACCCCCTGCAAAGCAGCAAAAAAGATTGAATGATCAAACCAAAATTGCAGATTACATGCCCAAAAAACATCTTGAAAATCAATCCAATTCCCATGCACTGCCCAAAAACACTCCACGCCATAGTCCCAATCATCCAAATCACATGTACATTGGCTAAAATCACCAATAAACTCTGTTGGAAAAAACACTGAGAGTCTAAGAACGGGCATCACACACCCAAGATAATTACGTCAATCCCAAAACAAAAAAGCCCTGGGTGCAAATTTTTTTTTTGCCTCAAATGTCAACAACATCCAAATCGGACATATTTTATATGGAAATAGGAGTTTTCAAGTGCTTTGAAAAAAACATGCCCAAAATAATCTTGAAAATCAATCCAATTCCCATGCACTGCCCAAAAACACTCCACGCCATAGTCCCAATCATCCAAATCGCATGTACATTGGCTAAAATCACCAATAAACTCTATTGGAAAAAACATTGAGAGTCCAAGAATGGGCATCACACACCCAAGATAATTGCGTCAATCCCAAAACAAAAAAGCCTTGGGTGCAAATTTTTTTTTTGCCTCAAATGTCAACAACATCCAAATCGGACATATTTTATATGGAAATAGGAGTTTTCAAGTGCTCTGAGCTCAACAGTGATGCCCGTTTTTTCTCAAAGTGCCTCAAAAAATAGTGACCCCCCAAATCCAATAATAAATCCTGTGAAAGCTCAAATCTGAAAATCAATGTCAGATCTGAAGCCAAATCTCTCACAAACAAAATAGGGGCATGAAGATCTGGAGCTCTGATACCATGTTGAAGTTGATAAACAATCAACCCCATAGCTCCCAAGAATCACCTGCATGCAAATACCTATTACAGAAGAGAGAAGCAAAAAACTATGGAGGCTTGAATAGCTAGATCCATAGATGAGACATTCTTGATGAGCAAAAAATGAATTATCTCAAGTTAATGTTTAAAATGAGAGATTGTCCTTATAAAGGAAATCAAAACTTGAAAATGGTAACCTGATAAATTAAAAAGGGTAACCTAAAGGTGAAAGCTATTTAATAATTATAAAATAATTATTAAACAGAGAAAGCTAAAAAATGCATAAAGCGAAATCTTAAGAAGGCAGAAAAGGTAATTTAATAAATAAAATGAAATTATCCTTTTTCTCTAACATGTCCATGTTAAATCTTGGTGTCATATGTGTTCATGCTATTTATTTTATGTGTTTGCAACTAAATTAAAGTAATGGTAATCATAGATAACATCTTTAGATTTACATGTTAAGTGTGTGTTGAGCATTCTCAGTATTTACCAAGTTGCAACAATTTTAGTGTGTTTATCGAGCATCAATAGAGTTCAGTTTTTAGAGATTATTTTTTCTTATTGACATCTAAGGGATCTGGGATTTATTTTTTTAGTAACTAATTCACCCCTCCCCTCTCAGTTACTCCTCTTATATTTCCAACAAAAATATTGTCAAAGAAGGACAAAGATTAGATGAGGGAGAAATCTAAGGTCAAAATATACAAAGGAAGACACACATATTGATAGAGGGAGAGAATTCAATAAAATTTATTAAGTTTATTTTTGGTATTTTTGTTGGTATTGCTTTTCCATCAATGCCAGAGAGGGATATTGTTGAAAAAAGATTATTGAAGTGAAGAAGATTGATAAGACCTATCATGGAACAATCATTATTTTTTCACTAATGTCAAACCTACTACTTGTTGGTCAGACAATTGCTTACTTTGGTCTGAATGCTATCATTTTTTTGATTGATGAAGAGAATTTGAAAAGAAAGGATAACAAGAGAAACTAGAGAAACTCTAAGACCAAGCAAGACATTAATGATATAGTGTATTGATTATCTACTTAAGGCTATAATGAAAGGATACTTGAGAAAAGGCTAAAAGAATGATAAGTAAAGAAATGTGTTTTCCAAACCTGATTGAAAAAATAGTACAAGCCGAGTAGAAAATTAGTTGAAGTTGAGCAATAAGTGCAGTATCTATCAAGTGAAGAAAGTTAGTATGAGTGGAGCAAGATAAATCTAGTTGGTTCTAAGTGAAGAAAGTTAGCATATGTTGACCACCAATAAAGGCTTAGTGGATGTCAAGCAACCCAGTGTTGGTTAAGCATTAGAAGACAATGTTTGCCGAGAAAACAAAGTGTTATTGTTGAGTGCTAGTAAAATGAGTTAGATCAAAGATTTAATGAATCTGAGCCAACAAAGATGATCTCTTGAATTGTGTAAAGTGTGTGGAAGATTAATATGATGAGCTAGTGGCACATAATTAAAGATAAACCATTTTGAGGTGAATTCAAAGAGGATTGTAGAGGAAGTTTCTAGAAAGAGATAAAATAGAAAAGTTGGTAGATTCATCGAATCTTACCTAACCGTAGAATGGACAATTGTGGTTAAGCAACAAAAGACCTAAATTCTCTATATAAGGAGATAGGAAGCTAGAAGCAACAGTTGTCATGTGCGTGAACCTAAGGAAGACAAGAAGTCTAGGGTGTTACTTCATATGGTGGCCAAATAGAAGAGTCTGACATTGGCATACAAAGCAAGAAGGCTTAAGAGGATGTACACTTCAAGGGTGAACAAGTTGTCTAAGATTAGGAGAATAAATGCCAAGTAGAATGGAGGATTAAATGTGAGATTTGTAATCTGCAAGTGAGTTGTTATTGTTATTAAATCAAGTCATGATGTTACTCTCTAACAATTGTATTAGTCTGGATAAATCCTTTGGGTTAAGGTTGACCTAATAGTCATTAGTAAATCCTTTAACAGGGTGACATTCTAATAGAATGTTCTAAAGTCCTCTTATAAGGCTCACTCCTAATAGGGTGATTGAAATCCTTTAACCAGGTCACATATAATAGTGTGCAGTGTAACCTTTAACAGGGTTTGATCCTCACAAAGCTCACTTCAAAAGAGTGAAAATTGGTATCATGTTATTGGTGGTTTTTTGCAAATCAGGTTTTCACATAAAATCCTTGTGTCAAAACGTGTGATTGATTTTGTGTTATTTCATGTTTACATTTCTACAAAGTTATTTTGACATAGGACAAAAATATGCATATGTTTAATATATTGAATGGTCCATGCTTACATAAGAATAAGTTGCAATACTAAAAAAAATTATTTGCACATTTGGACCTTGGATAACTTATTCACCCCCCCCCCCCCCCAAATTACATCAAAACCATAGGCTATTCCATTCATGCTTCCTCCATTATTCCACCACCCTTCAAGCTAGTGTGTGTCAATGTTGATCTTGGCTACTTTTCCATCTATCCTTGAGGAATCCTTTCAATGTCCTATCTACTATCCTACACTACCTATTATCTTTCTACTTTCTATCTTTCCATTCTATTTATCATAGACAATGCATAAAAGCTTATCCTTCATATTCCTCTATATTCTCTATTATCTTCCTTCCACTACCCTATCAACATCTTTGAGCATACGTTTAAATTTCCTTGGCCCATTATGACATATCCTTTTAGGAGGAGAACTATTAAAAGAGAAAAATACTTGAAGTTCTGAAAAATCTAGAACAAAAAAAAAGGAAAGAAAAGAAAGAAAAAAGGAGAAAAAGTGCCTTGGTGAAAACTTGGAAAACAAGCACCTTGGTAGAAAAAGTAAAGATAAATGAATTCATCCTATGGAAAAAACCACTTATAGTGGCACCTTGGACAAGTACCATGATGAAAACCTGGTAAAAATGCCTCATGCATAATTCTTCCATTATTCACATGTCCACTTTTTTACCTTTGATCTTGACAAAGTTGAGCTATCTGTAAGCATTGGCTACCTCATCTATCAGTTACCCTATCATAATATTTATTTTCCCAAGTCATTCATGCATAGTCTCCAAAAAAAGCTCTATCCTAAACATTCTATCAATCAACTATCTTATACCATTGACCCCTTGGTCTTGATCACATTGAACAAGAGAAAGAAGCATAAAAATAAGATTCAAATAAAACTCTTGACATGTCCATCTTTAGTGGACCACATGCTTTCATGATGCCATATTATTATCCTATATGCTATCTATCTCATTAACTACCATTGCTAATCCAAAACATGTTCCATATTGCTATATTACATTTTCCTAGCTTGGGAAATCTTGAAGAGATGGTCTTTGAGGATCACATTCACCTTCTTCATGTATCCTTACTTATCCATTTGGGATATCATCTTGCTAACCCTTCATAAACTATACCTTGCTAGACACTAGGGGTAAAATAATCTTTCTTAAGAACTAGTTATCTCTAAAAATTGAAAAATATCCTAGAAAAATCCAAAAACATCTAAAGATTTTAAAAATCTCAAAAAAATTCTAAAATCTTAAAAATCTCAAAAAAGTCTAAATATCTCAGATAAATTCCAAAAACATCAAAATCTCTAAATTCCATACAAATCAAAAAATCTAAAATCTCAAAAACTACAAATCTGAGGCCTATTCCCTGAATATATTAGCTATGTGAGATCTTGTATCAACTTGTGTCTCATCCTCTGGACAATCATGTCTTGCTATCAACAAATTTTTGGTCATCTTGTAGAGGTGAATCTAATTGACATTAATCCCTACTCTAGAGTGAGTCAGTCAAGTCTCACATGTTAGTTGTTTCATCTGAGCTTTGTTATCTTTTCTTATTGTTTTTTTCCAACACAATCACTGGAAAAATTGAGATACTATTAAATCTCAATCCTAGGATGATGTATCTTACTATACACCTATCTCCTGGTAAATCCAATTATCAGGACTAGTTCGTTAGTTGGGTTTGATCCACCAAACTTGGTCGTGCCTAGGTTGTTTTCTAGGGGATTTTTCCACTGATAAAGGGGACAAGTGTTCCTTAACACTCTAACATGAAAAAAACTATCACAAATACCCCCACAAAACACACAACAACATTTTTCAACACCAAACTCTTATATTGGACATTGAAAACTAGTATTTCTCAACACTTTAACCTATAGTGTTTCTTAACACTCTAATTAAATTAAATTAAGAAATGAACCTTAAAAAAAAGTGTTTCCCAACACTGCATCTAAATAAAAATTCACAAATGGATTACACAAAGTCTTAAAACAAAGGTGAAATTATAACATAAAAAAAATATTGCTTTATATTTATGTGCTTGTCTCGATGATGTGTCAAAGACTAGATAAATGTTCTTGACTTTTAAATTTTCTTTATATCATTGATGGTTTCTTACTTATTATAAAACTTGACTAACTCAAGGATGTCCAAAATACTAGAGTTACGAGGATGAGGGGCATGATGTTTTTCTTTTTCTTTTTCTATATGTGGTGAATTTTCCAATGATCCCTAAGATCTATATAATTTGGGCATCCACTATAAGTGCCTCCATCACAATTGGATTGCGTCATGTACCTCAACTCATTTTATATGGAAAATTTGGAGAGGTTGGGTCATTCTCCTTGTCTATTTTTTCGATAAAACAAATCATCATCCTAGTAAATGTGTATGCGGGATCACGCACACAAGGATATGAATGCAAAATGAGGGTCATTATAGGTTACTAAACATATTTTGCACATGAACAGAAGAAGATTACTAAATTAAAAGGAAGTAACTAACAAGGTATCCTGAAATACATGTTCGGATGCTTAGCTTCACTTTCAAAATTACATCTAATTAAGGTAGTATTCATATCTTCATGGTTGCTAAATCTATCAGTGATGGTTGTACTAGCCTATGGTGCTTGTTATAAAACAATGCCCAATGATGAAAAATGTCCTATTTTGAATAATTAGTGACAAGTTTGACTACTTTCTTAAATTGTAATCAAATGATTATATCATACCTATCGGGACCAAAATCAAAATTCAATGGTCATTCAAAAGAACTTGGTTAAACAGTGCTTTCTCAACACTTTATCAACTCAAATTAGATTCTAACAGATTCAAAACATCTTCTAATGGTTCAAAGGAATTTCTTAGTGATTCTAATAATCTCTTGATCAATCATAATCATATTTCTACTAATCATGTGTCATCATTCAATGCTGGAAGTTGAGATTTCATTAGGGTTCATTTTGCTTTTGCTTTTGAGGAGGCATGCTCATATCAATCTATCAATACATAAAAACAAGTTCAATCTATCAATCAAATCAAATCTACCAAGGCTAGAGGCATGGTAGTTATCTTCAATCAAGTTGAGACTATTGGATAATCTTGTCAAGTTGATTATCTATGCCTAAGTCAAAATAATCTTTCAATTGATCAGTTAATGAAACTAGTTAGTTTGTTAATCAAATATCAGTTCTTCTTATATCTTTTGAATTTGATAAATTCTAATACTGTAACTTGAATTGGTTATTTGTCTAAATTGTATAATTTTCTTAAGATATTATTCACCTTTGTTCAATTAGGTTTGAAGTCAATATGGTTGGTTCACATTCTATTAGTTTCAAAATTGATAGCTTTAAATCTTAATCTCTTATTGATCTTTGTTCAATCAGGTTTGGTGTCAGTATGTTTGGTTCTTGATCTATCATTATTTAGAATCAATCACTTTAAATCTTTTAATCAAAGGAATTTCATTTAGTCATATTTGGAATTCTTAATCGCTAATTTAATAATGGTTTTATCACTTTATATTGGACTATTCTTTGAGTCAGAATCATCATTACTTTAAATCAATGTGTTTCTCGCACACCAATTCAAAGAGGGGAAAATGTAATAACCTTAAAATGGTCCTATAGACTAGAGACCCTATTTTATCCTAATAAAGAATAAATTCTAATTTCAATCCAATTATTGAAATAATTTGTTAAATAATCAAATCAAATGATCAATCAAATCAATTAATTCTTAAAATCAAGTATTAATTAGCCTAGCACATTTAATTAAATCAAAAGATTAAATACAATTGGCTAATTCAATTATTAAAAAGGAATTAATAAATCCCACCTAATTACATGTCATTTTAAAGGGGACAAGTAAAAAAAAGGTGGTTACATGGACCAATCAGGGTAAATCACATGGATCACTCCATGTTGAATCTTAGCCCTCCCTCAACGTTGAATCTCACCTGCTCATTTGACCTCAATTCCAATAAATAAGATGGATTTGAAGCTCAAAGGGCCCCTCATATCATTTGCATGGTCATGATTCCAAATTCATGTCCCCTCATCTCATTTGCATGGTTGTGATGCCAAATTCATGGTCCCTCCTCTCATTTGTGTTCTTGCATTGCCATTAAGGCACTCAATCTTAATTGCATTGTCATTATAGTGAATGCATAGCTTAATTTGTGCATTTTCTTTCATAGCAATAGTAGTTCATTCTATATTTGCATTCAATTCATAGTAATTATCTCACATGTTCTTTCAATTTGGTGAATGAATCTAGGACTTAAAATTCATATCTCATTACCTCTTGCATTTTCTCATCTAGATCACTAATTTGCATTAAATTTTGCATTCTAGGGGTGTAAATGTCACTTATTTGGACTTGATTTTTAGGAAAATTAAGCTCATTTGCATACTCATCCCTTAGTTAGAGAGAAATAGGATGATTTATAGGGTTTCTATGTATGTACATTGATATCTTTCATGTACTAACCCTAATGATGCAATGTCCTATTGAAGTGTGTTAATTTACAAGTACATATCTTTTACACACACTATCATTGTGTAAAGCTAGGCCATATAAAAAACATATGCAGCAACAAGAGTGGTAAGTCAAACCCTAAATCTATATTCAATGGTTATTGCTTTAAGTGCAATAAGCAAGGTCATCAAGCACATGAATGTAGATAAAAGGTAAATAAAGCACCAACTACTTCTATATTTGAAGGTTAATGTTATACATGTTAGAAGTATGGTCATAAGTCACAAGATTTCATATCTAAGCCAAAGAACAATTGAACACCCAAAGGACAAGGTAAAGCATCTAAGCAAGGTAATACAAGAAATTAGGACTAAAATACATGGTACAAATGTTAGCTATGTGGTGAGTATGGACATATTGAAGCTAACTATGTTAGAACACATTTAAGAGGTAAATGAAAAAGTTGGATGAATGGTAGTGTATTGTGTTATCACTGTCATATGATTGGTCATTTGATAAGAAATTTTAGGAACCGATTGTTAAAGTTCAATATTGAGCAAAATGGAGGCAAAACAACAGTCAGAATTGAACAAATGAGAAATCAAATTAATCAAACCTAGAGAAAGAAGAAAGAAGGAAGAAGCACTACAAAAAATGATGTTGAGGTCACCCAATCCAATGAATCAAGTGATCACAATACCATAAACTAAGCATAAAGGGTATGTATGGAACTATGTTTCAAGTTGCTAAATTATATACCAATTCCTAGCATAAGATGTATTGAAGTCCATATCAGCTAAGTGGAGATGCATAAGGACAGATGTTAATGTTTGAATTGAACTAGCAAGTTAAAAATTTGGTTAAGATTGAGTATCTGTTTTGTATGTCAATATGATTCAATTCATGATACTAACCAAGTTTAGTTGTAGGTGTATGAATTGAGTTTTATAGAGTAAGCCAAGATAGTTATCATACACTTTGTGTTTAGCTACTAAAAGTCTAGAGAGTTAAATGAAAGATAAATTTGACCATTTGAAGGTATATAGTTGATTTTGAGGTTCATTTAAACTTACCAGCCTATCAAAATTATAGATTAAAGATAAAGGTGATTTGAAGGAGTGATTTATGCAAAGTTTCAGATAGATTCCAATGCATGATGTCAGCCCAAAAGTGTATGTTTATAAAGTTTTTTGAACCAATTTGTGAATTTATGAAGTTGTGTAAGTTTGAAACCCTCGTTTGCAAAAATGGCATCATCTACATTTTCAAGTGAGAAGAGTGTTAGATTGTGGTGACTGATCAAGGAAGTATTGTACATACTTCATAATTCCAAAAAAAATTGGGCCCTATTTTATCAAGATTTTGGGCTGACATGTAATTATTAATTGTAACCCTAAAGCGGTAAAAATACTTGTATAAAAGGGCTTAGGGTTAGGGATTGTTTCATAGTTGTGATGCAAAAATTGGTTCTTGCAGTGGTATTGAGTTGTAAGGGATTACAGATTTTAATCAAGTTGTAATTACTGGATCATAATAATATTGGACTTGTTGTTTGGTGGATGTAGCCCAAGGATTGGGTGAACCATGCTAAATCTTGGTGTCTTGTGTTCTTTTCTGTGTGATCTATTATTTTCTGATATTGGTTATATTTGCATGTAATTGTTATTTAGGTCCATGGTTTAATCCTAACAAAGAGGGAAGCATTGAAGGGTAGTAATGCATAAATTAATCACAATGATGCTTTCCCTCCACCCAAATTCAAGGCATATCTAGACATTGTGTTGACAAGAGACTCATTAGGAGTGATGTTCCCAATTCATCCCCATGTGATCATGGTTCACAATGTAAGATTTCTCTATATGTGCAATATTGGTGAGATAAGAAATTTTGAGATGAGGAATACCTATAATACGCTATGCAAAAATGGGGTACTAAAGAATGAGAACAAGGTTGTGGCTATGAAAGGGTTAACTCATGTCGTACTATCCCCTAAAGTATTTAAAGCAGAATGGATCAAGATTATGTAAGAAAGATACATGATATGAAGTCATGGTTGGAGAATAGGATAATTAAAATCACAAAATACATTATTAATCACATGACTGGTTACCTTGTTTTGAACTAAGTGAAGACTATTCATTGTTAAGAACAAGATCTAATTGAAGACCTTACAAAGGAAAAGTGGAATGGTTGAGGTATGTCAATCAATTCGATTGAAGATCTAGTGAAATATTTTGTAGTTTGTGTGATTACACACAAGTTCTAGTAGTCAAGCCAACTAGATAGTGTGCCATGTGTAGCTATTGATATGGGTTATAAAATGGTTAAGAAGGACCACAATTATGACTTGGTTGAGCTACAATTGATACAGCTTGCAGAGAACCTTGGAGAAATAAGGAAGGCCAAGAACACATTGTGTAAGTTTGGTTCTCTTATCATTTTTATATTCTTTTATGTACAGAATTCTTTTCCCATAGTTGGATATGTAGTTTGGGATAAGACTAGGCTTGTGATCAAGAAGATAAATGAGTAAATTGAACAGATATGTGAGAATTTTGAGAACATTATGGATGGTTATTTTGAAGATTTCAAGAGGAATATGAGGAATAGGTCAAGGATACCTAAGTTGGTAGTTAATCAATACTATGATCACATATTTTTTCTAGTTGATATAGATTACACATATGTACGGGCAGTAATACTAAGAATGGAATGGCTAGGGCCTATGCAATATTAAGTTAATGTTGATGAAGTGTTAGCCACTATTACCACTTTGTTACTAGAAGAGATAGATACAAATGTTGATCCATTCAACACATATGAGACTGCTAAGATAAAGATGATAATGCAAACCAAATCCCCTCAGTTGGATAGAAAGAGAAAGAAAATGATCCAAGACTTGGAAGGTAGCCTTGGAGATAAACCACTACATATTACCAAGGGTAAAGAAGAAGATCTTAGCAATGATGATGAAGGTGAAGAAGACGAAGGAAAAGGAAAAGAACTTTTTGTTGCAAAGCCCAAGGCAACTAAAGGAAAAGAAGTTGTAGTAGTTGAGCCTAAGGTGAAGAGTGGCCTAAAGAAAGTGGCAACCCCAACACCGTAGAGAGTTACTAGGCAAATCTCTAAGGCATCAATTCCTCCAATTTTTAAGCATGTAAGCATAGGAGTAGAGAATATTACAAGCCTAGTCAAGTGCAAAAGTCCTAAAAAGAGGACACTAGAAGCAAAAGAGGTCAAACAAAGTCAACAAAAGAAGAAGCCTAGAAGAAAGTTAGTGGTCAAACTAGATGATGAAGATGATGAATTTTGGAAGGATCGAGTAAATGGCTTGAGTTAGTTTAAAATTGTACCAAGGAGAGTGCCTCAAGACATTGACAAGGTATATGAAAACATAAGGAGTTCAACATGATTAACTAGTTTTTGTATATTTAGTATGAAAGTTTAGAGAAATTTGATAAAGAGAAAGCTGAATAGGTTGTTGTAGATATGATGGTAAGTTTTAAATATATGGCAAGAGAACTAGGTAAAGAGTCACCTAAAGATTTGTATAGTAAAATAGATAGAAAATGGAAATGGGCTTTGACCACGAAAAGGAAAATGAGAGAAACTACATTAGCCCAAGTTATGCCTAATTTAGGAAAGCATCATAGAAATAGCTATGAAAGATTATACAAAGAAATTTGTGCCAAAGAAAAGGGCATACAAAATTTTGAGAAATACAATTGAGGATGTTGTATAGGAGAGTAAATTAGTTTGGAAGAATTTTTTTGGATTAATGCCTACAATTGTAGAGGAAGAAGATAAGGATGAAGGAAGAGTTGAATTGGATAATATAGAGAACATCTATAATGATGTTGAGAAATTAGTGGAAATAGATTAAAAGATGACACAAGAAATTATAAAGAGGATAGAGATAGCCACCATTGAGGATGAAACACCTGATACCACATTGCCCAATGTGACTATAGCTAAACAAGAGCCAAAGAAGTTAGTGTCTAATCAGCCAGAGAAAGAGGATCAAGATCCTAAATCTATCGAAGACACACTAATGGACACCAATCCAATAACTGTGAAAATAAAGGAATATCCAAAGATTGGTGATCTGCAACCATCTCAACAAGTAACAATAAGTTTAATTGAGAGATCTAAAATTATTGTTGAAATAATTGTTCAACCTTTCGATGAGGCATAGGTATAGTTCCTCTCCCATTGATTTCTATAAGTCATCGTGATGGATATGACCTTGATGATCTTTCTTTGTGATGTTATTATGCTACAAATATTTACATCATTCTTGCAGTAATCTTTTACTATTGTGCAAATGAATGATTTAAATAGATTGTTTTAATGTAATTAAATAAATGATTAATTACGTGATTTAATGAATTTATCACTTCGACTATATTATTATATGCTATTACACTTGATAGTGTTGTTTAATGTGCAGGATTTATATCCCAGAAAATGGCACATGGAGTTAGTGATTTGGTTGTTTATACCTAACAAATGTCATCCCTATATGGGCAATGTATCTTGTTTTATTGTTAACTAAACCCTACAGTGATTTAATAAATCCAAATTTATTTGCATTTATGACTAGACCAATATTATGTCTCTACATTTAGATGTTTGCATTTGTCATGGAAATTAATTAAGGAATGTTGTGATTTAATGTTTGAAGGGTAGTTTGGTATTTGATCTTATTGTTTTAATTACCGACAGCTCTGTCGTAATTAAATTCCATTTAATTGGAATTACTTGATTTCGTCTGGGTTGAGGAGGCCTTTAATCTAGTAAGCTAGTTATTTTCCTAATTTGATACTGCACTTTCAAAGTGAATATATATCTCAAAAACTGAGTTATTTCTGACTCCTCACTTTCAAATTAGAAATTGAGAGCAGAAATCCCAAAACCCTCTTAAGGAGGTATTGTTGTTTTATTTTCTACGGGAGCTATGGGTGTAGGATCCACACAGGATTGATCTTGTTGGATCCGGCTTGGGGAGACCTTGGTTTTCTGTGACTTCTGGTAGTTTTAGCAAAGCAATTATTTTATCATGAACATTCCCATTTTTTTCCTTTTGGCTGCTAGGTAGTGCTCTTCCATTTTTATGTCTCAGCTTTGTTTCTGAGTCTATTTTCGATACTAGTTTGTTAGGAGGCAGAGAACTAGTGTCCCACTCCATTCCTCTATGTTGGCTCTACCCGATTGGGTGGGTACAAGCATTTGTTTTCCTTTTAGAGTGGGGTTTGGGGGTTTTGGACTGTTATGTTGGTCATTTTTGTATATAGACTATGAACCCAAATTTTATTTGATAGATAGGGTTTTTATACCTGATTGTAAAAAGGATTTTAATTTCATTAAATTTTGGTCTTTTTTTTACTTTGCTTCAATTTGTGTGCCACCCAGCTTTATCGAGTATTTCTTGGCACTAATTTTGGGTCATTGATTTGGAATGAATTCTAGGTTTCCAATTTGACTGTGGTTTTTATTGAGTTTGTATTAGGATTCATTTATAATCCATATTCCTAGATTTAGGCCAGTTGAGTGAGTTCTTGATGCTAGGGATTTTGTTGCCTTATTGGGATTAATGCAGAATCCATACTCCCGGATATAGGTTGGTTGAGTGAGATTTTGATTCTTATTTATTTTGTGGCATTTCTCATATCCAACCCTTGCATTAATATTATGTGATTATTTTGTGAAGTTGGTTGTGCCCACACATGAGCATGTGCGTGTACATATGACAAGATCTTGTGAGACCCCAACTCCTAGATATACATCGGTTGATGGATTGTTCATTTGGGGTTGGGTTGGGAACTTGCATTGCTTTTGGGCACTCATCATGTGATGATCATGGGTATGTATGGTAGACATGTGGAGTGGCTTCTCTCGTATACCTTGATGTATATTCTGAAAAGGTATCATGAAGAAGTTCTAACAAGTGATAACTAAATGAATTAATGAAAAAATAAACTTAATGAAATTTAAGATTATGGAAAACCTTGCCTCCCAAGGGAGTTGATCAAAGGTGTGTGTTTCTAGCCTCCCAAGGGAGTTTATTGAAGGCACAGTATTTGGCCTCCTATAAGAGTTGATCAAAGATACATTCTAATTCTGACCTCCTAAGGGAGTTGATCAAAGGCTTGAAGTACTTGCACTACCCGATGGAAAGTAATGACACTCTACTTGAGTCCCTACATATTTATCCCATAGAGGGTCTACCCAGTGACCTAATGTATTATATTTTCTTCATGAGCATATCGATGTTGGTATCATGTTCTTGATTGGTGTGTGTGTGTGTGTGTGTGTGTGTGTGTGTGTGTGTATTAGCCATGGGTGATTTCCTTATTTATTTTTTGTCGGGTCATTATCTCCATGAGCATGGTGAGTGTGGACCTATGGGTACCACATGGTTGGGAGGCATAGCTACCTATGTCACTACTGGGGACCGATGTACAAAGATGGTTGACTTCCAGTTTGAGGCTAGTGATGGATATTCACTTGGTACTTTGGTGCATTTGGAGTATGTTCTCTCATGATTTATGTTTTACTTTGGATGCATTTGATATCATGTTTAGATGATCATTAGTATGTTACTTGATGCATTCCTTTATCATGATGTTGTATCATATTGCTAGAAGATGTGTCTTACCACCTCTTTCGATTAGTGATGCTATTGGTAGATTAGCATGTTGGATGTACTTATTCTTATGGTGAAACTGATAGTTATTGGTAAGAATGAGCTCATGAGACAACTCCAGCTATTTTTTTGGCAATTTGAGATTCATGCTCAGGAGTATGGTTAGGGCCCTTGAGGTCTCATGAAGCCATTATGGTTGGGAGCAAATCAGCACAATTGTTTTTGGTTTGGTGGCTTCATTGCTTGTGCTTTCCTTCTTTTGATAGTTGATTTATGCACATGTATGTTCACTACAATGTTTCTTTCTGCATGATTACATTAGATGCTATGGGTTAGATGTTTGAGTTATTTTATCTCTTTTATGCTCTCAAGAAATCATTCCTTGATTTATGTGGATCTAGTACTCCCTGACGTGGAGGTTTCATATTTTTATGCATTTTCTTTTTGCCTTGTTGTTGTGCTATTGGTATTTCTCACCTGAGAAGGGTAGTTTCTCATGACAGAATGTATTATCTCATATGGGAATACATTCTCCATCATGTGAGCATGCACTTCCTCATGTGGTAAAATGAAGTCTCATGCGTAGGAATGCAAAGCCTCACACACAGTATTGTGAAGCCTCATAAACAACATTGCAAATCCTCATGTGTGGTAATGCAATGTCTCGTGTTGAAAAGAAAAGTCTCACACAAGATTGTAAGGCAAAGTTTCCTTACATGAAAAAATATTGGGCATTTTGGCTTGGACGATGAAAGTTTAGAAATTGGTTTTGGACACCCTATTGGATTTGACAACTTCCTAGTTCAAAACAAATTTTGTATGGGGTATAAAATATATCATTTAAGTATTTAATTCCTTATACTTTGGATATATTTTAATATATGTGATGATTCATTTGAGATAGGTTCCAGACCTCTCTAAGTTAACATAAAGATTCTAGGAAATTTTAGGGCTTCAAAAATTCAGACTTAGCCAAATTCCAGGGCTTTAGGATTTCAAACTTAGCCAAATTTCAAGAGTCAACATTTGTCTTTCAGGATGGTGTCTTGTAGATGAGTGGCTATAACCTTGAGCCTCATCTTGTGCTTGACCATTTGAGGGTCTTTTCTTAATTCTTGATTATGATATGGTTAGTTGGAAATGGACTTGTATGTTTAACCATGATAAAAACTTGTTCTTTGGGGCTTAAAAATAACATCCCCTTGGTATATTGTCATGATTCATGTGATATTTAGTTTTTAACTTATCGTTTGGTGCTTGGGGATCTTTGGAAGTGTTTGTAAGACTTCTAGTGGTGTAGGTGATCATGTGAGTTAAGCCATGTTCCCTATTCTTAATACCTTGTTTTGATGTTTCATTCTTGCACTTGGTTACTTTATGTTGTTGTTAAGTAACTTATCTTAAGAAAAAAATTATTCAATGCATGTTTTATCCTTGTGTTCCAAGGATATCTAGGTAGTGCATTACATATGGTTTTATAGCCCATGTTCAAACATTTGGATCTCTATGTATATGTTTCCAACATGGTTGATGTTGTGATTGTGTGACTATGAGTGCCTCTTTGAGAGCTTGTAAATTTTGTTGCTTGGGTATCTACTTGGGGTGGACTTGCTTATCTAGTAGATGTTACTCTAGTAGTTGAGGAGAAGAAATTGAGTCTTTCCTTGTTATGAAAATGAAATCTATGTGCCTTAGCATGGCTGGTTTCTTGTGTGACCCCTTAGATAGAGCCATTGATTGGTGTCCATGTGTTGGCTTTGAGTGCCTCTTGTTCTCTCCTTGTGGAGTAAGGTGCATTTTTTTCCTTGTATTCTCCTATTGAAAGTAAATAAATGAATGTAATTTTAATTCATTGTTAACTCATCAAGTAATGAAGTAGTTCCCTTTTTTTGGATTAAATGAGTGTATATTATGAAATCATTGCAAAGAAGTAGGGTTGTGTTAGATCATTTGGGTTAATGACTTATGTCCCCAAACTGCTTGATTCTTAAGCTTATGGAAATTATAGAAAAATTGTTGTATATCTTAATATTGCATTACATGGAAAAGAATTAGGAAATCATTGGTAGTATGCATATGCATGAGGTTATTAATGGTATATTGCTTAATGTGTGTGAGTGTATTCTCTAACACTGCCAGGATGGTGTATTCCTTAGCATTATGTGGTGAATTATTCCTCTTGTGTGACTATTCTTAGTCATCACTTGTAATGTAATCTAATTGATACATTATTTTATTAAGAAGGAGGTTCTTTCCTCATGTTGTTTGGGCTAGCATTGGTTTTTTGGTATTTTCCTTGCTTGGACTAGTCATCAAATTGCTCCATCTCTCTCTTTGTGATTGTTGTCACACTTGACTTATTGTTGAACTATGCACATTTTTGAGATTTACTATTGGAATCAATAATTCCCCCACTTGGGACTTTTCATTTTGTTTCATGGGACTATTTTGAATGTCTTTTACTACTTACCAATTGAGTGTTGTGACCCTATCGTGTCCATTTTGGACCACTGATAGTATGTACAAGGGATAATATTGTAGAGAACATACTAGTGTGTTTGTTAATAGATGTAAATTTGTAATGAAAATATTGTTTGGTTCAATGCTGATAAATGCAATAATTTTATGAAAGAGAAACAAAGTTGATAAAAATACATATCAGTTAAATGTTTCTTTATTCTTTCTGCTAGTTGTTAAACTCTTTGGTCTCAATTGTTCTTAACTACTTGTAAGAAGGACGATTTAATATTGGCTATTTTAAATGAGAGTATATGGCTTGAGAATATGCTTTTACTTGCTTATGTAGATGTATGGTGTGTGTCACCATTCCTCATTTCTTACTGCTATGAACATTTTGTTGTTGCATTCTTTGGAAACTAGAATTCTGATTGTTTCATCTTGCCTTATAGTGTAGATTTGTGGCTAGATGAGGTTTTTGTGATTTGGTTGGACTTGTGAAGAAGTTGATGAGGTTTTCTTGAGGGTTTCTAGTTTTGATTTTGCACTTGGTATGTGAGGGTTCTATTATTGGATTGCAGGCTTCTAGGAGTAAGCCTAGTCATTGGGGGGATGATGTAGTACCTCTCCCATTTGATTTCTATAAGTCATCATGATGGATTCAACCATGATAAGCTTTCTTTGTGATGTGATTATGCTACGAATATTTACATTGTTCTTGCAATAATCTTTTACTATTGTGCAATTGAACGATTTGAATAGATTATTTTAATGTAATTAAATAAATGATTAATTACATGATTTAATGCATTTATCACTTTGGCTATATTATTATATGCTATTGCACTTGATCATGTTTTTTGGCACATAGAGTTAAAGTGATTTGGTTGTTTATACCTAGAAAATGTTGTCCTTGTATGGGTGGCATACTTTGTTTTATTATTAATTAAACCCTACGATGATTTGATAAATCCGAATTTATTTGCATTTGTGACTAGACTAGTATTATGTCTGTGCATTTAGATGTCCACATTTGTCATGGAAAATTATTAATGAATATTATGATTCAATGTTTTAAGGGTATTTTGGTATTTGATCTTATTAGTTTAATTACCTACAGCTTTGTCGTAGTTAAATTTCGTTTAATTGGATTTATTCGATTTTGTTTGGGTTGAGAAGGGGTTTAATCTAGTAAGCCAGTTATTTTACTAATTTTATATTGTACTTTCAAATTTAATATATATCCCAAAAAGTGAGTCATTTATGATTTATCACTTTCAAATTAGAAATTGAGAGCGAAAATCCCAAAACCCTCTTAAGGAGGTAGTGTTGTTTTACTCATTGCAAGAGCTACAGGCATTGGATCCACATGGGATTGATTTCATTGGATCCAATGAGGGGAGACCTTGGTTTTCTATGACTTCTGGCAATTTTAGTGAAGCAATTATTTTATCGCAAGCATTCCCATTTTTTCCCTTTGGCTGCCAGGTAGAGCTCTTTCGTTTTTTATGTCTCAACTCTATTTTTGAGTTTTTTTGGTACTATTTTGATAGGAGGCAAAGAACTAGTGTTCTCCTCCATTCTTGTATGTTGGCTCTACCTGGTTGGGCGAGTATGAGCATTTGTTTGCCTTTTGGAGTGAGGTTTGGTGGTTTTGGGCTATTATGTTAGTCATTTTTGCATACAGACTCCAAACCCAAATTTTATTTGATATCTGGGGTTTTTATACCTAATTGTAAAAAGGGTTTTAATTTCATTGAATTTTAGTCATTTTTTACTTTGCCTCAATTTGTGTGCCACCCAACTTTCTCAGATATTTCTTGGCACTAATTTTGGGTCATTGATTTGGAATGAATTCTAGGTTTCAAATCCGACCATGGTTTTTATTAAGTTTGTATTGGGATGCATGTAGAATCCATACTCTTGAATCTAGGCCGGTTGAGTGAGTTCTTGATGCTAGGTGTTTTGTTGCCTTATTGGGATTCATGCAGAATCTATACTCTCAGATATAAGCTAGTTGAGTGAGATTTTTATTCTTATTTTTTTTGTGGCATTTCTCATATCCAACCCTTGCATTGGTATTATGTGATTATTTCATGAAGTTGGTTGTGTCCACACACGAGCACGTGTGTGTGCATATGATGGGATCTTGTGAGACCCCAACTCTCAGATATAGGTCAGTTGAGGGATTGTTCGTTTAGGGTTGAGTTGGGAAATTGTATTTCCTTTGGGCACTCATTGTGTGATGAGAATGGCTATGTAGGGTAGACATGTAGAGTGGCTTCTCTCATATACCCTGGTCTATATTCCGACAAGGTAGGATGAAGAAGTTCTAACAAGTGATAACTAAATGAATTAATGATTAAAAAAAAACTTAATGAAAGATAAGATTATGGAACACATGGCCCCTTGAGGGAGTTGAGTGAAGGTGTGTATGTCTGGCCTCCCGAGGGAGTTAATCAAAGGCACAGTATCTAGTCTCCTATGAGAGTTGATTAAAGATACATTCCAAGTATGAACTCCTAAAGGAGTTGATCAAAGGCTCACAGTACTTGCAGTACCTGATGGAAAGTAATGACACTCCACTAGAGTTCCTACATAGTTATCCCTTAGAGGGTCTATTGGAATTCTTTAGAATAACTAAGAGGGGGGGGTGAATCAGTTCTCCAAGGTCTAGATGTACAAATAAAACTTTTCGATGCTAATAAGATCCACATCCTTAAAACCTTAATATGCATGCATCCATTAGATCATACAATACTTAAACTTTGTAGGTTAGTATCCTAGGTCAAAAAAACTTTGCAAAAATGTAAACATGAAATACCATAATAACATTCACACAATTTGACACAAGGATTTTATGTGGAAACCCAATTTGGAAAAAACTACCAGTAACATGCTACCTATTCTCACTCTTCTAAAGTGATGCCTTGTGAAAGGCCAACCTTGTTAAAGGTTACTATACACACTATTAAATGTGACCTAGTTAAAGGATTTCAATCACCCTGTTAGGAGTGAGCCTTGATAGAGGACTTGAGAACATTCCATTAGAATGTCACTCGATTAAAGGATTTACAAATGACTGTTAGGTTAACCTTAATCTAAAGGATTTTATCCACACTAGTACAGTTATTAGAAAGTAACAATAAGACTCGATCTGATAAGAATTTACAACTCACTTGCAAATTACAGATCTTTGTTTTAGTCCTTCATTCTGCTTGGCATTCATACTCTTCATCTCTGATAGCTTGCTCACCCTTCAAGCATTCACCCCCTTAAGCCTTCTTGCTTTGTATGTCAATTGTAGTCCCTTCTGTTAGGCCACTAGATGAAGCAATACCCTAGACTCCTTGTATTCTTAGATTCTCACACTTGACAACCTTTGCTTTTGACCAACTATCTCTATAAATAGAGAATTTATATCTTTTTCTGCTTAACCACAATTGTCCATTTTAGAGCTAGGTAGGATTCAATGAATCTACCAACTTTTCCATTTTGTTCCTCTAGAAACTTCCTCTACAATCCTCCATGAATTCACATCAAAATGGTTTACCTTGAATTTTGTGCCACTAGCTCATAATAGTTATCTTCCACATGCTTCATATAATTCAAAAAATCAAATTAGTCAACTCAGATTCATCAAATCTTCTATTTAACATGTTGTCACTTGACATGTATACTATTCTATCACTCGGCAAACACTAAAGTTTACTAATGCTTGGCACCAACTAAACTTTACTCGGCATATACTAACATTTACTTGGCTTGCACTATTTTTCTTCTTTGCTAGCCACCTATTGATTTACACTCAGCTTCTATAGATTTCTACTCGACTTGCATTGACTGCTCGGTAAGGCTTGGCAGACACTTTTCTTACTTGATCTTCTTCTAGTCTTAACTTGAGTAATCTTTCATTTTAGACTTTAAGTAGATAAACAATACACTATAGTATCAATGTATTACTTGGTCTTAGTGCTCCTTTTATACACCAAATAATTCAATCTTTCTCTACGTTCTCTTGTTATCTCCTTTTTTCAAATCCTCTTCATCAATCAATTAAATGATAGCTTTCAGACCAAAAGGAAATTTTCTCACCAGCAGGTAGTAGATTTGACATCATTTCCAAAATAATGATTTTTCCATTGTAGGTTCTTCATTTCAAAACAATCTCTTTTCAATAGGGTCTGACCAGTGACCTAATGTATTGCATTGTCTTCATGATCATATAGATGTTGGTATCATGTTCTTGATTGGCGTGTGTGTTAACCATGGTTGATTTCTTTATGTATTTGTGGTTGGGTCATTATCTTTATGAGCACAATGGGTGTGGACCTATGGGTACCACGTGGTTGGGAGGCATAGATATTACTATTGGGAACTAGTATAGAAAGATGGTCTATTTCCAATTTGAGGTCGGTGTTAGATATTCACTAGGTACTTTTTTGTATTCAAAGTATGTTCTCTAGTGATTTATATTTTACTTTGGATGCATTTGATATTGTGTTTAGATGATGATTAGTATGTTACTTGATGCATTCCTTTATCATTATGTTGTATCATATTGCTAGAAGATGTGTCTTACCACTACTTTGGATTAGTGATACTATTGATAGATTAACATGTTGGATGTACTTGTTCTTATGATGAAACTAATAGTTATTAGTAAGAATGATCTCATGAGATAGCTCCAACTATTTTGTTTGCAATTTGAGATTCATGCTTGGGGGTATGGTTAGGTCCCTCAAGGTCTCATGATTCCATTATGGTTGGGAGGAAATGAGCATGGTTGTTTTTAGTTTGGTGGCTTCATTGCTTGTACTTTCCTTCTTATGATAGTTGATTTATGCACATGTACATTCACCATGATGTTGATTTCTGCATGATTACATTAAATGCAATGGATTATATGTTTGAGTTATTTGATCACTTTTATGCTCTTGATTGATCATTCCTTGATTTATGTGGATCTGGTACTCCCTGGTGTGGAGGTTTCATGTTTTTATGCATTTTCTTCTTGCCTTGTTGTTGCATTGTTGGTATTTCTTGCCTGAGAAGGGTAGTTTATCAAGAGAGAATGTTTTGTCTCATGTGGGCATACATTCTCCCTTGTGCGACCATACATTCTCTTGCACAAGCATGCACTACAAGAATGCAAAGCCTCACACACAGTATTGTGAAGTCTCACACGTAGCATTGCAAACCCTTGCATGCTGTAATGAAAGGTCTCACACAAAAAAAGAAAAGTCTTACACGATACTGTAAGGAAGAGTTTCATTGTGCGAAATAATAGTGGGTGTTTTGGTTTGGTCAATGAAAGTTTGGAAGTTGGTTTGGACACTCTATTGGATTCCATACCTTCCTAGTTCAAAACAAATTTAATACCTTATACTTAAGATATATTTTAATACATGTGATGAATCATTTGAGTTAGATTCTAGGCCTGTTCATGTTAAGATAAAGATTCTAAGAAATTTTAGGACTTCAAAAATTTAGACTTAGCCCAATTTCAAGGATTCACGATTTTAGACTTAGCCAAACTCCAGGAGTCAGCATATGTCTTTTAGCATGGTGTCCATACATGAGTAGTTGTAACCTTGAGCCACATCTTGTGCATGACCATTTAAGGGTCTCTAATTAATTCTTGATTATGATATGGTTAGTTGGAAAAGAAATTGTTCTTTAGGGCATAAAAAGAACATCCCCTTGTTATATTATCATGATTTGTGTGATCTTTGGTTTGTAAGTTATGGTTTTTTGCTTGGGGATCTTTGGAAATGTTTGTAAGACTTCCATTAGTGTAGGTGAACATGTGAGTTTAGCCATGTTCCCTATTCTTATTACCTTTTTTTGATGTTCCATTCTTCCACTTTGTTACTCTATGTTGTTGTTAAGTAACTTATCTTAAGAAAAAAATTATTTAGTGCATTTTTTATCCTTGTATTCCAAGGATATCTGTGCGGGGTACTACAATAGGTTATAGTTTTCGAGCAACAAAGTAGGCCAACACAAGAAGAGAACATGGAGTCTGAAAGCCAAAATGTACAAGTAGATAAATATACTATAGGTAGTGGAAGGCCAATTGTTCTGAGACCTCTAAATGAGGAAGATGAGGAGATAGTACAGCCAAGTTCTACTGGTGAACTTGTAAGGACCAAGGAACAAAGACAAGCTAAGGAACCAAGAGCTGTCGAGGGAACACAAGATATTGTTCAAAGATCTTGTCTAGAGCTACAAACTCAAAGTGTGCAATTGTCATTGTCTAGCTCTAGCATTCTAGACTCTAAAGGAAAGAGAATCAAGAAGAAGAAGATTCAATCACTTGGGAAGCCAGTGACATTGGATGAGGTTATTATGATTCCAAATTGGGACACTAATAACTTGACTTATGAGAAGATAAAAACCTTGCAAGACCTATTGGAAAGGAAGACGAGGCAAGAATAGATAAGATGGGAGCAATAGAAAAAGCAAGTGTTGCATGAAATTAAGGACATTTTCATAGAACCATTTAATAAGGAAAATCTTAATGAAAATGCCCCTATTATTGCTGACATAGTTCAAATTGTAGAGAAGTTAAATGATAAAGATGTTGACTCAAATCAGAAGTTGATGCAGTGGACAACTAGGAAATTTGAGAAGAAAGTGATAGAAAAAGTCTCTACTAAAATTGCAATAAGGTAAGTTCATTTATCAATCCTTGTAAATAATGTAGAAGAAATTGTCAAGAATATTCATTCTTTGTACAAAACATTATGTGATGTTACATTATTTACTAAGGAAAATTAAGAGCTCATAGATAGACAACAAGCATATTTGATATCCACAAGACATTCTTTGAACATGGATGCAAGTTCAAGTTCTTTTCACTTTAATTAATTGACATTTTTCCAAGCTAAATTAGTCGAGTTGATGGCTAATGATGGAAGAATAAGGGCTAAGATTGTCTCTATTGCAATAATGTTGCTACTTCACTTAGAGGTTATGTAGAGAGAGCTTCAATCAGTAAAGAAGGTAATACAAAGAGATCCAAATCTCTCTATTACTGATAGTTTGGTGGATCAAGCTTCTATGCTAGAAATAAAGATTCAAGTTTTGGTGTCTATAAGGACAAGTTGGGATCAGGCTTTAGCCATGATATTACAAATCCAGAACCCATTTTTAGAAAAGTATGGCATTACCATTACTCCACCCCAATAGCCATGAGTGACAAAAATGAGGGGGATGATGGTGGAGATGATCATATGGATAAAATGAATCAGGTGAACAAAGGTATCAGATGCATAAAAGGAATTTCTTGTAGAGAAACAGACAACGGTTTTGAAATTTTGTAGTTTTGCATGTATATACCAAGTGGCAGAGTTAGTGTATGTATAGTATATACCATGCAACGTATGGATTATATTCTAAGGGGGACTACTTGTATTTCAATTTTTTATTAAACTAATTTTGATCATGATAAAGTGTTTTTTCCAATTCCCAAGTCATGTTGTCTATTAGTGTCAAACACTTAGTCATTTACAAGGAAAAATTATTTGATCATCACTATGACCAAGTCATCCTACATAGGCCTAGTGAAGGAACGAAGACTTTTAATTATTCTAAGCCAAGTCTCAAGCAGTAGTTACTATAGACACTTAAATCCTTTAGAAAATAAAGTGTTTTTATTTTCTGAAAAAAATTCTGATGACATCATCATTAATTAATTAATTAATTATTTTATTTATTTATTTATTTTTATGCCATTAAATCCCTTTATCTTAATTTAAAATATTTAATTAAAGAATCCCTCCCAAAAATGTTTAAATCTTATTTAATCATTATTTCCTTATTTATTAATTATTTAATTAATAAATTGACCAAAAAACTCTAAATAAATAAAAAAATTATTTTTTGCCCAAAACTTGGCCAATTTTCTTAAGACCACTAACCTCTTCCAAAATCTTCTAATCCTTCTTTAATTTTGATTAAAAGCTAATCCCATCATTTCCTACCCCTAATCCCAACTCAAAATATTTAATTAAGATTAAATATTAATCCTCATGTTTATTAAAAAAAATTTAATAAATATCTCCTCAACCCAAACCCTTGAAATAAATAAAACTTTATTTATTTCCTAAAAATCTAATTTATCCTCATCCTAAGAAGTTCTAGACTCTTCTAGAAAGTCTTCATCCTCATCCTAGGAAGTTCTAGACTATTCTAGAAAGTCTTTATCCTCATCCAAAGTCTAGACTCTTCTAGAAGATGTCTTTAAACCTAATCCTAATCCCCTCCTAACTTTGTCACATTCCCTAAACATGGGTTAAGACTTACTAACCCAAGCCAAAGTTAACAAATATCTCCTCCTTCAGCCCTCATTAAATGCCATCCACTTGCCTATCCCTAAGCTAATCCTAAACCATCCTAATCCATCCTCTAATCATTTGCACAATCCTAAGCAAGCTTAAAACCTTCCTAATCAAGCCCAAGTCGAAATTCCTCTCATCTCCCTCAAAATATCCCAACCATAAAATTTTATGAAGCCCACTAGGCCATAAATGACTCTTCCAAGCCCTTTCATTGCTCTTACAAGCCATTATGAGGGTCTTTATGAAGATTTTATCCCTTGAGCCTCCTTTGTTGACTCATCCTTCCCCTTTTTTCCATCCTCTCACCCTGTGACATGTGTCACTCCCTGATTGGCTGTAAGGAAGCACAATCCATGTGCTCTCCTCTCATGTAATATGTGCCCTCCATGAGCTTTTTCCCATCCTTGCATCTTAGCCCTCAATCCCTCAAGCCTCTTGCCTATAAATTGGATCCTTCCCCTTTGCAAAAGAACACAATCCATGAAGTAAAGTCATAATGCCATTTTAAGAAGCCATTTTACATCAAAACCATACACTCACATCCAAATTCCAACTCCATTTGAAGCCCTTTTTGAAGCATAAGCTTGAGCATACATCCTATCTATTTAGACAAAGCCACTCAACAAGAGAGCTTCTCGTTGAGAGAGCCCATTAATGGCTCATATACTCAATTGAGAGCTCATCTTAGTCTATCTTGAAGTTTATGAATTTTGTTTAGTTTGTAGAAGCTTTATTTAAATTTGGTTTCCATTAGCATACTAACATTGCTCATATACATTTTGGCACGCCCGGTGGGACCCCGCATGGGTCATCTTTGTTAGCTTTTTTAGTCAAGTTTTGTATGTCATTTGCTAATTTTGGCTAATTTTGCTTGTTTTTGTGATTGATAGGATTGTATAAATTGGTTTTGTACATCTACATGAGCATGAAGAAGACAAAGGAACTCATAGTCTATCTCATAGTGTTTGAAGATTTTTCAAGCTTATAGGTGGACAAAGCACTTGGAATTCTTCTTCCTCTTCTTGTCTATATTCTTCTTATTCCATCTACTTCTTCTTCTCCTTCTTGTGGGAGATCTTGGCCATTTTTTTTAAGGAAGCAAAATCATACACACTTCTTTTTAGTGCTTAAAATGAACCCCCAAATCATACTTAAATCCATTAAAAACTATAAATTTGCAAATAAAAATAAAAATCTTTTAACAAGCGAAACTAAACCAATCCAATCATTTGCATCCTTGCAACATCAAGGTTTTAGATGCATTCATGCAAAGTTAGGAACACTTCATTTTTGGGAATTTAAAAAGAACTTCAAGTCTCCATTTCAAAAAGTTCAAAATCAACACTAAGTGCACACTAAAATCTAAATCAAACTCAAAGCATCAATCAAGGATAAAATGAACCTCATTTGCAAATATTTTAAAGTTCTTTTAGAAATCTCATGAAAACTAAGAGTCCTAAATGGTTGCCAAAATTGTCCTAAAAGATTTTTTATTTGTTCCAAACAAATGTCTTGTTGCAAAATCTTGAATGTTTCTTAGATTTTTCATGCATCAAAAAAATCTAGGAATATCATTTTTTGGGCTTAAAACATGCAAACTAGAACACAAAATCTTGAATGAAAACCAAAGTCCAAAGAAGTGATTTTCACTTTTGAGTCAAAAACAATATTGAATGATCTAAGGTTAAAACAAAGAACTTCAAAGTTCTTAAAACAACACAAAAAATCTATATCTTGAATGCTCAAAAGAAAAAACTTGAATATTTAATCACTTGTCTTTGAATGCATGTTGCTAAAATCACTCTTGAGTGCCATGGATTAAAATCAAGTTTTTTTTATTTTTATGAATGCATGATTAAAACAACAAATCCAATCTTGAATGCAAAAGGTCAATTAATCATTACAATATCTCACACTTCATCCTTTGGGGCATTAAAAAAATTTACATTTTAGAAACTTTCTAAAGTTATAAAAACAAATAAAGATACTTTGAGTGAATTTGTTGTTGGACTCACCCTCTTTAATCACCCATCATTCTAACCATTGGTTGCAATATCAGCACCATATATGGGGATGGGTCTACCTAAGAAGGTGTTAAGTGCTCCACAAAAATAAAACTCCACTAACTTGAGTTTTTATTGGTCTTTCTAAGTTAGAGCATTTCTTGAATGAACATTAGTCTCGCTAACACTTCATTTGGGCATAAAAAATTGAACAAATCTTGACGTGGAGGGCCCCCGAGCACACGCTTGAAATTGAGCTTTACACACATCTTTGTTTTGGGCTTAAAACAAACTCACACTCAATCTTAAATGCTTTAAAGAAAATCAATCGATACTTGACGTGGAGGGCCTCCGAGTGCGCGCTTGAAACTGAGTTTTACACATCTTTATTTTGGGCTTAAAACAAACTCACACTCAATCTTGAATGCCTTAAAGAAAAATCAATTGATACTTGACATGGAGGGCCTCCGAGCGCGCGAGTTTACTTTTGTTGACCCTAAATCTTCTTGGTGTATTCATTCTTTGATCGATTTTACTTTTGTTAACGATTCAAGTTGGAATTGAACATTTGCATCCTAAACATGTGTGTTTGCAAGGTCTAGATCAGAAAAACTTAAGTGTCAGCTGGAAAAGAATTCTTTCTTTTAGCCCAAGATCATCCAAGTCTTCCCTCCCCTTGTCGTCTTTCAAGGCCATCTTGGGTGCATAAGCTTAGGATCCAAAATCTTGTTTAAATTTTAGGAGGCCTACTTGGAGATTTCATCACCCCTTGGGATGACCTCAACTCTAGCATTCCGACAGAGTATAAAGATCGGGAGGTGAATCCAAAGACACCTCTCTTGGAATCAAGATTTTGTCACTCGGGCTAAGCCTCAAGGAGCTTTATACCCTTGAGAAGTGAAAGAGGAGAAGTGGGTTACCCCTCCTCTCGGCTGTGTGACATCTTTTTGTTTTCATCTACGGATTTGGGCCTCACGTACCTTGTGTATATCGAGGACTCCCTAGCTAAACCAACTGTCAGCCTTGCAGACAACCATCTAGGGTGTTAATGTGTTTGAAGTGACTGATCAAAACATTTGTAAAACATACACACTCCTTGGCACAAGTATCACATTCTAAGAATCAAAAACTTCTATCTGGTTGTTCCTATCTATTGCTTGATTTTTTTACTTGTTGAATGAATGTTTGTCAAACTTGGTCAATCCTAGCTTAGGGCATACTTAGCGTAGTCACTGCCTATTCCAAAAGTTGAACGAGTTGAAGCAAAACAACCAAAATCTCTCTAACCCAAGTAGATTCAGGAATTTATGTCAGAACAACCCAAACCCAAAAAGAAGTTTCACAAAGCCAAACTCAAGCCATCTCAGGCATACTAGGAAAATTGCAGCTAAGAAAAAGGAAGTAACACCAAGCCCTCAAATTGCCAAACTCCACAAAGCAGAAGAAAAAGCTACCCACGAAGCCCTTCAAGATGCCTAGTTAGATCGCACTATCAAATTTAGCAAGCATCCAGCAGTTAACCCTGCTTATTCCTTACCAACTAGGCATGATTTCTATGATTAGGCCCCCTTTTTCCTCCACATCTTCTTGCATAAGCTCCACTTTATAGTCATCCTTATAGGTAAGACAACCACCCTTAGTCATCCCCTTAATAATTTTAGCTCACCCATCTCATTTAGATCTTTGCCTTAGAACCAAACCAATCCCCTCAAACCTAGCTAGCATCCCAAAAGCCTAAACTTCACATCCAAGCCTTCAAAATTGTTGTCAGCTTGCCAAAAATCTGCCATTCCTACCATCTTGCAAATCCACCAACCTCACCAAGGTTATCCCTTTGATAGAGCTTTGTCTAGGGTAATCTAGCTTTGTCACTTGTCATCCCTCATTACCTTGAGTTAAAGGTTGGGATCCACAAGTGGTCAATCTCGTGTTCTTCCTAAAGGATCATTAGTCTATCCTTAAGTTGACACAATCACCGCTAAGCTTGCACATAAGAAAGTAGACCTTTAATGATTTGGTGACACATCTTTGAAGTTAGAATCCCCAACCCAATCCTCCTTAGGTTTTTCATATAGCTTTGCCTCAACCTAAGAAATCATTTGCATAGAAAAGCCTTCCCCCTTTTCATCCATCAACATTGTTGCATCTCATCCCTAGGAACATTTTCATGCCACCTGTCACTCACTTAGCCAAGAAGAAGAAGGAAACAATGGAGCCCTATAATTTGGATCAAACAGTATTGCTCCCCTTGAGCACTCAACCATCCTTCAACCCAGAGAACACCATACTATCACCTACTGACATTGAAGCTTTTTTGAACCAACCAAGAAATGCAGTATTGGTGAATGCCATTATAGACAAGAACAAAGAAACAATCACGGCTAACTTTCAAAGCGACAATATAGGAGCCTTCGACTTTGGAAGACCTCCTCCCTTATCAGATCTATCTCACCTATTGTTTGGGCAGCTGCCACCACCCATAGGCTCTTATGATTCAGATTATCCTCAATATGTGCCAAAAGAAGAGCTTCAAGCCAATCCTTTTGATCCAACAGACCCAAACATACCATCCTCCACCCAAGTTGAAATATCCATTCCGCAAGCCAATCCAGCCACCACCACTCCACCCTTGGTTCATACCTCGCCACTCCAAACTATCTTTTCCCAAAACACCTCACCATTAACTCCCTTTACTATTATTGTTGCTGCTCTCCAACCCAGCCTTCCAAATCCGCCCATCTCCCAAATCAGTGCTAGCATCTTTGGCGAACCTCAGCAATATACAACAAGGATGCCACCCATGGGGCCAAGTGCCATTAGCCACAAATCCACAAGCTACTACCCTCACTCCACAAAGCTATCATACCCCACAAGCTACTACTAATGTTTTGCCAAGCTCTCAAGTGACCCAAGCTCCTACCACCACTCTACCAAGCTTTCAAATCCAGCCACCAAGCTATCAAACCCCATCAGCTCCATTCCCAAGCTTTCAATTCCCACCACCTCCACCACCAACTAATCCATTACCTCCTATTACCAACTATTTTTCTATGCCACTTCTAGGAGGTAATTCACCACCCTTGCCAGCCACCAATTATTTGCAGATACCTTCCTAAATGGGGGCACAACCCACATATATTGGTCAAACTCATCAAATCCAAAGTCACATTCCACAATCTCCTCGATCATGTCCCCAAGCTTCACAACCATATTATACCTTACCTCCACAAAGAAATCCATTTATCCCACAGCCAGCTTATGTTCCTCAATCCCAACCTCAAATTCAATATCAGCAGCAAGCCTCGCAACACATGCAGCAATATGTGCCACCTCCACCTCAGCAACCCATCATCCACCATTTAGTTGCCCAAGCAATGTACAATCCCCATCAGCAAGTCCCCCAAAGCCATCCCAATTCAGTAGCCCCATCTAGCACATACCAACCTCAAAGTGCTCCTACATTGGGGGCACCCTAGCCATCATCCATCAATTCAGAATGGGAAGAAATGAAGACAACTCTAAAAACCATCCAAGAAGGGAATGATCAAAAGAAATTCAAGTTTGAGACTATGTGTCCTTATCCATTTGATAGAGCCATTACTATGACTCCATTTCCCAAACACTTTGAGATACCCAAGTTTGACAAATTCAAAGGAAAAGGAGACCCTGTCACACATATCAAAGAATTTTACATGCACTGCCAAAAAGTGGCATACGATGACGTCTTCCTCTTGCATCTCTTGAATGGTTTTATAGAATCCCATATGGCACAATTAAAAACTTTGTTGAATTGTCTAAGGCATTTGTAGCCCAATATGCCCATCTTGTTGAAACAGAGCTCTCAGTAGTTGATCTTGTCCACACTAAGCAAAACGATGGAAAAAGCCTTCCCAAATATCTACAAAGATGGCAAACCCGTACCACCCGCATATCTTGCACCTTGCCAGAATGCCATTTGGTGAAAATGTTTATTGATAATGCCCATCCCAGCTTGGCTCACCACATGATCATGAACTATTTGTAGACCTACAAAGATATCAAAGAAAAAGGAATGATCCTTGAGCAAGGACTCATTAAAGATGGTGTGGTCAAGATTTACAAGGAAGCCAACCGAAATCAATCACATTCCAATGACAAGTCTAGGTATTGGAACAAAAACAAGCACGTTGCAACAGATGGTGTCACTAACACCAGACATGTGAATATTGTTGGTCCTTCCCAAAATCAGTCCAACCCACCTTATCAACCAAACAATCAACAAGCTATCAACTACCAACACCAGAATCACCAAAGCTATCAAGGCCATAATCCAAGACCCAACTTTCAAGGGTCTAGCAATCAAGCTAATGCCATCAATGTAGTTGCAAGACCAAAGTCCAAGTTCCAACCTGCACCTAAAAATTATACACCCCTTGGTGAGCCATTGGATGTCATTTTTGAGAAATTAACTAAGGCAAACCTCATCAAATTTCCTCCTACCCAGCAAATTGACCCAGGCCAATCCAAAGTTGCATGGTACAAAGACAATGAGTAATACAAATTTTATAGGGCAAAAGGTCACACCACCCTCAGATGCATGAAACTGAAAGATTATGTGCAGGACCTCATTGATCAGAAAGAAATCACTGTTGGTGCCCAAACCTCTCCCAATGCAGGCTTACAGATTTATCAAAATGCTTTTCCTCCTCACAACAATCAAAATCTTGGAAAAACACCTATCCAAACCAACAACAACAACACCAACAACCGCCAGCCAAACCAACAGCATGGGAAGAACAATGACCACACTTCATCCTATATAGACTATGGTAGCCTCATAGGTTGTATATCTGAGAAAGAGCCTTCTGTCAATGTTATCAATATCCAAGGACCAAACAATGAGTGTGCAATCACCACTCGTAGAGTGCAATTTAACATTACAGGCCCACCAATTTCACCAGCACCATCAACTCCATCAAAAAGTCAGTACAATATCTTGGAACACCTCGGGAATATGCCAGCCCAAATCTCCATTTTAGACCTTCTCTGCACCAGTCCTCTATACAAAAACATCCTTGACAATGCTCTCATAGAATCCCATGTCTCTTTAGATATCAATGCTACTAATTTTCGTAATCTCGTTGGACACCTATCCTCCTCATGTGCCCTATCATTCAAATCCACCGACATACCTGTGGTCGAACCAGATCACACCATTCCGCTTCGCATAGCCATCATGGTATCCAACTTCATCGTAAAAATAGTAATGATAGATAATGGATCAGCCTTGAATATTTTCACCCTAAAATTCATAAAACAAGTTGGGTATACTGAGGTAAATATCATCAATGAGGTTATCACCATCAAAGCTTATGAAAACTTGGAAAGAACCACAGAAGGAACTATTTTGCTGCCAATCAAGGTTGGGCTAGTCATCCAAGAAACACTCTACCATGTTATTAATCTAAACCTACCATTTAACATCCTCCTTGGTCACCCATGGATTCATGCCATGAAAGCCATTCCATCCACTTACCATCAATGCATCAAATTTCTGCATCAAGGCACTAAGGTAACCATCCATGCTGATCTAGAACCCTTTGCTTACTGCAATGCAGTTGAAGCTTCATATACAAACCATTGCCCTAGAATTGATATCGGCACAGCCATTGCTAGCTCATCCCACACTTGTAATGACCCAGAAACCATCCTCGCCTCCACCCTATCTACCGTAAAGATCAATAACAAAGGTTGTGGAGAGTATAGTCTGTCAAATGTATTTGTTGTCGAGGCACTCCCACTTGATCCACACACCCATGGACAACTAACATATCACAAAGCTAAGGAGATTCCACCTCCTTGATACAAACAGTTTGGCCCAACAACCTTTATATCCTCGAAAGTCCCTCTTCATGAGGAGCTCACTCTAGATGTCAACAATTGGTTACATAAGGATGCACCTCCAAGAAATCAAGCACACCTTGATCACTTTAGCCAGAAGTATCCTCGAGAACATAAGCTCATCACTGACAAATGGAACTATCAAGGTGGTGGTCTAGGACTAGAGGAAAGAGGCATGCAGTGCCCCATCGAAGCACACAAGTTGGAATCAAAGTCAGGTCTTGGCTTTGGCATACCCACAACTGGGGGCACCAATGAGAACGGTCACGCTTTTTCAAACATTCACTGTGACCTTGTCAAAATCGAAGACATTCTTGAGGAAGTTGAAAAGAGAGCCTACGACGATATCCCACACCAAATCTTCCTCGGAGACTCTGTTCTCCAAGAACTATCCATCCATTTCATTGACCTACCACTCGCCCATCCACAACTCATAGATTGGGACCAACCAAGCGTCATACACATTGATGAGTTCACATCATAGGAAGTGCTTCTAAGATTCATGGGAGTCGAAACTCCTCACAAGCAAACAAAGCCAGATTCTGCCTATATCTATAAGCTAGATCCCAAGGGGTATGAGAAAATCCCCAACCTAGTTCTGATACACCCAAAACTGGAACTAAGGTGAATCCAGGACTAGCTAAGGTAGCGAAGAGAACCCCTCAGCAAGAAAATCTAGAGTCACAAGCACAACATGAGGATTTAGCATTGCCTCCTCAAGATAATTGACCAGAAGTGTCTTCTATTCTAATTGAGGATACTGCAGAAGTCAACATCGGTTCTTCAGAGATCCCTAGACTTGTTCACATTGTTGCATCCCTATCACAAGACCAAGCTAACCTCCTCTTTGAGGTCTTAACAGAGAACATTGGCCTATTTGCACCACCTTGGCCTTTTGCTTGTTGGGGCCTTGATCTAGTTGGAACTATCACATCTCTCTCATCTGATCAACATAAATGGATAATAATAGCTACAAACTATTTCACTAAGTGGGTGGAAGCCATCCCCCTAGTCTCAGCTACAGGAGTTCAGGTCTCCAAGTTCATCTTGTACCACATTGTTTGTTGCTTCGGCATCCCATCCACCATCTTCACTGACCACGGAGGTAACTTTGAAAATCTCAACATGGAAGAATTGTGTACTTCCCTCTGCATCCATCACTGCTTTTCTAGCCCATATTTCCCAGAAGGTAACGGTCAGGCAGAGGCAACTAATAAAACCCTCCTCAAAATCCTAAAGAAAGTTGTCAATGATTCTGGCTGCGATTGACACCTACAAATTAATCGTGCCCTATGGGCTTATCGAACTTTCTTTTGTACATCCATAGGCACAACTCCATACTTCCTAGTCTATGGTGCCAAAGCGGTACTACCTATAGAGGTTGAACTTCCCTCCTTGCGCATATCTTTGCAAGTGCAAATATCAGATGAAGAATACAAAGTAGCCAGACTCACCCAGCTAGATCTCTTAGACGAGAAGTAACAACAAGCCTATGATCATCTCACAATCTACCAAACTCATCTCAAAAGGAATTTCAACAAGAAGGTACTTCCATGACACTTTCAACTGGGTGACATGGTCCTCAAAGAAAACATGAAAGTACAAGCAGATCGAGAAAAGAAAGGTAAGTTTGAACCTACATGGCTTGGTCCTTATGTTGTCACTGCCTCCTTTGGCTCCAGAGCCTATCAGCTATCTACACCGTAAGGATAACTCTTGAATGATCCTACTAACATCATTCATCTCAAGAAGTTCTACGCTTGAAGATCCTTGGTATACCTAGCTTTTGAAAATACAAACAAAATAAAACAAAAATAGTAAAGAGAAATAAGCGTCCAATGGTGAAATCTTGGCAATTCAAGCGCCTTGGATAGGTACCTTGGTGAAAACTTGGTAATTCAAGCGCATTGTGTACTAAGGCTAATCCATTATCTATCACTATCCTATCCCTCATTCATCCACTCACCATCCCATAAAACACTTGCTTGTTCCCTTGGTGTTCCAACCAAATATCCAACATCTAATGAAGCTTGTAAATACCTCCTGTACAGCTTGTAATTCTTGTACCTCAGCTTGTAAATCTTATATCATCCCTTGTATCATAGCTTGTATATCCAAATCTTGTCCAAATCTTGTACCATATTTCAGCTTGTATTATATGCCAAATCTTGTATCCTAGCTTGTATCCTATCACATGCACACAAAGAATCCCATTTTCCTTAAGCTTTTCGCAAACCATCTACCTATCTGCCTATCAACTATTGCAGACATCCCACCCTTCACGAACATTTCCATCTCACAAAAACAAAAACATGAACAACCTTGTACATTTGTAACATATCTTGGTCTGTCAGCTTGTACATCCTCTTTAGCTTAGTACCATTATACCTATCCAACTTTTGTGTCAGTTCCTCCTTGATTAGCATCTTGCACACATTGCACAACCCTTGGTTAGCTATTCCAATGCATCTTTTAGCTAAATCTCTTGTCACCAAAGTGTTATCCTTCTTAGTTCAGCTTGCCAGACGCATCACTCATCCAAAATCCATCAGCTTAGGTGCTCTCCAATAGATCCTTACAGGATATAGCTTTCCACATGTCTGATCTTGGTCCGTTAGTACCTCATCCTACCCATATCGTTGGAAAACGGTTCTCTTTTGGATTTTCTCTTTCTTTTGATTTGGAATCTTCCCTTTTGGGTCTTGAAGTATCTTTTCCAAGCAATCTCCTTGTTCCCTCCTCAAGGTTGCCAAGATCTTCCATATCATGGTATACTGCGAATAGGGCAATCTGAGTGTAAGGTCTTAATCAGGTCTTTTATTTGTTTTTCTTTTCTACTTGTAGGTTACCCAGTGTCGATTCCACGCTGCTTCCTTTGGGATTCATGTGTAATGCTGGGATAATCCTTGCGTGTTTATTTTGAGTCAGTCCGTCAGTCCTCTGGACAGTTGGTGAAAAGGCCTTGATGTTCTTGGTAACCTTGGCAATTAACCAATAGTCTTATAGCAAATATAGTGCTCAACTACATGGTGGTACTTCTCTTTGAAGTATCCCCTTGCTCAAAAAAGATTCAATGGTTTCCCTTCATCTCCATTATCCCCCATCCATATCTCGCATCTATCTCTCCTACCCCAGCTTATGCATCAATATCTCTTTGAATAAATCTGCACTTTTAGCTTTAGGGATCCACAATCCTATTCGTAGGGATCCACCAATCCAATCAATCCACCAAGCCTCATCTTTCGAGCTCCACAATCCTAGTCCTAGGGATCTCTGAAACCCATCTTCAGCCAATCTGACTCTTTGAAATCCTATTGCATCAGCTTTATCATCCTATCATCCATCTCCCTATCTTGGATTCCTTTTTATAGCACTCCGCTCCTTCATCCTTTGCAATCCATGAGATCTTAAGCTTGCTTCTTCTTTTGCCTCTGATTCTCCCTTTATCATTCTCCCGTAGTGAGAGTTTGAGCTAACTAAACCTCTTCTCTTAAGCCAATCTAAGTCTCCTTCCTCATCTCGGATTCTTGTACTTTTCAAGAAGTTGTTGAGCCTCGCTTTCTCTCTCCGTTGCCTTCTTGAGGGGGCATCTCGCAGTCCATTCTCTCATCTTCTGCTCTAGCCTTGGGCATCTTATTTTCTTATCTTTGATGCCATGCCACTTGCGGCATCACATCAAAGAGGGGCAAAATGTATACACCTAAATCATTTAGAAAATAAAGTATTTTTATTTTCTGAGAAATTTTTTGATGACATCATCATTTATTATTTATTTATTTATTTAATTTATTTATTTGATTTATTTATTTATTTTTATGCCATTAAATCCCTTTATCTTAATTAAAAATATTTAATTAATGAATCCCTCCCAAAAATGTTTAAATCTTATTTAAACATTATTTCCTTATTTATTAATTATTTAATTAATAAATTGACCAAAAAAACCAAAAAAAAAAAATTTATTATTTTGCCCAAAACTTGGCCAATTTCCTTAAGACCACTAACCTCTTCCAAAATCTTCTAATCCTTCTTTAATTTTGATTAAAGGCTAATCCCATCATTTCCTACCCCTAATATCAACTCAAAATATGTAATTAAGATTAAATATTAATCCTCATGTTTATTAAAAAAGTTTTAATAAATATCTCCTCAACCCAAACCCTTGAAATAAATAAAACTTTATTTATTTCCTAAAAATCTAATTTATCCTCATCCTAAGAAGTTCTAGACTCTTCTAGAAAGTCTTCATCCTCATTCTAGGAAGTTCTAGACTATTCTAGAAAGTTTTTATCCTCATCCAAAGTCTAGACTCTTCTAGAAGATGTCTTTAAACCTAATCCTAATCCCCTCCTAACCTTGTCACATTCCCTAAACATGGGTTAAGACTTACTAAGCCAAGCCAAAGTTAACAAATATCTCCTCCTTCACCCACTCTCATTAAATGCCATCCACTTGCCTATCCCTAAGCTAATCCTAAACCATCCTAATCCATCCTCTAATCATTTGCACAATCCTAAGAAAGCTTAAAACCTTCCTAATCTAGCCCAAGTCAAAATTCCTCTCATCTCCCTCAAAATATCCCAACCATAAAACTTTATGAAGCCCACTAGGCCATAAATGACTCTTCCAAGCCCTTTCATTGCTCTTACAAGCCATTATGAGGGTCTTTATGAAGATTTTATCCCTTGAGCCTCCTTTGTTGACTCATCCTTCCCCTTTTCTCCATCCTCTCACCCTATGACATGTGTCACTCCCTGATTGGCTGTAAGGAAGCACAATCCATGTGCTCTCCTCTCATGCAATCTGAGCCCTCCATGAGCTTTTTCCCATCCTTGCATCTTAGCCCTCAATCCCTCAAGCCTTTTGCCTATAAATTGGATCCTTCCCCTTTGAAAAAGAACACAATCCATGAAGTAAAGTCATAATGCCATTTAAAGAAGACATTTTACATCGAAACCATACACTCACACCCAAATTATAACTCCATTTGAAGCCCTTTTTGAAGCATAAGCTTGAGCATACATCCTATCTATTTAGACAAAGCCACTCAACAAGAGAGCTTCTCATTGAGAGAGCCCATTAATGGCTCATATTCTCAATTGAGAGCTCATCTTAGTCTATCTTGAAGTTTATGAATTTTGTTTAGTTTGTAGAAGCTTTATTTAAATTTGGTTTCTATTAGCATACTAACATTGCTCATATACAGTTACTATTGAGCATGCTAATGGTCATCGAGTACTCACATGATTGCTGAGAAAATCAGAGATGACAATGGATGTCAAGTAAGTCAAATTTTAGTGGAAGTTGAGTTTTATATAGACTAGGTTATTTATTATATACCGAGCTTAGTGAAGGTTGAGGGACATCAAGAAGAAATAGCTTATGTTGAGTGCCAGTATGTTGTAAGTGTCAAGTAACACAGTTTTATATTTTTGTTTGGAATGGCACTAAATTCTATGTTAACCATTTTTATTGAGCTGGAAGCATGTTTTGGAGATCGAGGAGTTAATCAAGGAAGTGATTACACATTCTCTTGAGGATCATTAATCCCTAGGATAGGGATACCACCAATCAGAAAATTGGAAAGTCTAAGTAGCAAAAGGATTGATTCTAAATCATTGATTTGGATTTAGAAGGTTCACCTAATCATCTATTTGAGGGTCTATGACCTAATTCAAAGAATTTATGAAGGTTGTTGCATGTGTTTGAAGTGTGAAGTGTGAAGGATTAGATGCATGCAAGGGTGAAAGTGGATTAGACAGAGTGTAGAGATCTAGTAGAGCAATAAAGTGCAGAGGTAGAGACATATCATATCAGAGAGGTGATCATTTTATGTACATAGGAGATCTATTATCTACATATTAGTGAAAATGAAAGGATTGGGTACTGATACATTTTAATAGGTGTAATCATGGTTTAAA
Organism: Cupressus sempervirens; assembly: GCA_028749045.1. NCBI lineage: Eukaryota > Viridiplantae > Streptophyta > Pinopsida > Cupressales > Cupressaceae > Cupressus > Cupressus sempervirens. Next base: position 418,055,324 of record CM053789.1, on the reverse strand, counting down.
TCTCTTAACAAAGTGGTCCTAACATACCTTTGTAAATCTCTTAATATAGTATTTACTTAGTTGTAAAGTTAAATTATTTAATTAAGGTAGACTGTATAAGTCTTGTAAGCTCTTAACAAGGAAGATCCCTCATAGGGTAGATTAGTAGAAGTGTTCAAACTTCTAGTCCTAATAGGAAAACTTTATTGTTGTAGTAGTGAAGACTTGTGAGTGTCATCCCCATTACATTTTTACCTTCGCATTGGAGGGTTTCTGTATAACCAAATCTTTGTGTTCATATGTTATGAGTTACTTTATATGTTTGTGAGTTATTCATGATATTAGATGGTAGATTTGATTATGAGTTGCAGTAAATGTTCATTTAATCTATTATATTATTGAGATAAGGGTTTATGGTGAAGCTATTAGATTTAATACTTGTTTGAAGTGTTAAAGTTTTATAGATCTTGATTCACCCCCTCCTCTCAATATCTTGCTTTCACAATTAGATTTCCAACAGGAATTATATTCTGAACCCATCAACATAAGGAACAAATTGCAAGAAATAAAAGATTTAGAATTCACAAAAAGGAACTACTCTACAAGCCTTGACTATAGGAACAATCATTGGTTATATTTCTAGGTGGCTGCAAGAAAAGACAAGATTCTAAAGAATAACTAAGAAAGTAGGAAAACGATAATGTTTACTCACCAAGTGGGCCCCTTAGGTGAGTGAAGTCTAGCTACTAAGAATCTATGAACTCAACATAAAGCTTTCTCTTTTATTCATAGAAAAGGAAATAATTATAGTATGGAGCTTAAATCAATCTATATTTATAATAATAAAGTAGAACAACATAATAGTACAACAATTAAATTTTGGATTTTTCTCTACTTGTGTACTTGAACTTATTTATACACCTAAATTAACTAACTACCTCAAACTACTATTGACCACTTCTTTTCATTTATGGTGCTAGTTATTTACATTCAAAAGCTTATGAGAGTTTAACTTTATAAGGAAGAACAAGTTTGTAATGCATAATTACATGAGAGAATATAACACACTTAAGTGCCTAGATATTTTGTTAATAAAGATGGCATAACTAAGTCACCCAAGGAATCAAGTGATCTTGTTGGAAATGCACTCCAGCTATTACTCTTCTCTTTATGATACCTTGAATTCGTCTTCTAGGGCTGCTATGTAATTTGTTAGATAATTGAGAGGGGGGGTGAATCACTTATGTCTAGTTATCCTACAAGCCTTTGAAACACTTTAGTACCAATTCAACTTCACAAATTTCATTTGCAACTATTAGAGTAATAAAAAAAATTTCTTATTAATTATATCATATTGATTTAATTATTAACTCACTTATTATCTCTAGTTTACTTAAGCTAAACTTCGAGCATATAATAATTAATTCTTGTATTAATTATTATCATGAAACCTAGGTTTTACCTATTAGGGTCTTGATCTCCTTTTATAAGGATTTATCTCTTTGTAATTTATTCATTCACTTTTGATTATAGCAATTTCTCTTTTTTCTCATCAATAATGTCTAATTTGTGCATCTAGAAATTCTAGCCTCCATAGCTTTTGTTTCTCTCTTTCTATGATAGGAGTTTGCATGCTACTGATTCTTGGGAGTTGAGGGGTTGATCTTTCATCAACTTCAACATGCTATTAGATCTCTAGATCTGCATGCCCCTGTTCTATTTATGAGAGGTTTGGTATGGCTTTCAGATCTTTTTTTTTTTTCCTTTCAAGGGGTCTCATTTTTTAGAGGTTTTCTGTATTGGATCTAGGGGTCACCTTTTTTGGTGCACTTCACTATTGAGTTCAGTGTTGGAATTATTTAGAATAACTGAGGGGGGGGGGGGGGGGGGGGGGGGTGTGAATCAGTTATCCAAGGTCTAATGATGTCCAATAAAACTTTTTCTACAAATCCTTAATGGCACATAACTGAAATTATCATGTATGCAATTGAACATCAAACAACCATGAAAAGTAAACATGCATCACAACATAACACTAAGGATTTGATAACCCAAAAACCCTCGAAGAATAAGAAGGTAAAACTGGAGTGGGGATGATACCCACAAAATAACTGCGCAATTGATTTCAACCACTTCTGATGGTCTGCCCTATTAAAGGCCTAACCTGTTAAAGGCTACAACACATTGTTAAATGTGACCTTGTTAAAGGATTTAAGAACATTCAACTTGGAATGTCACCCTGTTAAAGGATTTACATAGAGCTGTTAGGCTCACCCAAGTCCATGGGATTTTCAGTCACCTTCTCAAAAGAATCTTTCATCCCTCTCTAAGGATCTCTTATCCTCCTAAGGATCTCTTATCCTTCTCTTAAGGATCTCTTTATCCTTCTCTTGAGGATCTCTTTGTCCTTCTCCTGGGGATCTTCTATTCTTTTCCTAAGGCTTATCCACCTAGTTGTTAAGCTAACCTAGCAATGTAGGGTTTCAATATCTAATACAATGGTAAGAAAGTATTAGAAGGGTTTTGACCTGATATATATTTGCAACCCTAACTATGCAGATTTCATATCACTCTTCAGTTCTCTTCTTTGCTTGGCTTCTCTCCTTTGCAATGCAGACAGCTTGTTCACCCTTCAAGATCTGTCTCCTTGAGTTCTTCCACTTGTTATGCCAATGCAATTTCTCTGGTCACTTGATCAACTTAGAGTCTTGATGCTTTTTTTTACTCCTCTAGGCTTCTTCACATGATCACACTTATGACCAATTCCCTCTCTTGCATGCGCATTTGATCTCTGACCTGTAACTCCTTATAAAGAAGTTATGTACTCAATTTCCCTCTCAAATCTCAATTTGCTCTTGAGAAAATGGTATTGTTTTCCCTTCAAATTGTTTCTTCTGGAAACTTCATGATAAATCCATTTGCATTTGCCAAAAAATGTTTTACATAGTGTTCTGTGCCACCAGCTCATCATTCTTATCTTCTATCTGGTTCACAAAATTCTAGATAACTACCATGTTGGCTTAGATCTGGCAAATCTTCAATTTTTCAAAATAATGCAGCAACTCGGCATTATTGGTTTACTGATTCTCGGCACCTTCTATGTTACTCAGCTTCTTAATGTTATCTTTATTGGTGCTCGACATCTTAATGTTATTTACTGGCGCTCGGCACCTGAATACTTACTCGGCATTCATTATCTTTTGCTACTACTCAGCACCTAAAGGATTCGATGTTGCTCAGCATCTAAGTAATCACTTGGCTTCTACTAAAGTTGAACTTGCTAGGCTTCAACTGAGAATCTGTTCGACTCTAACTAGCTTACTCGGTTCTTTCTAATGAACTTAGTTAATCCTTACATCTTTGATGTATCACATTGTGTCCATCCTCTTAGAGTATGTCATCAATACATTATTTCATTAACGGCTTAGCTAATCCTTATACTTCATTACATCATCATAACTTCAACCTTTCTCTAGGTACTCTAGTTACATCTCCTTGTTAATCAACCAATTAATAGTACTCGGATCACTAAAGCAATTGTCATTCCTACAAGTAGCAAGTTTGACATCAATGACAAAATAATGATTGAAAACATTCTTTACCAGTTCCATTATCCTTCATTCATGATCTTTTCAATCATTTCCAACACTTAGAGCACCCAAAAACCCCTATTTACATATTTAAAAAATTCCAATTTAGACGCAGTTGGAATCTGAGGCAAAAAAAATATTGCTCCGAGATTTGGCACATTTCTTAAGGCAGTGATTTTATGATTTTTGGTATACAAATTGAGATTTTTCGGCACAAAAATTTGAGATAGTCTATGGTACAAAACTGACACACTTCCCAATGCACTTTTGGTATGAAACTAGCACGCTTCTCGAGGTGATTTTACACAGAGTTTGTATGCTTCCTAAGGTAATTTTTGGTGTGCAAGTAGCATGTTTCTTGAGGTTGTTTTGGTACTACTGTCCACACTTCCCAAGGTATTTGGCACAGGTCCCAAGGCAGTGATTTTTTATTTTGCCCTTTCAGGTCTTTTTTGACCTACCTGTGGTTTTTTGGTCATAACTTGCTCATCTGGACTCCATTTTTCATAAATGAGATATCGTCGAAAAGTTGATTCTGAGCCACCTATCATGATGGTGCAGTTTATTTGGACTTTTGATGTTGTTTGGTTGCTAGTTTATGCAGTCAAAGTCAAAGGTTATATTTTGTACTCTAGGAGACATATCTTGAGACATTTTATTTTCTAGATTCTACTCTAGGCACATCCCATTCAATCTTTTTCTTTTTTGCATTCTAATGGATATCTTGGTTTTTTTAGGTCCAAAGATTGATTTTGTTGCTTCAGATGATTTTTCATAGGTTGTACTATCTCTTGTATCGACCTTATGTCTCTTTGATCTTTGTTGACTTCTTTTTGTAGTATTTTTGCAAACACACCGAGATAAAGTGCCACTCTATTACATTTTAGGATATTGCACATCTTAGTGTTTTTTTGTACTTGCACTACATTATAAAGTTCTTTGGGGGGTTTCATGTTGGCCATATTCATCATCTTCCTTTGTCAAGTGAGTGCTCATTCCACGACATTAGCCTCATGATGTGTCGATGACACATGCCATTATAGGTGTTTGTACTCCTTTTGCACTCTCAATGTTCTTGGTTCTTCTTTCTGTAGGAAATATTGAATTCAGTTTTAGTGTTTTTCTTACCTCTCAATATTATAGGGGGGTTATGTTGATTCTATTGCTTTCTTGGTTCAATGGACTGAGCTATGTATTCAATATTTGATCCTATGTACTAGGCGATTGTAGTGATTGGATACATATGCATTTTGGTGAGATGGATTATTTACCATATAGACATTCTTTCATTCCCATTTTTGGAGGCCATGAAGATACCTTCCATTGTTGATTGATCAGCTCTTCAGACTTAGTCTTCTCTACCTGGTCATGTTCTATACAATGAAGGTTCTTCAGATCAATAGTTTGGTAGTGTTTGCAACTTCATACTTCAGTGTTGTTCTTTGTGATCATCTTTTGTTCCTATCTTCTAGGACATTCCTAGTTTGGGGGCTTCTTTAGTCCTTCACTAGTTCTTTCAGCATTCTTTCCATCTCTTTTTGGAGTAGGGTTTTTCCCATGTGGTTTTCTCTATTTCTCCTCTTTTTAGAGATTTGATTATGCTTGGGCACCTCATCAGGCTTTGTTGTTGGAACCCAAATTTACTTTCAATAGTAGTTTCTAGGTTTTTAGCGACTCCCTAATTTTATCTTAAGAAGGGGTGGGGGTGGGTGTTAGAATAATAAAGATTTTTTTCTTATTAATTTTATCATATTGATTTATTATTAAGTCACGTATTATCTCTAGTTTACTTAAGCTAAACTTTGGGCATATAATAATTAATTCTTTTATTAATTATTATCATGCAACCTAAGTTTTACCTATAAGGGTTTTGATCTCCTTTTATAAGGATTGATCTCTTTGTAATTTATCCATTCACTTTTGATTATAGCAATTTCTCTTTTTACTCATCAAGAATGTCTCATCTGTGGATTTGGGAATTTTAGCCTTCATAGCTTTTTCTTCTCTCCTTTTGTGATAGTTGTTTGCATGCATGTGATTCTTGGGAGCTGTGAGGTTAATCTTTCATCAACTTCAATAACAACAACTCGATGATCACATTAAACTTCACAATTCAATATTGTAATCAATTTTCTTCAAATTTTTATCTCATTGTTCCAATTATTATCAAGTATCATTTATATAACTTGAATTTTACCCTACTATTACCTAGCTTTTACTTGATTGTTAGCCATTTGCACTATTAAGTAAATACCATGAAAATAAACTTGTGACATAAAAATATTCACACATTTGACACCATGATTTAATGTAGAAACCTTGTAAAGGGAAAAACCACCTGGGACTGGCAACCCAAATAATTTCACTCTTCTAAAGTGAGCTCTACTAGGAGCCAACCTTGTTAAAGTTTTACATGCACATTATTAGTGTGACATGGTTAGAGGGTTTTAACATAAATATATCTAGACCTTATCATTGCATGATCTTATCTAAAGAGTGGCCTACTCTAAAAGGCTTACAAAAACCATTAATTGAGGATTTCACTGACTTGTTAGGTCCACTCTGTTAAGATATTTTTCTACTATGAAGGCAAGAAAGCAATAGTCAACTAATCTAAAAGATTAATACTACCTTGCTTGTTTAGATCTTAGTTATGTTCTTTCATCTTCCTCTCTGATATTTCATTTGTCGATTCACTTCACAATCAGTAACCAAAAACTTGTTCCAATGTCTCCTTAAATATTAAACTCTCTTTCTTACAGACTCTTTGAGGCTTTTTTGTTTAACCACATCCATTGATCTCAAATTCAATGTATTTAGTCACTTAGAAAATATAACTTTCATTGAACTTTGTGCTCATCGTTAGCTTTTTTAAATCTCCATCATCAGATCTATATTGTATTTTTTCAGTCATAGATCTTGTAAAAAACTTTGACATTAGCCTTTGAACTTCTCAAACATTCTTTGTTTTCACCATAAGTCGGCCTTAGATTCCATCTTTTTTAACTTGTTCTACTAGCTCATACTTGGTGAACATTACATTTTTCCCAAGAAATGCATCACTCGGTTAACATATGGATTTCTCAGTTAACGCTGGAATTTACATTCTCTTTATCAATTGCTCAGTCAACACTATACTTGTTCTTTCACTTGATCACTTAGTGTAGCTTGTATAGCTCAGTAAATATATAGACTTCATCATTACATAATTACATGATTGTAAAATAATCTGTCATGTCCCCTTTTCAAATAATTAAAAAAGAAAATCTTTGCTAAGGCAGGCAGGCCCAAGAAAGTGAAGTTTCGGAAAAAGGGGGTTAATCTTTGGAAACCGTTGGACTAATAAATGAAAATTATTATTAAAATAAGTTTCATTAACCTCTCTTGGACATGAGTTACAGTTATGCCTTCTTTTAAGGGGTTTGGAGGCATTTTGGGCTCATTCCAGAACTTGATTTTTGCTCATTCTTTGTTATTCTTCTGAGGCTGCCAAACCTGTGGAGAAGGAGACCCAAGAATGGGAGTTTGTAGGTTTCCAGGGAGACCCAAGAATGAGAGTTTGCAGGTTTCCAAGAAGGCTAAGGATGGGAGTTTGAAGCCATTCCATGTGCATGCTCATACAGAGTTTGCCTTTGTGTTGAACAGTGTAGATTTGTGGGTTTTTGGGTGTGGTTTTTTGCATGAGTTTGGTGTTTTCAGTTGAGCATTTCATATCAGTTTTGGTTGCTGCTGTATTTCAGACTTTAAGCTGTTAAAATAGAGCTGAATATATGTATTGGAATTTGATTAAACTTCTGAGATAGTTTATTAGTGTTTTTGTGGTGTTTCCGGGCATTTTTGTGTTAATTTCGGGAGCCCGATGAGCATAGTTTTTGTCCTACATTTGTGAGCTGTTTTGTAAAGGCTATATAGATCTAGAAATGAAATTTTATAGGCTGTTATGCTGCTCAAATTTCTGTAAAAATTTCTACTTTCAGATTTATTAATAACAGGTGAAGCTGTGAAGCTTTTTGGCACTATTTTCAACATACCCGATTTGGGGTTTCTTAAGAAATTTGGTGGATCTTTGTGATATCAGTTGTTTGATCTTAAAGATCTGATTAAAGGTTGGAAATATCATACAAAATCAGAAAAGGGACATTTCAATGGTATCAGAGCCATGATCTTGCTAGCCTGAGGGTTTGTAGAAGTTGCAGGTCAGTTTTGACAACTACCCAGATCTTGCATGTCAGTTTTGACAACTACGTAGATTTTGCATGTCATAATTTATGGTTGCATGTTTCTTCTAATCAGATGCATGTTAAAATTTATGGTTACATTCTACTTCTAATCATTTTCATGTTAGTTCTTGGTGAATTTGGTGGTTGTAGAAGTTTGCATTTCAGTTTTGACAACTACCCAGATCTTGCATGTCATAATTTGGTGGTTGCATGTTGCTTCTAATCAGTTGCATGTCCAAATCTATGGTTTCATGCTACTTCTAATCATTTGCATGTTAGTTCTTGGTGAATTTTGTGGTTGTAGAAGTTTGCATGTTAGTTTTGACAACTACCCAGATCTTGCATGTCAGTTTTGACAACTACCCAGATCTTGCATGTCATAATTTGGTGGTTGCATGTTGCTTCTAATCAGTTGCATGTCCAAATCTATGGTTGCATGCTACTTCTAATCATTAGCATGTTAGTTCTTGGTGCTTGAAGAAGTTATATCCTATTGGGGTTACACTCTACTTTATCCAGAATGGACAGGTATAGTACAGAGTCTCAGAGGGAACGATCTTGGACAATTGATAGCCAGAGTCAAAATAGTGGAAAGGATGGTTATTTAGACATTCGAGATAAACTTATGAAAATAAGCCATGACATGTCTAAACAGTTGGTTGAGCACCACCGTATAAATGACATGTTATCTAACCCAGCTAAGGTGGATAAGTTGACTGGATTTCTATTTTGCAGATTTTCTCACAGGACAGATGACACAATTCCCAAGAACTTGCATGAGGAGTTTGAGAAACTAGCTGATAGCTAGGTAGAGGTCTCAGATTCTACTCTGCCACAGGAGGTGGTGGGAAAGGATATCACACAGATTGATAGTAACAGTCAACTTGATACTCAAATTGAGACAATTGTTTACAGGTTGTCAAAGGGTGATGCCACAGGTATTCAAGATGGTATAGTTACAACAGGCAGTGACTACAGTGTAGTGGGTTCAGATGATGATTATGAGGATGTTGTTGTGCAGGATGGTGAGATACCTGGTAGAGATGAGCAGACATTGAGCATTCATGACTTTGCTGAGAAAGAGTACCAGGCACAGTTAGATGCTTCATCACATGAGGTTGAGGCTGGTAGTCCTTCACATGATTTGTCTAGCCAGCTGAAGGTGAACCAAGATAGTATTGTGACTTCATTATCTCATCATGACAGGTATGTTGAGTTAGTTGGTATTGGTCATATTACTCAGGTGAGGAGTTTTCTTGAGTTACCAGTTGATTCTAGTTTACGGATATGGACTCGAGATTGTTATATTGGCATTTGGGATTCAGTTGACTGGAGATCTTTAACACTTTTTGGTAGCAGTGTTTGTTTGGGTGCTATCATGGATTTGATTAGCAGATTACACGGTGTTTTCTTTTCTTGTGCCAGTATCTTGTTTGATGTTGGTATTAGTTTTTATACACCAATTTTGGGCTTTGTTCATATATCTAGTCGACCATACTTGCTGGAATGTGTTGATGATATTTCATATTTGGCAGTGTGTATAGATGAGTCCCAGGATCATATTGGCATTGATGACATCCAGGAGGATGCAGTGGGCAGTTTTGAAGACTTAGTTTCCTTGGGTACAGAGGAGTTGGACAGCAATGCTAATGTTTTCGATACTCCATATATTGATATGAGCTTTAGATTTGATTCACAGGATATGGATGGTAATACTCTAGAGACTAGTAACTTTGAGGACACTCCTTCAGACAGTGCATCAGAGGAGGTTTGTAGGAGACAGTCAAGCCAGTGCCATCATGTGTCTAATCAATTGAGAGTTAGTGACCAAGACATTGCTATCACTTGCCAACATTTCGATGCTGCTCGTCAGTTGTTAGCAGTTTATGGATGGGGTTCTCCTACTAGTGATGAGCAGGGAGGAAGTTATCTTTCCTTGACAGAGATCCACTCTTTATGGGAGGCTATTCAGATTTTGAAACAAAATTATATGCAGTTGGTAGCCGACAGAGATTATCTTATGGAGTGGGGCAGTACAGCATATGATGCATTGTTGGCCAAGGAAGATGAGGCGAGTGAGCTTACTGAGCAGCTTGAGGTGACTTCTGAGATTCTTGAGAGTACACAGTTGGCTCTCAAGGAATCATAGTTTCATTTGGCTAAGGTGACCATGGAGTTAGAGTGACTACAGTCTTTACCTAATTCTATACAGTCACAAGCTGTGGTGTTTGGTGATCCGAGGATGTCCATGGCCGAGATTGTTAGAGACAGTGGAGATGGGGATGCATCCATCCTTGATACTAACATTGGCATATTAGGTTCATTCCCACTAGAGTCAGGTTCAATTGAGTTGGGTGCTGTAGTAGATTTTTGTGGTGTGCCTGACATGGTGGTGACCTCTAGTACTAATGGCACGAAGACTAGAGATGTTGTATCAAAGACCATGTGTGACATTGGTGAGCTGATAGTTGGCATGGTTCCTACTAGTAATACTACTCCCTTCGCAATGTCTTCAGAGGTAGTAGTTAGTTCCAACTTGGTTAATGATCGATTGTAGTTAGTTACATCTGGATTGCAGTCTAAGCCAATAACTGAGATTGGTGCATTCTATCGGCATTACACTATGAGATATGCTCATCTATCTACCTTTGATGACCATGTTGATGAGATGATAATACAGAGATGTACTTTGGTTCCTAGTGCTTATCATCAGTTATGGGATAGTTTGATGCCTCGGGATGAGAGTTGTGATGGGCATGACATGGTGATAGGTCCTGCAATTGACAGGTTGATAATACATGACTTAGAGCAGGAGCTTTGGAGTGATGCTTTAGCAGGTGTTGTTATTGATTCTACTCCTTTGGCTATGACATCTCTTGACTTAGCTGGTGATCAGTCACAGTGGGTTGTATCACTTCTTCATGGTGAGCTGTTGACTAAGGTTGGTTTTTTTTATCAACATTATATTGCAGGGTATGTACATCAGTTAGCATTTGATCCTTGTGCTGAGGAGTTGATGGCAGACAAATTTGGTTTGGATTCCATTTCTTACTCTTTATCTTGTAATGTCTTTTCACCATCAGCAGTGTATGGGAGTTATGGTTATGAGATAGTGGTCGATGATTTGCAGAGTTGTGTTGACTGCAGGAGTTGTACAGTGTGTGGATTCTCCATACTTGGTACAGTTTCATTCGAGAGGGTTCACCATTGTTGCAGAGTTGGATTGTACATTCCATATAGGCCAGTGGGATGCATTGATGGTATTTACTGTGTTGGTAGTTTGATTTGTCCACTTTACTTGGGTTCTGATGTTCTAAGAGTGTGCCTCAGGGGTTTTTGATTGTGGTAGTGGTGATTTCAGAGTTTGGTTGAGCTATAATTGTCAATTTGATTATGGATTCCTCTTGGTCATATTGCAGAGGATATTGCAGGAGCCTGTGTTAATTGGTAGTAGTATAGTTCATGACTACATTTGGGATCCAGGTGGATTGATTGGTTTATTGTTCAGCCATTGCTTGAGGACAAGCAATGATTGGGAGGGGAGGACTTTTCATGTCCCCTTTTCAAATAATTAAAAAAGAAAATCTTTGCTAAGGCAGGCAGGCCCAAGAAAGTGAAGTTTCGGAAAAAGGGGGTTAATCTTTGGAAACCGTTGGACTAATAAATGAAAATTATTATTAAAATAAGTTTCATTAACCTCTCTTGGACGTGAGTTACAGTTATGCCCTCTTTTAAGGGGTTTGGAGGCATTTTGGGCTCATTCCAGAACTTGATTTTTGCTCATTCTTTGTGATTCTTCAGAGGCTGCCAAACCTGTGGAGAAGGAGACCCAAGAACGGGAGTTTGCAGGTTTCCAGGGAGACCCAAGAACGGGAGTTTGCAGGTTTCCAGGAAGGCTAAGGACGGGAGTTTGAATCCATTCCATGTGCATGCTCATACAGAGTTTGCCTTTGTGCTGAACAGTGTAGATTTGTGGGTTTTTGGGTGTGGTTTTTTGCATGAGTTTGGTGTTTTCAGTTGAGCATTTCATATCAGTTTTGGTTGCTGCTGTATTTCAGACTTTAAGCTGTTAAAATAGAGCTGAATATTTGTATTGGGACGTGATTAAACTTCTGAGATAGTTTATTAGTGTTTTTGTGGTGTTTCCGAGCATTTTTGTGTTAATTTCGGGAGCCCGATGAGCATAGTTTTTGTCCTACATTTGTGAGTTGTTTTGTAAAGGCTATATAGATCTAGAAATGACATTTTATAGGCTGTTATGCTGCTCAAATTTCTGTAAAAATTTCTACTTTCAGATTTATTAATAACAGGTGAAGCTGTGAAGCTTTTTGGCACTATTTTCGACATACCCGATTTGGGGTTTCTTAAGAAATTTGGTGGATCTTTGTGATATCAGTTGTTTGATCTTAAAGATCTGATTAAAGGTTGGAAATATCATACAAAATCAGAAAAGGGACATTTCATAATCAATCCAATATTACATTGTTATTGTCCAACTCATTCAAGTGCCCATTGAATACCATACTTATCAATTATGTCACCATCATACTTTCTTCAAATCCTCTTCATCAATCAAATGGTATGGCACTCTACTAAATTAGCATAATTTCTATCCAACTAATACTTTGACATCAATGACAACATAAAAATTGATACATGACTCTTTCACATACATTGAACATAGCATTCTTAGTTATATCATCAGTTGGGCCTAACATAATAGCCATAGATCTATTGAGTTCACTCCTTCTTGTCTATTGACTCGTTCCTACACTGAGAGGTTAGCATCACAATATATAGTTCATTTATTTCACATCCATTCATTCATTACACTAGCCTTAATTAATCATGCATATATGACATGGTTGTAGAAAAATGAATTGCTTGGTTGTACGAACCTATATCACACTTTATCCATTTATAATGAATTTCATAAAGGTAGCTATAGTTCTATTAAACCAAGCTTATCATCAAAATAAGTATAAGCCATCATACAGTGCTACCATAGTCAAAAGTATTGAACCTAATGCACGAAAAAGAGTTTCTAGTGGCTACCCTGAGACACCATACTTAGCAACAAAGTCTTAAAACATACTATAAAAACATATATAAACATTGCCATATTCTCGACCCACCAATCATCGAGAAAATGACCTCCACAAATATCATAAGGAAATTTAAAGTACACATGGAGAAACCATTAAAAAAATCCTCTAAGAGGGAAATAGAGAACCACAAGAAAACCAAGGAAAAAGAAGAGTTGTCACTTGATCATTATAGGTATTCTTGGGAAGAGCAAAATAAAAAAGCACAATTTTATGGGCCCAAGTGGCACATTGAAATTCCAATGAAAAGGAAAGATTGCCAATAAGATAGGACTCTGCCAACAAAAAGAAGAACTTGCCACATAACAAAATAAGAGTAAAAACAAAACATAAGTTGGAGATGATTATAGAATATGAGACTCGCACAACTTATCATTGTAGAATAAATCTATAGGTTGTAGGTACCTTAATGAATGAGACCTAACAGAAGCCTTGATAGAAGAGGGAAGACATATGTTCTCAATTTTGGTATGACATAAATAAAAGAAAAATATTAAGATATAAAAATTATGACATTTCAAAAAACTTCAAAGTTATGCAAGACTATTAAGAAAAAAAATTAATGATTTTTTTTTGTAAATTAACTTTTATTACATTGTTATAAACATTAGTAAAGAAAATATTATATCAATTTTACAATAAAATTATCAAAACATGCAAACAACATCAAATTTTAACTTAAACCACATAAAAAAGAGATATATTTTATATTATGAAATAATATTTTTATTTTTATATATATTTTTTAATTTCTTAATTTCCTTGCTTTAATTTTATATTTATAATATATTATAATTATCTTTAGTTTCTCATTCACATAATGGAAACTATCAGAAGACAAGATTTACAATCTCACATTATTTAATTAATTATAAAATAGAGAATAAAATAATAATAAAAACATGCATAGCTTTTAATGATAACTTTCTTTCTCAATCTCATCATGTAAAGACCTTAGCTTTGGACTTTTTAGGTAAGTGGCGAAGACTAAGTCCCCAAAGAGGACTTTTAGTAAAATAAAATTAAGCGCCCAAGGGTTATCCCATTGACAAGTGTGAAAAGCAATGATGTTCCTACTAATTTATTTCAACACATGAAAAACAAGGGGTGAAAAGTAACAAAAATTCTTTATGCGCTTGAGCCCACCATAATATACACATCCAATTAAAAGGACCTTTAGAGAAGTTTAACGCTTTGTTCCACATAAAATAAAAATAAAAAGCAAAGAAAGGACCTTCTAAATATATTCGTTGACTATTGAGTATCTACAAAGGTGAAAGAGATAAGTTTTTAATTGATTTGCAAGCAAAGAAATCTTAGCTTGTGGGGCTTGGAGTTCCTTTTCACTTGGTACACACGAATCTTTCCTTTTCCTTTAAGTTTAGGTCTTACTTCCACTCATACTTTTTATAGCCTCACATGTTTATCTAGAATTTGAAGTATCCAATCAAACAATTAGTCTAAATATTCATTAGTATCTTTGTTTTTAAATATATTATTATATGTATACTTATTATGAGTAAGAGATCTATTTTTCAAAGTTATTTGCAAATTAAATAATTTGATTTTTTAACATTATAATGTTGGAGTCTTGTATTCAATTAGAGTTGATTCTTATTGGATTCTTTAAGATCTTTTTAACTTAGGAGCAAAGAGAGGTTCATTGACTAGTTTTAGAAATATTCAATCTAAATGGATGGCATACTTAAGGAACACACTTACCAATTTGAATTAAAATTCTTTAATTTGATTAAGTTATTGAAATTTTGAATCTATTAAAATAATTCTCTAAAATAACTCTATCTTTACCAACATACTTGATATACATTTACTCCAAATTCCATTAAATAGAAGCTTATACAAGTTTACATCTTACATGTTTAAAAATTTGAACCACTTAAACATAATGTCATATTTGATTTCTGGGTATGATTGTGTGATTTTCGGAGATGACAAAAAAACTCACACAATCATACCCAAAAGTCAAATATGACATTATTTATGGATTGTGGAAATCTGATAGCTCTCACTTAAACATATATATCATATAAATGTCCGCAATAAAACTAAATAAAACTAATATTTATCAATAATAATAAAATAAAATATTCATAATAGATTTAGATTTTATAATAATAATAATTTTTTATTTTTTATAAACTCTAAACAATGTTTTTTTCAATAGAAAAATTGACTCGTAAATTATGCAATTATAACTTCATAAGACGTCCTATAATCTTTGAATATAAATTAATAAAACAACCTAAATATACTTCATAGATATCTCTTTAAAATAATAATAAGAAACCTTGAAGGCTATCAAATTTAAATATATGGGAGATTATAATAATCTAAAGCAAGTAATATACAAACGTTAAAGTAACCATGCCAAGGCCAGCTCAGTCCGAAAGATAAGAAGCATGCCTAATAGTTTATATTAAAAAAACGAGCATGCCTAGGCGTGAAGAAAGAAATACATAAATATAATTAAACTCCACTACATGGTTGCCTTTAAATATTGATAAATTAATAATAAATATAATTGTGGAATCTTTTATTGATTGCTATATAATTTTTAATAAAAAAATAAAAGAAGTGTGTTGTGTTTATGACAAGCGCATGGGAGTCTCATGCAAAAATAATAATAGCTCTTATGACTACAATGAGAATATAAACTTTATAGATTGTCAACTTAGTACAAAGTCTCATATGCCCAAGATTATTGGCTATCTATACATCATTATATTGTCCCCACAAAGTCAAGTCACCTACTAATTTGTTGCATAAGTTTCTCCACGTTCTAAGTAAAGCTATTTGCCAACTTTGCATGTAACCATTAATTATATATATATATATAAGTTTCTCCATATATATATATATATATATATATATATATATATATATATATATATATATATATATATATATATATAAGTTTCTCCATATATATATATAAGTTTCTCCATATATATATATATATATATATATAATTTTATTTGAGTTGGTTTGAAGACTTGTGAAATATAAATGCTAAAATTAGTAATTAAGTTTAGGGATAACAAATTTTCATGATATATTACATTTTATTTAGTTTTTTAATGATACATTTTAATGATATATTACATTTTTTGTTCTTCATGTTCTTTAGCATCCTAATGATGGATCATGTAGTATGATCCGAAACGTTGATGATAAAAAACTACACACAATCGAATCCAGAAACTAAAACTCATATTCATAGATTATGGAAATCTCATAGATCTCACATAAAAATATTCTAAATTGTTATAAATAATATTTAAAATATATATATAAGATCATCAAATAAAATATATATCATACATATACATTTTATTATTAAATAATTTATTGTACTTGCTTATACTAAAATTTGATGGTTTATTATAAATTTGACCATCAATTTCTATGTATGATGATATTATTAAGTTTCATTATTTAAAAATGGTATTCCTAGAAAATTGAAAGTGCAATTAGTTAAAACATTTATTTATAAATGACAAAAAACATAAATAATAAAACTTAATTTTTATTTTTTATATAAGATTAAATTTTATATATATTAAATTTTTATTTTTTTCTACTATGAGTTGAAGCATGGATACCAATGGCGTAGAACTCTAGATGATCTGCAAGCTTTTGAACAAGCTTGCATTAGGCTGAACAAAATCAGTATGAAAGTGAATGCTAGAAAAGAAGATTTATTCAGGTTGATTCAGATTTAAGAATGTAAAAGCGTTGTTTGGATGGAGGGTCCCTTAGGTTGGACTGCTTGGGTGGTCAATTACTATGATGTTCTTAGTTAGATAGTCCTTCTTCTCCTCTTTTTGTTATGTTGTACAACTGATTCTGTTTTTTCTTAGTGAGGTTTGGCCTCCTCGTTGATTTTCGTGGTGGTACTTTGGTTGCTTTGTATTTTCTGAAACTCTCATATCTAATAGAAAAGGTCGAAGCCTAGACTAATTATTGTTATTTATTGTAATTAATTGAGCCTATAGGCTACTTGTGGGAACTTTGTTCCTGGAAATTAAATTTTTGACAAAAAAATTGCAAGAGTTTGGCCAGAAAATTGAAAATCCTTCCCGTTAATTATTTACCAGCCGGTTTTTATCTCCCTCCACTTTTAACTCTTGTTTTGATATTTATTAGTTGTTATCTCCACTTTTAACTATTATTTTTCTTTTTCTATTTATTAGTTGTGCTCTCCACATTAGCTCATGTTGTGATCTATTAGTTAACTTTTGATTTTTAAAATTGATTTAGATTTTAGTTTTTAAATTATTTTAATTTTTTTAATATTAAATTTTTTTTTTTAATATTACTTTTTTACTCTCTATAATTTATTTAGTCAATAGAATATTTATTAGACATTTTTTTTTTGTATTTCTCTTATTAATTTTTCATAATACAATTTTTGATAGGTTTTTTTAAATGATTTTTTTTCATATTTGATAAATTTAATTTAAATAAATAATATTTATTAATTTATTTAAAATATTTTAATAAATATTATGTTATTTAAATTAAAAATTATTAATAATCTAATTTGTTCACATAAGATTATAATTTAAATATTCACTTTTAACTATTATTTTTCTTTTCTTATTTTAAAAAAAAAAAAAAACTTGTGATCTCCATATTAATTATGTTGTGATCTCTATTTATTAAACATTTGATTTTTAAATTGATTTAGGTTTTAGTTTTTAAATTACTTTAAAAAAAATTATATTAGTTTAGTTTTTCCTTTAAATATTGTTTTTCAGTTTCTATAATTTATTTAGTCAATAGAATATTTGTTAGAGATGTCGCTATTTTTCATATTATTTTTTTTGCATTTCTCTTATTAATTTTTCATAATAATTTTTTTGATGGATTTTATTTTAGATTTTTTTTTTCATATTTGATAAATTGAATTTAATTATAAAATATTGAAATTATTGAACACATTTCTTAAATAATATACAAATTTTTTAAATATTGTAAATTTTATATCTATGTTTTAATCTTCAACTTTTTTATTTTTGTATTTTCATTTTTTTTAAAATTATATTTATATTATTTAGTGTTTATTCTATATTTTTCTCTTAAATCTCATCTCCTATCGACACACTCATTGCATGTACAAAAGCATGTGACTGCTAGTTATTTTTATGTGTTAAGTGAATTTGAACCCAAGACCTTCCACATGAGAGGCTCACAAGTTATCGCGTTGTATTGTAGACTTTTGCCTATGAAAAAGATTTTTTTTTTATTATTATATTACATTTTTATTATTTTGTTATTTTTAAATAATGAAATAAAAAATTAAGATATTATAAAATAAAAGATGGAATTTTAAGTATAGCATCAAATTTTTATTTTAAGTTATTTATTTTTTATAATCAAATAAATTAATTAAATGAACCTATTAATTTAGATATCATTACTGAAAGTAAACTATCATAATTATCAAGTTAATATAAAAATAACAAATACAAACTAAGAATAATGAGCATATGAACAACCAATCATTAAACATAAATAAGAATAACAAAAAGGTGAAACCATTCCTCCATTATTGAAAACTTGCATTTTACTCAAATCTTAATTGGCATGTCTTGGATCACATTATGAATGCTCTTCAATATTATTAGGTATATAAATTAAGTATTTGATGTTTCCATCTTTTACCTATATAATCTATTCTCAAATACAAATGATAATGTTGAAAAATAACTATTATAAAATAATTATTCAACGAGTAAGGTTGGCATTTGGGTTAATCCTTATTTAGGTTCCTTATAATGGCAAATTAAAGGGAAGATATTAGTAGTAAAATTTGTAAAGATGGATTCTCTCCGTTTTTTATTAATGTGAAGATAACCTTTTGTATTAGTTTAAATATCTTAGTTAACACATATTTATTTTGATAAAAATTTGTTATAATTTTTTTATTTTATTAGACAAGATTTTACTATATTTCTTATGTGCTTTTAATAAAAATATAGTTTGTAATAACAAAACAATCATAACCATCAAGACAGTTTTAACTAGACACAAAAAATATTTGAAGTTAGAGGTGAAATCTAAAGCAGAATGTATGAAAAAATGTCAAGCCAACACAATAAAGAAAATAGAAACTTTTAAACCAAAAAAATAGGAACTTGCCCTTGCCCATGTCATAGTCTTGAACTATCACACAAATAGGATGAACTTTGTTGGTGAAATTTATTAGGACTAACATTATATACATAAGAAAAAAAATAGCATTGATATAAGAATTTTTTTAATAATTGAGTTGCAAAGGTTTGTAATATATGAACCAAGGTTGTTTTAATCCTCGATAATGACACCCTTTTGTTGGTGCTTAGAGTTTTGGGCTCCCAAATTCTTCAAGAAAAGTTATACTTTTAAGTGATAAAAGAATCAAACTTAAGAGTATATAACTTTGATAAAGCTTAGACAATGATGAACCAATTGATAAGGATCAGCGGTCATTTCTTATACTTTGGGATCTAATAGGCCTAGGGGAGGTTTCTAAAGGTTTTTTGTTTAAAGGAAAAATATATATTATAAACTAGATAATATTATGATGAATTGTACCTAATGTACAAGAAAAATCCTCCTTAATTGTCACTAAGTATCTTTATGTCCATTTGTCTACCATAGGAAAAAAAATCATACCTATATGAGTAGATATATAAACCATGTAAATAATTTAGAGGTATCCTTCTTTATCTCATCAACACAATCTCTCTCGAATCTATTTTCATGCATAGATACAAGAAGAAAAATGTTATATTTATAAAATTAAAATTAAAATATTTTGTTGCTTAGTTGTGATGGTCTGACGAAAGATTGAAAGATGCCAAATGGATGCCTTTATCTTGTACCAAGTAGTTGTCTAAATTCAAAATTACTAGGTAACATATATGTGATCCAAGTGTTGACAACTTAACAAAGATGACGAGCCAAGAAGTATATGACTCATAATGTAACACATATATTGTGCATTATGCATGTAAAGTGAAAAGCATTTAAATTTGAATCATAATTTTTGAACATGTACATGATGAAAAAACACATAAACTATGTTTATTAATTGTAATAAGATGCCTAATAACTTATTTGAATGGGTTTTTTACAAACTTCCAACTAACAAACTAGTTAAGAGTAATATTTGAACCAACAAATTTGATTAGAAGAACCAACAAGATCATCCAACTTTCTTAGACAATGTTCATGGAAACATATATCTAAAACATATGTCTACAACTTTTCTTCTTCTTTTCTATTCAATTTTTTTCGTAATCTAACCTCAATGGAAACTTGGTTATGCATACATATAGAGTAGTATAATACCCTTGTGTTTCTTCGGAAAGAAAGAAAAGAGTGACCAACAAGATTTTTAGGTCATCCATGCCTATGTACATCTCCAAATGGCCAAGTACCTTAAACTAGGCCCTCTTTGATAAAAATTATACATGCATTTCTACAAAAATCATGTCATTAAGGAGTTTATATATGTTGCAAGTGTTTTAAGGTCATTCCATATCTTAGATCAAATTTATTTGAAATTTTTAATTGTTCTCTTAATCATCTAGAGAGATAGGCAAGGCTTTTATATGAGTTCAAAATAAATTCCATGAAGGATTTGCACATGCACAAGGGAACTTGAAAAATCCAAAGAGAAAAATGTAGTTTTGAGGATTGGGTTTTAATGAACATATTGTAACTTGCAATCTAATGATTTGAAATTTAATATCAATATTTATGGTAGAACTATAGATATGTGGAGAATCATTTAGATTTGAAAGTAAATTGGAGGAAAAGTCCATAAGAGAAGGGTTAGTAGAAGGTGGGGCTCAAGATGCATTTTGTGAGATGTGAAAATGTGTAAGAAATGGCCAATAGTTTGCAAAGGAATAGGGAAAGATCAATTTGTAAAAATACAAAATTTCAAGGTTTAAGAGCATGGGTGAAATTGTATAAACGTGCTTTATTAATTCTTTTGAAGTTTTTCACTTGCTAAGATAGAGGAAAGAACATATACAAAATTTAAAAGGAAGAAAATGGCTCTACAAAATTTGAATCTCCTCAAGGAAGGAAAGTTTAGTGAAACTTGAGAATCTAGGGAATATGGATAGGTGGAGCAAGAGAATCACTGAGCCAAAGTACATAGATGGTTTTTGCATCTAACATTTTACAAGTATCACTATAAAGGGAGAAAGGTGAAAGAACAAAAACCAATAGAAAAATTCTAAAAGATCATAAAAGTTGGAAGAGGTGAAAGAGCAAGGAATTGGTTAAACATAAACTAAATGACATGCACTACCAAGGGGAAACTTAGTTTTCTTTTCTTTTTGTTTAGACAATTCCAAAGAGCATAACTAATGGGGAAGTCCTCTAGAAGTGCAAAAGTGCGAGCAATCTGCAAAAGTATGCAAGAGTCATCAAAGTGGATGGAAAGTAAAGGTTGAAACACATTTTCCATGAAGTGTGAACATAAATTAAATATTTTAAACTCCATATGTAGAGAGAGAGGGAAATATAGGAATGTGAGAAGTAGAGGTAAACGAGGATTTTGCACAATAACTTACTTTCATGCCTAGACATTCTATTTAGGCTTAATTATATTGACCCTAGAGTCTTTCAACCTTATTTTTTTGGATCTAGGCTATCAAAAAGGATTAAAATGGAATTAAAATGCAAGTGCCAAAAATATGGCCCTTTGAAGGAAATTTTTCCAATTGGATACTGATGGCCCTCAAGAAACAAGGTAAAAGAAATAATGAGGTACGAGAGTTACATAGTTTTCATTTTAGAGTATCTTTTTTATATTTGTTATCTCTAAAAGTTGTACCTCGATTGGATCCTAAGATGTAGTCACTTCGAGTAACATGGAAACACTCCTAAGGTAGTGGGTGTACCAAAGGTAGGAGTAAATCACTGGGTTATAGGTTAGTTCCTTATGATGCTTCACCTATTCGCTCTTCAAACATGATATTAAACTTGAGAGGGAAACAAATAGAAGGAGTACTTGAAATTAAAACCTAAGGCTAAGGTGATCCACTAAAAATTAAGATGAAAATATTGTTGAGAAGACACGAGGGAGCTTTCCTAAATAGTTAAGGGTTGGCACAATATTGATCTCAAAAGACCTCCACACATAAATATTTCACAAGAAGGACATACTTTAGACAAGATGCTAAAGGGGATTATAGAATTCACAATTTGAAAACTTGAAAGAACGCATAAGTGTCACAACTGGCAACCTGTATGAAGATTCCAAACCTCACTTGTAGATAAAGACTGAGACACAAACCTAGGGACTCGAAAATAAATCACATAAGTATATCAGATCAGTAGCTTACACTACAAAATAAACATAATAAGGGCCTTGAACTGTTCCTCTATTCAAGCTTCTAAGGTCATTCAACAATATTCCATCTAGTGGTTACAAGTAATATGCAGAAAAATTATTAAGGACTCCTAAGAGATCACGATAGGATTACTTTTTGCAAAAAACTCCCAACCCCTACCATGAATTTACAATTGCCTTTTATAGAGTTCAGGCATAAC
Source organism: Cupressus sempervirens (assembly GCA_028749045.1). Taxonomy (NCBI): domain Eukaryota; kingdom Viridiplantae; phylum Streptophyta; class Pinopsida; order Cupressales; family Cupressaceae; genus Cupressus; species Cupressus sempervirens. Next base: position 418,032,851 of record CM053789.1, on the reverse strand, counting down.
TCTAATATTTCATTGAGTTTGAACTCCATCCAAGTGGAGTTGAGATTGTGGAGGAGAGAAATAACTACTAAGCAGAGGAAATCATGACCAGATGCAGATCCCCATACTAAAAATCTAACCTTTATGTGGAAATCTAGCCTGAAGAGACAGAAGCGACAGTCATCACCATTCTTATTGGGTATATGGATGAACCAAGCAGCAGGAGGAATGAAACTACAATGAATAAGCATGGAGAACACTCAAATGCAACTATATGCAATGAAGGACTTGTTCGCCATCAAAGAGTTTCTTCTTGTCGTGTTTGCAACCATGCCAAGTAAGTTGTTTCATCAAGTCAGATGGATTCAACCATCTAACTTGCCAAATGGACCAATGTCCTTTCAGCATTTTTCCATCTCACCCAACTTTCTATCTTTTTTTTGACCACTGACTACCCTTGTTCATAGCTTTGCAATTTATTTTTTTCATTAACTGTCTGACCTCTCAAAATCGTGATCACCTTATATTTCATGCCTATCACTACATCACAACTTGTTTCTGCTCTATCCTTCTAACTGTTGTGACCCTGAAATCGATGAAAATTAGCCCTTCCCACCATCACTATGGTTTAGACTTAATAGTCATCTAACTGTGCGATGATGTGAAGCTGCTTGTCCTACCTTTATCGCCCTGTCGCAACTTCAATGTTGGTTGGCATGAAATGTTCATGACCCTACGATCATTGAGAACTTGACAGCTAGCATACCCTTTGCATGGTTGTGACTTCAATGTTGACTGTAGCTCAGATCCCTGCAATCATGCAAAGATAACCTTTAACCATGATCACTCAGTTGAGACCATTTCACTTAACTGTGGATCATCTGTTGCGACCCTACAAAACCATCAAGTTAACCACCATCATGTTATTGTAGCTTAACTTTTAACTTTGATGTTTAACCCTACGAGTGAGTGACCAAGGCAATCACACCATCACCACCTTGACCTCAAGTTAGCCCTAACTCTATACGATGCTACAAACAAAGTGTATATGAGCAATGTTAATATGCTAATAGAAACCAAATTTAAATAAAGCTTCTACAAACTAAACAAAATTCATAAACTTCAAGATAGACTAAGATGAACTCTCAATTGAGAATATGAGCCATTAATGGGCTCTCTCAATGAGAAGCTCTCTTGTTGAGTAGCTTTGTCCAAATAGATAGGATGTATGCTCAAGCTTATGCTTCAAAAAGGGCTTCAAATGGAGTTGGAATTTGGGTGTGAGTGTATGGTTTTGATGTAAAATGGCTTCTCAAAATGGCATTATGACTTTACTTCATGGATTGTGTTATTTTGCAAAGGGGAAGGATCCAATTTATAGGCAAGAGGCTTGAGGGATTGAGGGCTAAGATGCAAGGATGGGAAAAAGCTCATGGAGGGCTTAGATTGCATAAGAGGAGAGCACATGGATTGTGCTTCCTTCCAACCAATCAAGGAGTGACACATGTCACATGGTGAGAGGATGGAGGAAAGGGGAAGGATGAGTCAACAAAGGAGGCTCAAGGGATAAAATCTTCATAAAGACCCTTCATAAGTGCTTTGTAAGAACATTTATGACTTTGTGGGCTTTATAAAGTTTTGTGGTTGAAGATATTTGTGAGAGATACCATGAAATTCGAATTTGAGGGTTTAGGGGGGTTTTAAGCTTGCTTAGGGTTGTAAAAATGATTAGAGGAAGGGTTAGAGATGGCTTAGGACTAGGCAAGTGGATGGCAAGTGAATTGCAATTAATGAGGGTGGGTGAAGGAGGAGATATTTGTTAACTTTGGCTTGAGTTAGCAAGTCTTAACCCATGTTTAGGGAATGTGACAAGGTTAGGAGGGGATTAGGATTAGGGTTAAAGACATCTTCTAGAAGAGTCTAGGCTTTGGATGAGGATGAAGACTTTCTAGAAGAGTCTAGAACTTCCTAGGATAAGATTTTATGAAATAAATAAAGTTTTATTTATTTCAAGGGTTTGGGTTGAGGAGATATTTATTAAAATATTTTTAATAAACGTGAGCATTAATATTTAATCTTGATTAAATATTTTGAGTTGGGATTAGGGGTAGGAAATGATGAGATTAGCCTTTAATCAAAATTAAAGAAGGATTAGAAGATTTTGGAAGAGGTTATTGGTCTTAAGGAAATTGGCCAACTTTTGGGAAAAAAATAAATTAATTATTTATTTTGGGATTTTTGGTCAATTTATTAATTAAATAATTAATAAATAAGGAAATAATGTTTAAATAAGATTTAAAAAGTTTTGGGAGGGATTCCTTAATTAAATATTTTTAATTAAGATAAAGGGATTTAATGGCATAAAAATAAATTAATTAATTAAATAAATAATTAATTAATAAATGATGATGTCATCAGGATTTTTTCAGAAAATAAAAATACTTTATTTTCTAAAGGATTTTTGGTCAATTTATTAATTAAATAATTAATAAATAAGGAAATAATGTTTAAATAAGACTTAAACATTTTTGGGAGGGATTCCTTAATTAAATATTTTTAATTAAGATAAAGAGATTTAATGGCATAAAAATTAATTAATTAATTAATTAATAATTAATTAATAAATGATGATGTCATCAGGACTTTTTCAGAAAATAAAAATACTTTATTTTCTAAAGGATTTTTAGGTGTCTACACAAAGAAGATCGCCACTTCGTTGCCCTGGCCCAGGATTAACCTTAATCACCTATGACTATGTGAAAGCATTGGATTTGACTAAGCTTTTTGACTTTCACATGGTCGCAACTTAAACTTTTTAAGAAAATCGATGGAGTTAAATTGATCCAACTTGTCTGCTTCATTCGATGAAATAATATTTCAAAAATGACCCTTGTGACACTGTGATCAAAGGATATCTTCATGTACTTAGCCCACCACGACCTACAGTGTCATGTCATTATGTTGCCATGATTAAAGGTCGAGAAACTCTTGCTAGCGACATAACGACAAATGTAGATCCTCCTTACATCTGACAAAGCTATAAAACTGAAAACCTTTGGCATAGTCAGCAACCTCGACCAATCAAACACTACCCCTCTATCAATTTTCTGACACATCCCTCATTTTTGTGGCCCACTGTTGAGTCTAGTCCCACCTTGTCCATGTGGAAAATTCTCGCTTCCCCACTTTGATTAAAGCTTGAGAAACTTCAAAAAGTGCAAATACACCAATCGTCAATCTTGGAAGATTTGACGATCATGAAAAAAATTGTGGGCTCCCTGCTAGTCTTTCTGAAGGTATAACTTGACCTATGACCATGTGAAGACCAACTTTTGATCGTCAATTGCATTGTCATGACCGCATATTGTTTCCTTCCATTAACCATTGTGACCATGCAAAGTCATAAAATGAAATGCCTCACAACCTCGCAATGGTTAGGGCCTAATTGCTGCTTAACTGTGTGATAGTGTGAACAAGACCTTTTCATAGCTTCACCACCTAAGATGCTAACCCAACTATTAACCCTACAAACAAGCGAACAAGGCATTTTTCTACTGTCGCCATTTTGACCTTGGGTTAGGCTTGACCACCTATGATTGTGCAAACAAGGCATGAGATAGACCGTCATAGTCAACTTCACTTGGTCATAGCTTGAATCTGTTTAAACTTGAAGTTGGCTGCGATCACATGACTAGCTATAATCTTGACTGTTCACACCTTCGCAACCTATCGAGGCATAAACCAAAGTGACAAAATGATGGAAGGTAGTCACATGGTCACAACTTGAAATCTTTTAAGGATGTATCATGCAATATAAAATATTTGAAGGTTTAGCGATGTAAAGGATATGACTAAGGTTTTACATATCCCTCTTATTCATGCATGACTATTGTGAGTAATTCAAAGAATGTAGGAACAACCACCATCCTAGGTTCTATATAAGATTAGTCAACACCTTAGAAGTGAAACTCATGCTTACACTACTTCCCTTCACATGCACCTAGCTATGGAACAAATGTCAACAGTTCCACCAATTTGCATAGGGAGATAAAAATTGGTAACATCTGTGGCAACTTCTATGATATGGCTACCTGCTAGACATCAAACCAGTAGCCTCAACTATCCATTGGGCACAGAGTCGATTTAGGGTTGTGGAATATGAGTAATCATTTTGCTTGACCTCCAGAAGCTTGGGAAATTTTTATTGAAAATAGGAAAACTAAAACTAAGACTATTCTATTGTGTTTCGACAACACTTAGGGAAAACTGGAAAATCTAACCTATCCTAGACTAACTAGCAACAAGAAATGCTAAACAAAACCATTTACAAGTTGACTAAAATATTTTTCTTTCCTTCTTAGTTTGCAATGGTAAACATGCATATTAGCAAATATGAAAAGATGGAAAAATAGCCAATATTTGACCATCTGGTGCAATACTTCATGAAGTACAAAATTTTCAATACTTCAGCAAGATGAAAGAACAAAATAGCCTCTTGGATTAATTTAGCATGTTGTATTTGTTCTTTTTTCCATGAAGCGAGCATTCAACATATGAAAATCAATACTTTCACAGAAATCATTAATAATGTTATCAAAAAGGTCTTCTCCGAAACCTTTGTCAACTTCCATGTCTTGGGAAGATATTTCCTCATCTGCGGCATCTTCAACCAGAAAATCATCACCATAATCCATATCCACTGGCTATGGAAAGCTTGTTGTTGACGCACTTGTGACCATGTCTTCTTCATTTAGCTCAATAAAAGAGGGTAGCTCATCAAACCAAATCATGGCCTCTTCCCTTATAGTAGGTAGCTCTCTTTCAACCAATTTTGATTGCTCAACATCCTATTTGAAAAACATAGGCAACTCAACAATAAAGTTTGGTATCTCTTGTAGCACTTGGCTCTTCCCTTTAAAATCCTCCATTCATTCTACTAGCTTTGAACCATCAATATTAACTTCATTTTCAGCCTTCTGGTCTTGAACAGGTATACATGGGATAACCTTGACAAGGTTGGGCATTTCATAACCCGGATATTTGGTCCAAGTAGGCTGCCATGGTTGCTTGACATTTCAATTATAATGTTCAGGTTCTAATTGAGGATTAAGGTAGTGACTTGGCTGACTTTTCTCATTTAGAGGCTCGTGAAGGGGAATCTGGTGAAAACCACTCTGCCTGAAACTAACAACCTTTCTTTTTTAAGGCCCTTATATTATAGCTACTTGCATTTGAGCAAGCTTGAGTCATAACTTTTCTTTAGATTTTTTTTGTATTAATTCTCCCTCTTGCTAGAACTCAAGTATGGCCTAATGAGAATAATTGAAAATATTACATGCCTCAGATACCATGTTGCAAACATATGGATCATGCTCCCACATCTCCCTTTCATCATGCAACCCCTTAATCCAAGAAGTCATAAGGAGTATAAAAAAAGAAAAATTCCCACGATCTATTTTTGGGTATGGAATTTCAATATGATTAAAAATCTTAGCAAGGTGAGGAAAACTAGATCCTAAACTATCCAATTGATCTTGGATCTTTCCTAATTTTTATGTGAGATCATTGCAGGGCTCTATAAGAGCTTGAGCAAGTACGGGTTTATTGTAGGCATATTGTAATAGTTGGTTTTGATAGGGCTAAAAAAGAATTTCTTGAATAGTATCCTCACAAAATTATCGGCAACATGCAAACTATCCATCTAGATATACATATTGTCCTTAGAAATTTGACAATTTTATTCATTTGAAAAGATGGAAGTCAGAATGTAAATACATTTTCAACATACCAACACTTGATCTTATGAAATCAACTAGTTTGCTTCCATAGATTCACTAGATGTGTATTTGTTGCCTCCAAAGGTAGAAATTATTGCTATACACATTTAACAACAACAATATAATGAATATTTTTGGACTAAAATAGCCCAAATTGTCCCACCAGGTGTGCCAGAATTGTTATCTCTAAAATTCATGCCTTGACTGGATCCTAAGGTTTAGTCACTTTGAGTAACATGGAAACACTCCTGAGGCAGTGGGTGTACCAAAGGTAGGAGTGAATGTTTGGTTATAGGCTGATTCCTTATGATGCTTCACCTATTCGCTCTTCGAACATGAAATTAAACTTGAGAGGGAAAGGGATGGAAGGAGTACTTGAAATTAAAACCTAAGGCTAAAGTGATGCACCAAACATTAAGATGAAAATGTTGTTGAGAAGACATAGGGGTGCTTTCTTGACAGTTAAGGGTTGGCACAATATTGATCTTAGAAGACATCCACACGTAAATATTTCACAAGAAGGACAAACTTTAGACAAGATGTTAAAGTGAATGGTAGCATTCACAATTTGTTGATAACGTGAAAGAAAGCATAATTGTCACAACTTGCAACTTGTATGAAGAATCCAAACCTTACTTGTAGATAAAGACTGAGAAGCAAACCCAAGGACTTGAAAATAAATCACAAGAGTATATGAGATTAGTAGATTACACTACAAAATAAACACAATAAGGGCCTTGAATTGTTCTTCTATTTAAGCTTCTAAGGTCATTCAACAACATTCCATCTAGTGATTACAAGTAATATGTAGAAAATTATGAAGGACTCCTATGAGATCATGACAAGATTACTTTTGGCAAAAAACTCCCAACCCCTAGTACAGATTTACAATTGTCTTTTATAGATTTTAGGCATAACTATGATATTCCATTGAGTTCAAACTCCAACCAATTGGAGTTGAGATTGTAGAGGAGAGCAATAATTGCTAAGTAGAGGAAATCATGACCAGATGCACATCCCCATACTGAAAACCTAACCTTTACATGCAAATCTATCCTAAAGAGATAGAAGCAGTGGCCATCACCATTATGATTGGGTAGACGGATGAACCAAGTAGTAGGAGTAATGAAAATGCATTGAATAAGCATGAAGGACACTCAAAAAGCAACTATACGCAATCAAGGACCTGTTCGCCATCAAAGAGTTGCTTCATGTTGTGTCTACAACCGTGCCAAGTAAGTTGTGTCATCAAGTCAAATGGAGTCAACCATCTAACTTTCCACATGGACCAATGTTCTTTCAGCATTCTACCATCTCGTCCATCTTTCTATCTCCTTGTTGACCACTAATTGTCCTTATTTGTGACTTCACAACTTATTTCTTTCATTAACTATCTGACCTTGTGAAACTATGATCATCTTATATTTCATGTTTATCTTGTTTTTGCTTTATCCTTCTAACTGTTGTGACCCTGCGATTGATAAAAATTGGCCCTTCACACCATCGACGTGGTTTAGACTTAACAATCTTCTAATCGTACAACAATACAAAACTACTTATCCTGCCTTTATTACCCTGTCATAACTTAAATCTTGGCTGGCATGAAATGTTTGCGACCTTGCAATCATTGAGAACTTGACTGCTAGCATACTTTTCACAAGGTTGTGACTTCAATGTTGACTGCAACTCAGACCCATGCAACCATGTGAAGATAACCTTTAACCATGATTTCTCAGTTGAGACCATTTCACTTAACTATGGATCATCTGTTGTGACCCTACGAAACCATCAGGCTAACCATTATTGCAGCTTAACTTTTAACTTTGATATTTAACCCTACTAGCAAGCAGCCAAGGCAATTGCATCATCACCACCCTAACCTTTGGTTAGCCCTAACTCCATGTGACGTTGTGAACAAAGAAGATCACCACTTTGCTACCCTGGCCTAGGGTTAACCTTGATCACCTATGACTGTGCGAAAGCATTGGATTTGACTAAGTTGTTTGACTTTCACATGGTCACAACTTAAACTTTTGAGGTGCATTGATGGAGTTAAAATGATTCAACTCATTTTCTACATCTAATGAAATACTCCTTCAAAAATTACCCATGTGACATTGTGACCAAAGGATATCCTTATGTATCTGGTCTACCATGACACATGGCATCATGTCATTATGTCACAATGATTAAAGGTTGATCAGCTCCCACTAGTGACATAACGACAGACATAGATCCTCCTTACATCTGATGGCAGTTGTAAAACTAAAAACCTTTGGCATAGTTAGCAACCTTGACCAATTAGATACTACCCCCTCTGTCACTTTTCTGACACATCCTTCATTTTGTGGCACACTGTTGAGTGTGGTCCCACCTTGTTCACATGCAAAATGTTGACTTCCATGCTTTGATTAAAGCTTGAGCAACTATGGAAAGTGCGAATACACTAGCTATCAATCTTGGAAGATTTGATTGTCATGAAAAAAAATCGTGGGCTCCTTGTTGGTCTTTCTGAAGGTATAACTTGACCTACGATCATGTGAAGACCAACTTTTGACTACCAATCACACTGTTGTGACCGCATCTTGTTTCCTTCCATTAACCACTGCGACCATGTGAAGTCATAAAATGAACTACCTCACAACCTCACAATGGTTAAGGCCTAGCTACTGCTTAACCATGTGATAGTGCAAAAAAAACCTTTTTGCAACTTCGCCACTTGAGATGCTAACCCAACTGTTAGCCCTGAGAAGGAGCGAACACGAAATTTCATTGAGTCACCATTCTAACCCTGGGTTAGGCTTGACCACCTGCGATTGTGTGAAAAAGGCATGAGATAGATTGTTGTAGTCAACTTCACTTCATCATAGCTTGAATCTATTTAAACTTGAAGTTGCCTGTGATCACATGACTAGTTGTAATCCTAATTGTTTGCACCTTTGCAACCTATCCTGTGGTTAAGGCATAAACAGGAGCGAAAAAGCAATGGAAGGTAGTTGTGACTTGAAATATTTTAAGGATGTATCATGCAATATAAAAGATTTGAAGGCTTAGGGATGTAAAGAGTATGAACAAGGTTTTGTGTATCCCTCTCATGCATGTATGGCTATTGTGAATAATTCGAAGAATGTAAGCACAACCACCACCTTAGGTTCTATATAAGATTGGTCAACACCTCAGAAGTGAAACTCATGTTTACATTACCTCCCTTCACAGGCACCTAGCTATGGAACAAATGTCAAAAATTCCACCAATTTGCACTAGGAGATAAAAATTGGTAACAATATTAATAAGAAAAAAACAAGGATGGTGTCCCTATAAACATAATTACAACACATTATCAACATACTAACATAAATAACCATCCATCAATAGTTCATAACAAAAAGTAAAGTTTTACCTCTAAAATCATTGTCCAACAAGTTATAAATAAACTAATTAAAGTTTTATCATAAGGGCACCTATAAACATAAACTATATCTAAACTATAAGAAGTCTCAAACAACATTAATAGAAAAATATAGGAGTTTATCCCTAGAAAAAGTCCTTGAATTTATAGCTAGCTTAGTGGAAGGCATTGGACCAATCTACAATGAGGAAATTCAACAACTCCTTGTAATTTTCGTCATCTTTTTATTAGTTCCTAGGATCTTTTTTTGCAACAGGCACAAGGAGGTGGAAAAATTGTGCATTACCCTTAGACTTTAAATCAAGATAAATTCTCATTTTTTCTTTCGAGAAAAGTGACCCTAGCTTTAACATTTTTAAGAGTTCATTAGCAATGGTTTTGTATTAACATTTTGGGAACTTTACATGTCCCTTTATCCTAGGTTTATTCATCTCATTTTTTTCTAGAGCATTATATCACATGTGAGATTAATTGGCCATGTTTTTATACTCTTTGAAATATGAGTGGAGTTGTCTTCAAAAGCTTTATCTCTCCTACCCTTTTGTTGGATTTCTTACTTTCTCTTTCCTCCTCATTAATCTCACTACCTTTCTCATCATCTTTGTATATACCATAGTCCACCAAGTTCTTCAATTTTCCTTTTTTAGTAGAGCGGGTAGCCAATTTATGTGCTTGTCTTGGGTTACTTTCATTTCTACTAATTTCCTCCCCTACTTTCTCCTTGCTCTTCACTTACAATCTTGTGGATGCTCAATTTGGCCTTTTTAGTAGAGAAGGAAAGTCTTTCACCCATTTTTTCTTGCTACTATATTGAGAAGCAAGACTTTGTTTTTAAGGTCCCTAGGCTCATTTTCAATCAGTGGTGGTGTGGGGGTTTCGGAAGTTTCGTGTCAGGGGATAATTTTAGTGACACTTAGATGTCAAATGCACTTTTTCTTTCTAGGGCCAAGTGTATTAATAATGTTGGCTAAGGGAGAATTAGCATATTTTGAGGCTTCTTGCACAACAATTTTGCTTTGGGGCCAAAAGGCAAGGTAAAAATGGTAGAGATAGTAAGTAAGGCCTTAGAGGAGAAGGATGAGTTTTTTCGGTAGACTCTCAGTAATTCTCAACAACTTCTTTCACTTAACATTCCAAAGAATTTGAGAGAAAAAAGGAAGGAAAATACAATCATGATTGCTAAAATGGTTAAGCACCAATATGAAAGACTTTATAATTAATATATATCTTTATTAATTGGTTTGAAGTTTTTGATCTTCATAGAATCAAAAAAAATAATGATACCATAAAATGGTTGTAAGCTATTAAAATTTAAAATAAGAAAAAAAAATTATTAAAAAAATACAATCAAATTGTCCATTTACAAATTGAGTCATGTTCCACTCATAGATACCTTGGAAGATTGGGTTGCCCTATGAGGTTAAGATCTTGTTATATTTCAATAAATTGTTAACCTATTTATAAATTATTACATCATATTCTTATGAAAGAGTAAAATAAGATGACAACTCACAACCTTCCGCCTTCTTGACTAGTGTTCGGAGCCAAGTTGGCTTTCATGAATTTCTTAAGCATGGAGAATCTGTTGATTAATCAGTCTCTCATTAATAAATCTCTAGAACATGAAAATGCCTAGTTGGCAATCAATAAATACTTATGCAATGAACTGCACCAAAAGCTTCTTCATATTTATTATTTTTATTTCATTTTGGCGCAGGAAAGATATAGGTTACTCGAATAAAAGGGGAGTAGCTTGCAGTACTTTGATTTTTCAACATATAAGAATCTGCTCATTCAAACCTTTTATAAGTGCCTTGGGTTAAATTGCTCTTCATGCTTGTAATGTTCTCATATTTAACTATATAAGTCTCTTGATGCTTTTTACTTTTAAATTCGATAAAGTGGAAAGAAAGAGCAAATAATGAGAAGTGTTACCCACGTTCAGCTGGTCCCATAAAGAAAACATTCAGTACCAAAGTGAATATTATAAGCAGTAGAAGTATCATGTATCAGCATTGCTGTAAGAAAATAACAAGTTTGACAAAACAAAAGCTATATAATAATATAAAGAAACTGATGCACACTTTTATAATAGGCACTTCATGTCAAAGTAGTTGATAAATTTATTAGTAGAAATATTTGATTCATTAAAGAATTTATCAAAAATCAATTATGGCTGACTATTGTATATGAAAATCTGATATTATAATGAATGACCTTTGAATTCTATTTTATAGAATGGAGACTCTTCAATTAATAAAATGATATTCTTATTTTAAGAAACTACATAACCTATATTTCTATTTTATATTCTTAAAATAAAATGTAACTAGTTTATATATATTATATATAAAATAAGTCGAGAGGTATCCTTCTCGAAGCGCCTATTTTCATAATTCCATAATTGACTGTAACTCCCAATTGTTGAAAGCATATGACAGAGAATGCTTTAGAATCTGATGAAGACATAAAAAGAGAATGAAGCATGAGTGAAGATAATGATGATGTAAGGAAAAAGATAAGGAATAAATAAATGTGTTGTGTGGAATACGAGGTTGGGCATAATTCACGATATGTAGAGATTCTCACAAGTAATATGACACATCTCCATTTTCTGACTGCCATGCTGTGTTTCTAATAATATTATTCCATTGTGATAGAACTGAAAGCCAGCTAAGTCCAACGATGAAAAAGGCTGCATGGGATATTTAATTAAAATAAAATAAAATACAACTACCTTACATCATGCAATATATAATATATTCCTCCATACCTAGCCAGCTGCAATCTCAATATAATAAGTAGCTATATTCATTAGAACATGTTTTTCAGTAAAATAAAGTATTGTTTTGGTGTGTCCATGAGAAATGCATTGATCTGTTTATTTAACCATTGATTGTAGTTCTCTCTATTACGAGGTCCATTTAGTGCTTATAAAATCAAGGTGGTGTAAACTATTATCATGCCAAAGACATGGAAAGTACCATGTCAAAGTTGCTGCCCAACTATGTATCATAAAGTATTCCATGTAGAAAAAGAAAGCAATTTTTTATTTTATTGTTGGCTTATGAATGGTCTGTTTTATAATCACCCTTTAAAAAACTGTTACAGGAGGATTTCATGGGCAATAAAATCAACGGAATGAATGTCTATGGGAATTTAGGGAGGGGAAAGATAAAATGTAATATAGTATTACTAGCAACTAGAAAATTATGAAGGAACCAACTTATATGGTTTTGTTTAGAATTGGTGAAGGGATTGTCAAAATGGTAAGAAACTATTTTAGGGAGAGTTTAATATTTTGATATGGTTATCTTTATTATCATTTGTTGGAAAAAAGTTATTTATGTCACATTTGATAATTAATTTTCTTTTTCTTTTTTCATTTTCAAATGTGTGTTGTCTATGTTGGTAGTTGTTTGGTTTGACAATTTGGTTGTAATTGTTCCTATTTTTCTTGTTTGTATTGCTTCTCTACTATTTATGGCCTATTGGGTGTGGTTTCATTTAGCCATATACCTACATTTGTACGGGGTTGGAACCCTTGTTTCTTGCTTAGCTTTACTTTAAAAAGGTTCATTTTTAAGTAAATATTTTCTTCCCATCTCTTTGCGATAAATAACATAGGAGTTGATGTTATTAAAAATGTAATGATAAAATGATGCTATATTGAAATGCCACAGAGAAGAAAACAATACATATTATAAATATAATAGATTGCAAGGACAAAGACTAGGGGGTGAAGAAGATTCAAGTTTGGGGGACAATGAGGACAAATCCTCCAAAAAAAGACCCCATTAAGAGTGTTTCAAATGGCTCTTTCACTCAGGATGAGGAGGATTCTAAAATTGAGAGGGGAGACCCTATATGCATTGAAAAGGGTGGATTTAAGGAGGAAAATGAAGCTAAGGAGAAATAGAAAGGTATTATGATCAAGGAATAGGAGAAGGAAGAAAATAGGATTGTGAAGGATGACTAGGTGGAGTTTGGTAAGGATAACAATATTTTTGAAATCAACTCCCTCTTATAGGATTGCTATTTGAAGTTCAAGTGGAGAAGGTGCATTGTGATCATGAGGATTATGATGTTTCTAGTTGAAACAGTTTTGATGACCACATTAAGAATATTATTCAACTAGCTATGTATGGAGTATTAAGAGAGGAAATACTTCTAGTTGGTTTCTTTTTTAGATCAATCACGTTTGTGAGAAATATAAGACTTGCAAGGTATATTGGAAAAGGTTGAAGCAAGGATTATTCTTGAAAGAACAAGGCATACAACTCTAAGATATCGTCCATCTTGAAGAAGATGGTCATAGAAATCAAGATGTTGAGAAACATCTAGGAAACCATGGTTAAGAAACTAAAAGATACTATCCACAATGTCCACTAGAGATGGGACACCATTCATGTCATTTAAGTAATCCAAACTTCAATTTGAACAACTATGAGGGGATCAAGGTTGTAAAGAACAAAATCAAGAACCTTAAGGTAGTTTCTTGTGTAAAAGGAGGTTCTACTAGTGGAGATGATAATGTTAATATGGGCAAAGGTCCAAAAGATAATTCTTTGGATGTTGTCCAAGAAACCTCTAGAAAATGTTATTTCCCATTGCAAATTCCTTCTACTATGAGTCGTAGTCAATCTAAATTGATGGAAGAATAGTCTAAGATGATTAACAAGATGGTTCATCTCTGTAGCTACCTGATCCACAAATATATGTAGGCTTATATTTTATTTTGAAAGAGTGTCAATGGCTTCCTTCTTTTTTGCTAATTTTATAGTGGTCCAAAGGATTTATTAATTCTCTATAAGTTATTGAAGAAAGGAACAATGCTACTTCCTAGCAACAAGGTCCTTCCACTAGGACTCGTAGCCAATCCAAACTAATGAAAGATCAATTTAAGATCATTTAGGAGGTGGTTGATCTTTGTGCAACCACCTAATCTATAAAGATTTCTAGTTTTCTTATATTATAAAGGAGTTTTAGCAATTTCCTTGTTTATAGTATGTTACCTATGAGTTTGATGTTGGTGTGTTACCAGTTTGTTGATAGATCTCTAATATTTTCTTTTTTAGTAGCCTTTTTTATAAATAGCTTTAGTACCCCTTTAAAAAAAATTTACCTTTACTTTAAAAAAAAAGTATATATATTATACAAATTTTACATCAATTTTATTTATCATTCATTAAAATAAAAATATTATATTATATTATATTATATATATTTACACCATTAAAAATACATAATATGTATGCATGATTATTCAATTTGAGTTATCAAAACACAAACTGAATTTGAATTTGTGTGCTTCTAGTAATATAGTCCTTGTGTAGCTTAAATATAGATCATCATTAAAATTACAAATCATCTCTGAATTGTATCTCAATATTAATTTGAGTTCTTTGCAATTATGAGTTATTACATGTTGAAATTGAAAAAATATTGTTTGATATACTTTCTAATCATGTTGGTATGAATCCTTATTTCTATTTTTAATGTTTTGAATAATTTATAATGTTAAAAAAAGATCAAAAGTAACTAAATACGAACTAATTTTGATGGGGCTAACCTATAACATAATCTATCTAGGAAGAACCATTTTAATGATTCTCTGTGAAAGTGTTTTTTTTAATATATACCTAAGTTGATTATATTAACTCTCACAAGAAAAATAGACAGGCAAGCTTATAAATCATATATAAAGCCTTGAATATAATTATTTTCCTCAGTTTCAAAGGTTGTGTGTAACATTGATCACTTTGACTATGGTAGGCCATGTGTTTATTATCAAAGATGTATCTTCCCAAATCCTAAAGACTCAAACCAAAACCTAAAGCTATTAAATGTCAAAAGGTGGTAAGGGTTGGATTTATTATTAGAAAGTGTTATTGATGGATCTATTAGAATATATCATCCACCAATATACTTTTGAGAGTTGGGGCGGGGAGGGGGGGTGAATCAGTCATACAACTATTATCACAATTATCAACCTTATTAAAATGTAACCATATGAACAATATAATAAAAAATCACAAGAAGTTACTCATGCACAATAACACTAGATAAGTTAACTAGGAAAACCCTTGATAAGAGGGAAAACCATGGTGGGGATGTTACCCACAAGATGATGTACTAATATGAATATTCCTTATTAGAGGATGGATCCTATTAAGAGTCTATGAAATACATAGGAGACTTTGAATCCCTATTCGGAGACTCCGACCCTATTAGGAGTTGTGCCAAACCTGTTAGGAGTTGTAGAAGGTAGATGAACCCACTATCCAAATAGGTTCAGGGTCAAGACCAATGAATCTACTATCCAAATGATCTTTGTATTATTCGTTGCATAATAATAGAATTGTATTATACTACTCCTTTCTTTTTCTTTGTCCTGTCAACTAGACTTCTGCTCCTTTTGATGTCAATATCTAATCAAAAACTTTGCATCCAATAATCCCTTAGATCACTAACTCACATTTACCACATACTCTGCTCTTGTTCACACTTCCTTGCACACTTGCACAATTTACAATAAAGGAAAATACTTTCCTTTGTACCAAATCCTTAAAACAATTCCTTCAATAGGCCTTAAGGCTTTCCCAATTAATTATAAGGACCATAATAAGATAATTAATTACAATCACGATAGCACTGTCGGCTCACAGTCTATGCAACTCTTCACACGTGTGACTTCAGGGCTTGCACACTTACATATGTCATCATTAGATTGTCTTCTTCCATTATGTAACTTTGTGTATCGAGATTATATTTCTATTAGAAGCTATATTACAATAATCAGAAATTGATTCTCAAGTGCTTTGTTTCTATACTGCTCACTATAAATCACATATAACTTTTTTATTTCTTCAAGTTAGGTTACATGCACTTAACCTCACTAGGAGGAAACTATGGGGAACGCATCCTTAACTTCATATAATTTGATTGTCAAACCTTTTTCTATACTACCTTGATCTCTATCTTCTACTCTTCCAATCTTTACATAATTACTGCTATGTTGGCATCAATGGTAAACATAGTCATGAATGTAACATGTCAATACTGCCACATGCTCTCCAATGCTTAGGATACTCCCCTAAAGGAATACCATTAGCATTCATGCTAACAATCTTTGTTGGACTAATCGCCAATGTTCCCCTTCAAGATTCGTGACATGGTTTAACCACCTCTTGTGTTCTATTATTCTAGTGGTTGTGTCGGGCATTGATAGGTTGATCTTTTGGTGCAACGACGATCCTAACTTGTAACAAGTGGTATCAGAGCTTGGTCATAGGTTCAAATCTCCTTGGGTAACATTGAGGGGAATTGTTGGACTAATCACCAATGTTCCCCTTAAGGATTCATGGCATGGTTGAGCTACCTTCTATGTTCTATAAGTCTAGTGGTTGTATCGGGCATTGACATGTTGATTTTTTTTGTGCAACGACAATCCTAGCTTGTGACAGGATCAATACTTGAGAGTATGTAAAATAACCTCCACTTTTTGGCTCAACAAGGCTAATCCATGATGTGTTCCATAAGGCCTCTACAAATTAAGAACTAAGGAAAAATATATATGTTTCGTCCTAGTAAACTGTTACAGTAAATCTACAATAACTATGTGTGTGCATAGCCAAACCTTTAGCGCTTCTACCCACATGTCATATACACTATGTTCTTCCTTCCTATATGTATGCACATTCCCAAGTGCCTCCAATGAATTGCGCTAAAAAAAAAAACTAATATTATACTATTCTAATGATATGTACTTAAACAATTTTCTGAATTATTATGCCTTCAAAATTATTCTTTCATTTTGTCTTCTCAAAGTAAGCTATATGTTTCCATAAATGAAAAACCTAACATATCACCTTAGCCAAATTTCCAACAATCTCCCCCTTTGGCATTGATGGCAACATATGGGAAAAATTGGTTGAGTGTCCAAAATTACAAAATTTTGTGAAGTGTTTCACATGGCCATCAAAATTCAAAATTTGTGGGTCATCTCTATTTATTTTATCATCTTTTACATAGATGCTCCCCCTGAGATTATAATCTAACTTATGTCTCCCCTTACTTATACTATCATTTTACAATTTTTCATACTATTACTATCTCCCTTTGATTTCAATGACAAAGGTGAGTACAAAAATATATGTACATGTCAAAATTGTGGTTCTACCTTTGCTTCATCAAGTTGGGTAGATGTTGATAAGTGTCATGCAGTAATCAAAATGCTTTTTCGGGATGCCAAACTCTTTATCCCAAGAGTCTTTGACTGCATCTGCCACATTGGTTAAGACACACCGCATTGGTTAAGGCACACAACTCATAAGCTGCAACTTTTGTTGTATTAATATTAGAATAGGAAAATTTTGCATAAGATTCCTTTACCTCTAGACATGTGTCAAGATACTACTGAACAATATCAATTTTCAAAGTCAAGTGCTCTTTCAATAATGTGAATCTCTTCAAGATTCTTTCTTTGTTCAATTCAAAAGTCCTTAACTCATAATATATTGTGCTTATTATTTGCTCAATTTCTATTAATTTGGCCTTAGGATTCTTCAGCTCATTCACCATATTCTCCAATTAATTTTTCTTATTCTTTTATTTTTGTAGAGATGTCTTGAGTGAATTTATGTGCCAAAGAAAATTTTCCATACGAGTCTTTTCCTTCAGATATATTGCTCCCTAATTCCTTAATGCGAATATCTAGTGTAGTCAAATCATTTCTAATATTACCACATATTGTACTTAATAGGTTTGCATCATGTATTTGTTTGTGCTCTTAGAGAGGTTGCATCCTCAAGAGTAGAAAAATATTTATCAAATGCTTCAACTACCATCTCTACTCTTTTCTTCACATCTTGTTTAGTAATCTATACAAGTATGGTGCTATGTAGTCTATTTGTTATCTTTTCTAAGGATCCTTGTGCACTCTTTCTTAGTTTATTAGTCATTTTTGCAATCTTACTCATGGATTATATCGCAACTTGACATAACTCCTCAACCTCCCTGTCTTCTTCCATCTTCAAGCTTGCTAATAAACTCTCAAATAGTGATGGAGAGGTCATAGAATTAGGTTAACCTACCTCTTTGATGAGTGTTATCAATTGTGTTTGAGTTTCTCCACTAGTTTTCTATGATCTCTACTCTTCTTGTGGCTAAAATGTTGATTGATCTTTTTCCTTTGGTATATCCCCAATCTTCTCTTCTACTTTCTTTTCCTCTTTATCTTTATCTTTTAACTTAGTGTGCATTGATGTGTCTTTTATTGTTGTGATCTATTTAACCATGTCTTTCCATTTTCTTTATAAACTAGTGTTCGCACTCTCAGTAATGGGTACTAGAGATTGTACATTATCATGTGGCCAAGTCAAAAAAATAGGCTATGATGATTCCTCACTACATAAATAGATTTTTTCAGGATTATGATACCAATTGTTAGAAATAGGTAATATTGAGAGGGGGGTGAATCAATGTTCCACAAACATTTCCCCAACTATGGATATTATAAACAATCTTTAAACTTGTATATATGATCAAACTAAAAAGTAAATATAACCATTACACAATGCAACTCATAACACCACTATTTCTTAACTAGGGAAACCCTAGTCAAGGGAAAACCCTAGTGGGGATGGTACCCACAAAATGATCCACTCATCAAAAGTGTCATGTGAAAGATATTGACCATGTTAGGAATCTATTACATATGTATAGTGTATATGTCCTTGTTAGAGGACTAGGCCTTGTTAGGAGCCTCAACCTTATTAGGAGTTGGTATTACAATACAATAGTATGCAAGAAGAGTCCACTACTCAAACATGCAAATGAAACTTTACAATGCTATCAATAGAGATAGATACAAAACATTTACATAGTGCTGACATCTTCAATATCTTATCTTTCCTTTTAGTTCCTTCTTCAAAACTGATTATACAATAGTTCTTCTCTATAAAAGCATCAAATTCACATCTATATAGATCATTAAAAGTGTGCATTTAAAACATTATATCATTATAGCACAATGCCACACTTTGCTAAACCAAATGCTTTTTTAATTTTATGCCAAATTCTTTGTTCTGTCGGCCTTACTGCTTGGTACTTTACTAAATATTTTGAATTCACTTTTTCCACATGTAGGTTAACATATATGAATTCATACCAACATTGTCAAGTAATTTTTTTGGTAATCCAAAATAATTCCTTAACCAAAATGCCTTTATTTTTCCTTTATCTCTGTTCTATCCTGGTGGTTCCTAGTAAATCTACAATAACTTTGTTTGTATATAGCCAAACCTTGATCACTTTTACCCATGTTTCATATACACTATGTTCTTCCTTCTTTTAAGTGTGCACATTCCCAAGTGCCTCCAATGAACTGTTCTAAGAAAAATAAGCCAATTGTATATTGCTTTGCTGATATGTACTTAGAAATTTTTTTAAATGTTTATGCCTTTAGACTTATCCTTTCATTTTTCCTTCTCAAAGTAATTTATATGTTTCCATAAATGACAACCTTAACACGTCACCTTAGCAAAATTTCCAACAATCTCATGCTTATAACAAAAACTTTAGCATCACATCATTAAATATGATGCCACAACAACATGCTTTTTTCTTGGTCAAATGATTGATCTAGAAACTAGAACTTTATCCTCATGACTTATAGATTGGAACTCCTTAAGTAGCATCCAAATACTCCAATAGACTCATTTAATTTATTAGCTAGGGACGTAGACTTGAAATGGTATCTACAAAGTATATGCTCTACCCCTTGATCAAATGATTGATCTAGAAACTAGAGCTTTATACTCATGACTTATAGATTGGACCCCCTTAAGTAGCATCCAAATACTCCAGTAGACTCATTTAATTTATCAACTAGGGACGTAGACTTGAAATGGTATCTACAAAGTATATGCTCTACCCCTCCTAGTTTCCATTACTAATCTATGAGAATGGAAATGCTAAACTTAATGGAAATGGAAATATTGAATCTAAGTGAGGAATTGAGTAACTAATCTAGAGTGTAGGAATTGAAATAAAAACATGATTCTACATTATTTGCCTTTGCTACAAGAACAACCAGTAGTTCTATTACCAATGGATGTAAGAGCAACATAGTTCTATCTATTCTAAAAAGCAATGAAATACTACTCCTACTAAATAGATTCACTCACCAAGTAGACCTCCTTGGATGAGAAAATGATTATGAACTCAAGATAAAATGCTAAAAAGTAACATTGTCATCTTTATTGATATTGAACCATCAATAGTACAACTTGAAAATAACAAACTATATATTGAATGATGTCATAAATAAAAATCACTTATAAACTAAATCAAGTGGTTCAAACCAATAGCTTATTTATAACATCAAAGGAAAACTAAATTCCCTAAATCTAGGATCCTTCAAAAATAAGAAGTTATGGTTCAATATCAATAAAGATGACAATGCTACTTTTTAACATTTTATCTCAAGTTCATAATCATTTTCTCATCCATGGGGTGTCACTTGGTGAGTGAATCTAATTAGTAGGAGTAATATTTTATTTATTTTTAGAATAGATAGAACTATATTGATCCTACAACAATTGGTAACAGAACTACCGGTTGTTCCTATAGCAAAGGCAAACAATGTACAATCATGTTTGTATTTTAATTCCTCCACTCTAGATTAGTTTCTCAATTCCTCACTTAAGTTCAATATTTCCATATCCATCAAGTTTAAAATTTCCATTCTCATAGATTAGTAATGACAACTAGGAGGGTTTAGAGCATATACTTTGTAGAAACCATTTCAAGTATGTCCTTGGTTGGTAAATTCAATGAGTCTAGTGGAGTATTTTGATTCTACTCAAGGATGTCCAATCTATAGTCATGAGTATAAATCTCTAGTTTCCAGATAAATCATTTGACCAAGCATTTTTGGCATCCTTTCTAGGGATGGTGTCAATCTAAACCTTCTCAAGGGTCATTTTCCCAAGTTCCATAGGATAGAAGTTCTTCTTTCATTTGTTTTGTATGCATAGAAGAAGAGACCATCTCAGGAGATTCCTTTGTTAGAGTGACCCCTTGGATATAGAATAAATTGTATACCCTGAACAAAAAGATCCCCAATTTGTAAACCAAGAAGAAGAATACTAGCCTATTGAAGAACCACCATTTAAAAATCCATTTGTTGATGTCCAAGAAGAGTTGCCTTCAGCACCATCATCCAAAGCATGATTGCACTTGAATGACCTTTTTTTTGAACTTGAATATTGGGACAATCATCTAGCTCTTGTAACCTACCAAACAGGACAAGCAGTACCACCTTCACCACCAATGATGGCTCGACAAGCTTACCTTACTTTTTTCTTTCCTATACATGACCTACATGTTAACACTAACCTAAAGAACATTCCTTCTTCTGCATTACCAAAATTATATGGCCTTATTATTGAAGACCATGAAACCTTCTTGTTTGAGTTTGATATCCTTGACTACACAACAAATGCCCACAAGATGAAATCGTTTCCATCTACTCTAAAGGATGCATCTTTAAGATGGTTTATGGGGTTGGGTACAAATGTTGTAGTTGACTAGGATGGAATGAAGAACTTTTTTCTTACAAAGTATAAGGAGTATTGTTGAGGTTATGATATGAAAGGGGATGACATTTTTAAAATGTCATAGAAAGAGGACAAGACATTAGAAGACTTTGTTTCTAGTTTCATGTTCAGTCTACAAAGGAATACTCAACATCAATTGAATGAAGAATCACAAAAATATTTTTTCCTTATAGGTGTTAATGATGAAATAATTGAAGCATTGGACCTCATAATAGGGGGTGATATTACTCAAATAAGTTGGCAAGATATCATGAAAATATGCCTTAATTGCTCAAGGGAAATCATGAAGAAAGGAAGAGGAGTTAGGACTACACCTAGTGAAATCGATGGTTTTGGAGTATCAAAGGTGGATCTTTCTAATATGTTATCTATTTGAAGCATGTCATTATAAATAATGTTGCTACATAACTGGACATGGTTCAAGAAAAAAGGAAGTGTGATGAAGGTAAAGTAATGCTCATTGAATTTTTCCAGACTATAGAGAAAAGAAGAGGACTTGTAAGTGTTAGACAGTGGCCAATCTAGAGGCCCATTTAGTACTAACTAAATTTAAATCCATAGATGAGAATGGGGATGTCCTCTACATTTCTCAATGTAGGCCTTCGGCACAAAGACAAGGTATGCCTCAAGACCCTTTTCATAATTCTAGTTATAGTAGTAATCAATGACAAAACTAATATTTCCTAAATCCTGGAGCTCAAGGTCCTAACTAGAATAATAGCTGGTCTAGTAAGTCCTAACCTTAATGGAATAACTAGTGGCAACAACCCTCATCCAATAAATGGAAACAACCTAATTAGAAATGAAATCAACCTTATCAAAATTGGCAAAATAACCAATGGAAACAACCTCAACAATCTTGTCAGCAATCTAATCAATGGCAACCTTTGCAAGGAAACTTAAAATAGTCACCTCAGCAGGGACCTAATCACCCTAATCAGTGAGTCATACTGCCACCACCTCAACAACAAGTTATATTGCCTCCTCCTCCTATAACCAATACAAATTATCCAAATCAAACCCAACTTCTTGCTCAACCTAATCTCAATCCTAATGGTAAGCAACACAATCAACAAAAAACATATTCCATCACTCTTAATGACATACACTTGTAGTGAAGGACTTCTCTTCCTGCACCAAAGGGTCTTGTCATTACTAAGGTGACTACTGATGACTCATCTATTGAAAATGATGATACATTTTCTCCATCATCCTCTCATGCATCTCCACCCTTTCCTCAAAGGCTTTCTAATCTTGTTATTCATGTTGAAAATTTGGTTATAGTAGAGTTGATTAATCAGTTAAGACGGATAACTAAATTACAATTCTATTAATTGATGCTATTAAAGAGGTTCCAACATACACATTGGCCATTAGGGAAGCTTGCGTTAAACAACTGGTAGGAAGAAAAAGGATCCTCAAACATTACATGTTATGGGTCAATTGTCAAACTTGATGTTGGATAAGTTATCCATATCCAAATATTCAAATCCTAGAAGCCATGTGGTTACTATTTTTATTAATGGGGCTCAAGTTCAAAATGCATTATTTGACCAAGGATCATCAATCAATGACATTGCAAGGGAATTTTTGTCTCATATTAATTTTATTAGCCTCAGAGAAACCCTCACTATCCTTCAACTTGATGATAGCTCTACTATGAAACCTGATGGAATGGTTGAAGATGTAATGGTTACCTTAGATTCCTAAGAACACTTTGTGGACTTTGTCATTTTATCTCCTAAAGCTACTTTGGGTGGCTATCTTATTATCCTGGAAAGACCTTGGCTCACTATTGTTGATGCCTTTATAGCATGTTGGTCTGGTAAAATGACAATCTCCAATGGAATGAACACAAAGAAATTAACTTTGTGTTCCATACTCAACCACTTCTACAAGATGATAAAGTTGTATGGCCTAATTTAGGAGACAATGAATTGGAAGTTAACTTAGTCATTCAACTAATGGTAATTGAAAGAAATCCATTCCTGGTATCACAGGAGGAGCATAATATCATTACACTTATTTTGGCAAATAAGTATGGTATTGACTTCTCTCTATGTCAATACAAACATTGTTACTCAAAAATAATTTTTCTACCTCCTCATGCACCTAACTTTTCTGAGACATCTCAGTACCTTCGTACATTACTACCTCATGAGATTCACTCACCTATTTTTCTTGAAGTATCTATGTTGGACAAGATATCCAAAGTTGAAGTCAATCTAGGAAAAGAATTGAATGTTAATAAAAGCTTCTATATAACCCATTACAAAATTCTTCTCAAGTTTCTATAGGAAAACCCACAAGAGTTTGCATGGGACTACACTAACATGAAGGGCCTTGATCCTAAACTTTATAACCATAGAGATTTTTATCAGTCCAAAATGTAAAATAATTAGAAAACCTCAATGAAGAATTAATCCAGTCTTGAGAGATAGTGAAAATTGAACTACAAAAGTTGTTAAACATCGGCTTCATTTATCCAATCTCTAATAGTAAATGGGTTTCTCCTCTAGTTATAGTGCCTAAAAAGGGAGGTAAATGGAAAGTTTGTGTGGATTATAGGGATCTCAACTTAGCAACTAAGAAGGACCATTTTTCCTTACCTTTCATTGATCAAGTCCTTGATACCTTTCTTGGTAAGAAATATTTTCCCTTCTTAGATGGGTTTAGTGGTTATAATTAGATAAAGATAGCATCTAAGGATCAAGATAAGACCACCTTCACCTACCCTTGGGAAGCCTTTTCTTATTCAATTCTACCTTTTGGTCTATACAATGCACCTACCACTTTTTAGAGAGTTTTAATTATTATATTCTTTGACATATCCACTAATTGCATGGAAGTGTGTATGGATGACATTATTGTGTATGCTTCTACCTTTGAGGAGGCACAATATAACTTGTAAAAGGTTCTCAAAAGATGTCAATATTATGATCTCTCTTTAAACAATGAAAAGTACTACATGATGATGGAAGGAATTGTTTTGGGACACTTTATCTCCTCTTTTGGTATCCAAGTTTATCCAACTAAGATTAAGGTAATCAACACACTCCCAACTCCTAAAATGAAAAAATGTTAGAAGCTTCCTTGGGCATCTTTTTTACTATAGGAGATTCATCAAAGACTTCGCTCAACTTGCAACTCCATTATATAATCTTTTGGAAAAGGATGTTGATTTTTATTGGACTTCAGAGTGTGACAAATAATTTAACCAGTTAAAGGAAGTGTTGACTATAGCACCTATGTTACATGGTCCTAATTGGAGCATACCATTTCATATCCATACTAATACTTCTAATAATGCTATAGTGGTTATTTTGGGATAGAAAGAAGGTATTGTTGAACATGTAATCTTTTATATTAGTAAGAATTTGAATGGAGTAGAGTTCAATTATAGTTCCACTAAAAAGGAGCTACTTGTAGTGATCTATGCACTTCACAAGTTCAAACACTACACAACTAGTTATGAAATATTTTTGCATCTAGATCACTCTGCTATCAAGTACTTGATTAATAGGCCTGCTATTTCTAGTACATTAGATCATTGGTTTTTTCTCATACAAGAATTTGATTTTACCATCATAGACAAGTTGGGGAAAGCTAATGTAGTGTTTGAATTTCTTTCATGCTTACATGTTCCAGGGGATCCTACAACAATTGATGATAGCTTTCCAGATGAACATATGTTCTCTATATCAGCACAAAACCCATGGTATGTTGACATTGCAAATTACCTTACCATAGGAAGGACACCAACCCATTTCTCTCCTAAGGAGCACAGATTATTAGCAGAGAAGAGTTTCAATTTCTCTTGGATTGTTGGTTGTATGTTTTACACTAGACTTGATCAAGTGATGCAAATATGTGTTAGGTAAGATGAAATATATGATATCTTGATAGCATTTCATGATGAGCCATGTGGAGGACAATTTGCAGCCAAAAGAGTAACATTCAAAATTATGACAACCAAATATTGTTGGCTCACTCTACATAAGGATGGAGTAAGATATACTAAAAAGTGTGACAAATTCCAAAGAATGGGAAGGCCTACTAAGTCTGATGAAATGCCCCTACAACCACAAGTAATTGTTACACCTTTTGATAAATGGGGATTTTTGGACCTAGAGAACCTTCATCAAATGGGAAATCATACATTTTAGTCTATACTGATTATGTTACTAAATGGGTAGAAGCTAAACCTATGAAACATGTTAGGGACAACAATGTTGTAGAGTTTTTGTATGAATCGATATTCACTAGATTTGGTGCCCCTAGATCTAAATAATAACTGATCAGGGTGCATAGTTTACTTCTAATTTGATTACTACCCTCATAAATGAATATATCATTAACCATGGCACATCTTTGACTTATCATCCTCAAGACAATAGCCAAAAAGAAATTACCAATAGGGAAATTAAATCCATTTTGACCAAAAGAGTAGCTATCCATAAAAAATATTGGACATACTATCTACCTAAAGAAATTTGAGCTTACAAGACAACATGGAAGACTATAACTGGCTTCACTTCCTTTGAATTGGTCTATGGTAAAGAAGTTGTCATGCTTGTAGATTTGAGCATAAGATGCTAAGTACAACCTTAGAACTCAATATTGATCTTATTGAGGCACAAAGAGAAAGAATTCTACGACTCAATGGTCTAGATGAGTATAGAGAATTCTCTCTACACATTGTTGAAGTTATCCATCAGCAAAGGAAGAAATGGCATGATAAGGTTATCAATGATAAACAATTTTTCGTTGGTTATTGGGTACTACTATATGATTCTTGTAATCAACATACTAGGAAAGTTTCAAACATGATGATTGGAGCCATATGAAATAATCTCAATCTTTAGCAATTGTGTTGTAAAAATTTTCACAGTTGATCCTATTCATTTCAAATTGTTAGTAAACAGTCACAGGCCTAAGCTCTATCATAAGCCACAAAGTAGGGAGGATTTCCTACAGTAGTTTGAATTTGAAGAGCTAAATACTCCTCTTGCAGCAACAACATCTGAGTCTTCTTCCGAATTTGCAATATCTCTTTGACTCGTTCAAAGACACATAATAATCACCTCGCTTTCTCCATAATAAATTCATTCCACCTTCTCTCTTTTCCACTTTCCCGCCTCATCCCCACTTGAACACTAAGGTATGGAACAACAAATTTTCATCAACTACTTTGCCAAGTCAGTATCATACCTTCGTACATATCATTATTTTCTTTGATTTTATAGCTTAGTGTTATGTTGTACATAGTCATCTTTGCTCACATTTTCATGGTGGGACCCACACTCTTATTTAAGTTGGGGAGGGGAGAGGATTGGGTGACATTTCTGATTAATTATGTATATATTATTTCATTTTCACATGTTGAGTTGATCTTGGTATTATATTTAAAAGGATACGTCGTATTTTTAAAGAGATTTACAATCAGTTTGATGTGACACTTACTCATACGAGTAAAAAGTAAGAATGAATGCATTTATTGAATAGAAGGACATGGGTGAGTTAAACTTTAATGATGATATGACATGATCTAAGATGGCTGCATTTTTTAGAACCCATTCTTTTTTTTTTGTTTCATCACTTGCTTTCAAACAAAAATTCAAAAATCTCTACTTTGTAAATTTCCAAAACCAATTTCATTGCTAGCTTGTGTTGTTTCTTGTTTTGGGCTTTAGATTAATTGGGTGAAGTTTAAGGATAACAGTCATTGGAGGAGAACTGATACACCATGAACCAACAATTCATGATGCTCTTCTACAACAAAATGTATGTCGTCCTTTGTTTGAAGGTCAAGGGTTGCTATGATATTTCTTAAAACTTCCAACATGGGTGATGAAGTAGCATTCCAATTTTTGAATTCTCTTCATAATGGCATTGTCATAGTTAAAGGGCTAAGAGTGGAATGCAACAAAAACATAATTGCTGAAGTCTCTGGTTTGCCACATGAAGGGGAAATTTTCAAAGAAGATTTTGACCCAAGATTAGTTAGGGCTCAATTTACCCTACACACAAATAGGTAGCTAGAGATTGATAGAAAGAAAGGCACAAGAAGAATATATTTGCAAGAACCCTATGGTGAATGTGCTCTCTACATCATGCAATAAATTAACAATGAGGGTAGGCATCAATTCTTGCATGGCTTGCATTTTAAGCTTCTTAGCTGCCTTCGTCAAAGACAATAGGCTTGTAAACCTTTCGCATTTTCTATTCAATCTTTTTAAGAAGAGAATAATTTGTAGCACGAATGCTGATGATACTACTTTGGTGGAGTATCCAAAGCATTGGAGAGTATTGACATGTTGCATTCATGACTATGTTTTTCATTGATGTCATCATAGTATGGTTTATGTAAAGGCTGGCTAAGTAGCAAACAAAGATCTTAGTTGTATGGACAATGGTTTGATTGTCTGGTGATGTGTGATTATGGGCATGTTTAGCACTATGTCCTAATGATGTAGTTCAGTATGTAGAGTCTAATTTGAAGACTTATAGAAGTTGTACCTATTTACTAAGACCAATTCAGAGACAGAGCATTTGGAAAGTAGTTCCTAATGTTTGTTCGCTATCTTACATCTGAAATGTAATGAAGAGATGTGCAATCAACTAGTGATATAGGATAGTCTATTAGTGATGTTAGCAAGTGTGCAAGCCCTAGTATCACACATATGAAATTTTGTATGGACTGTGAGCTAATAGTGCTATTGTAATTGTAATTAATTAGTTATCTTATTATAATTAATTAGGAAAACCTCAAGGCTGAATCAACGAATTATTTTGAAGATATAGTATAAAGGAAAGATGTTTTCCTTGATTGTAGTGTGTTGTGATCAATGTATAAAGTGCAAAGTGAGAAAAGGAGTAGAGTGTGTGGTGAATGCATGTAAGCAATCCAAGGGATTATTGGATGCAAGTTGTGTGATCTGGTTACAAGATCAGGAGCAGAGGTTTGGTTAACGGGACAGAGGAGGAGGAAGAAAGTATATTTCATTTCTATTATTCTATAAGAAATAATATAGAGATCATTTGGACAATAGGTTCATTGGTCTTATCCTTGAAGCTATTTGGGCAGTGGGTCCAACTATCTTCCAAAACTCATAACAGGGTTGGAATCTCCTAACATGAATTCAAAGTCTCCTAATAGGAACTCATATGTACTGAATGTATTCAAAGACCCCTAATAGGATCCATCCTCTAACAAGGAATATTTATATTAGTACATCATCTTATGGGTACCATCCCCATCGGGGTTTTCCCTCTAATCAAGGGTTTCCCTCGTTAACATATATGGTGTTATTGTGTATGAGTATCTTGTTGTGGTTTTTGATTATATTGCTCACATGGTTAAAGTTTAATAAGATTGATAATTGTGATATTAGTTGGATAATAGATTCAAACCCCCCCTCCCCCACAATTATATTGGTGGACTATATATTCTAACACAATTTCTATCCAAGAAGGTAAGCCCAACTTTGTGTCTAACCAATATTTGATTCAATTACTAGTAAAAAGGGCTTTGAGACAAATTTATACTATTTCATGGGATGATTTCCTCTTAATGAATGCATATACACCCACACTAGTAGGGCCTATAGGTTAAGGAGTAGGGAGAAGGTTTTCTACAATAATAGGTACTATGAAAATAGTGGAACAATTTGAACCCTCACCCTCTGGTTCTTCTAAAAACCCTAGGTCATGTAAACAAAAGAAGAAAGTAGAAAAATCCCCTTTTATTTCCACCTTAGGGAAGAGTAAGGAAAAATTTGTTTATGAAGAAAATCCTACTACTCCTCAACCCCAAACCGATGTTACAACCAGGTCTTCTGCAAAAAGAGTTTGGAAAGAAGTAGTCCAGAAACCAGTAGGATAAAATATAGAGCGACCAAAGGAATCAGGGGATGTAAAATATATTAATGTCACCTCCTCACCTCCTATTAAGAGGAAGAAAGTCCAAAAAGAAACTCTTGCAACATCAACTGAAGGAGAGTCTTCAAGGAAGAATAAAAAGGTTTCAAAAACATTGTTTGAAACACCTATGAGGAGGAGCGAATAGATTGCTAGAAACCCTAGCATAATTGATGCCCTTGTTGAGAATCCTATATTTCTTGAAGCTAAAAAATAAATTCTTGAATCTGTTAAACAAATTGAGATGACATGAGGGAGTTTAGAAAATGTTTGACATAATGATCAACATAATTATAGTTAGTTTCATGAAGATGAGGATATTGTTCTCATTGAAGATGATAGTAATAGTGATGGATTTGGACCCCATAACTATGTGTTTCATAGGAAAGGGAAGGATCCCCATGTTGTGCATAAATTTGATGATGAACAGGGAGTTTTGAATAATAAAACCATTTTTTGTTTCTAGAAATGAACAAGAAGGAGGACCTATAGCCACAAATAATAATTTACAAGATCTTAGTGAGGATGATCCTACATTTGATGTGAATATTGTTGATCAAGTTATGGAGAAGATGGCTAATGAAGGGTTAGAAACTTTGGTACAAGCATCCCAAAAAATGGGTTAGATGGAGAAGATGGCTAATGAAGGGTTAGATACTTTGGTACAAGCATCCCAATAAATGGAGGTAGAAAATCCTCCACCATAGCTAGTAAATGATAACCCTGAGAGATAACTTATTTTATGGAATAGGAATCTTGTGGATGAGCCTAAAAAGGATGAACCACAAGATGTTATGGGACTTGGATGGATCGATATTGATAATCAAGGTCCAATGCCTCCTTTAGGTCTCTCCACACCATTGGCAGCAGGATTGAGTTTATACCAACAAATTTTGATGGAAAAAAGGCCATGTGGTTGGAAGAGAAAAAGAAATTGCAATAGATCATTAAAAATCAATAAAGGGAATTGTTGGACAAAGAAGATGAGATCATAATTCTTGAGGATAAGGTCAATCTAATCACTACATTGATACCTGAACTAATTCAATGTAGGCCTCCAACATAGGTGTATACTTTGTTCCTTAAGGAACATATGTTGAATTATAAAATGACTAGAATTGTTTAGGGTCTCAATCCTTCTTTAAATACACCACATGAATTTTACAATGCATTCCAATAATCTCTTGTAGTAATTAAGAATTTGTTGTGTGAAGTATACATGCATAATCAATTAGTTATAGATGATAGGGATTGAAATCCCTTGATGTTTGTAGGAGACATTCAACTTAGAGCATTCATGTCTTGGGTTCCAAATGAAATTACCAAATAAAATTAATCCATGCCATACAAGGAAGAAGAAATGACAACACCATTATATCTTAGGCCTGAAGAAAGGGACCCAAGGACTTATTATTATGATTGGTTGAAGATAGCAATTAGTAAAGCAGGGAAGAAACATATTAAGCCTCTCAAAAATAATGCTTATGTATAATTTGAAGACTTATGAGCAAGACAACTATAGGAGGAAGAAAGATCAAGTATCTAAAGGTGGATAAGACTTCCCCACGACTTACAGTTTTGAGAGCCACATTATCCTCAAAACTTTGTTATGGAAAGAAGATAGGATCCATGGTATGTATTGTTGGGAAGGGATGGACAATTTTTTTGGATTCTACTCAGATTTCAGCCCCTTTTTCTTATGCATCCACTCTTAAGTGTCCATGAAGATGCAAATGAACATGATATGGCTGTTGAAGTGGGAGCAATTGAGAGATTATAAGGGATATTATTGGAGATGGTGCAAAGGAGGAGTAGGAGAGAGTATTGTAGCATACTTTAGAATGAGAGTCGAAGTCAGGAACCCTATGCTTGCTAGAGGACCATCAATACCTTAAGTTGGGGGGAATGATGAGGATATAAAAAAAGTATAGCTTTATGGGTTTTATGGTTATTTGAAGGGTCTTTTCCTTTAAAATTCAAAAGCCCTTTTATTAAATGCTATGTATATAATTATAATTACTGTGCTTTGTTATGGTTCTAAAAACATCATATGGTTTTATAAATATCATGCTATAGTTAGAACTTATGTGTGATAAATAAGATGATGTGTGTATATATTGGTAGATAGATTACTTTCTTCCTTGAAACTTTTATGCGGTAGGTTCCTGAAGCCATATGTCATGAGAAAGGATTTTTCTATTTGTGTAATTAATGCTTTCTATGAGTTATTGAGATGAATGTACATTTTGATATTTGGCATGTGTACTAATCTCTTTTAGGAAAAAGTCAAAGAGAACTAGAAGGAGCACGATTAGTGGAAGTAATGATAGATTCATGTGGCGACCCTATACTAACGGATCAACATGAGATTAGGTTGATGCAATTGTCAACAACTCATGCATAAATCTAGAGTTATGAGGCACTATTGATAGTGGTGAGTATTCACTCATCATGCGGAGGACCCAAGTTTGATCCCCAACAATGACACAAAAAATGCTTGGTCAAATGATTGATTTGGAAACTAAAGCTCTATACTCATGACTTATAGATTGGACATCCTTACATGGCATCCAGATACTCCATTAGACTTATTTAATTTATCAACCAAGGACAAAGACTTGAAATGGTATTGGCATTTAAGTATATGCTCTAAACCCTCCTAGTTGTCATTACTAATATATGGGAATGGAAATACTAAACCTTAATGGAAATAGAAATACTGAACTTAAGTAACTGAAAATAATAGAATATATATTGAGTGTTGTTATGAACTACAATCACTTATGAACTAACTCAATAGCTTATTTATAACATCAAAGGAAAATTAACTTCCCTAAATCTAGGATCCTTCAACAACAAGGATTTAGTGACAACATTAATGAAACACATCAATGTGGAACACATTTTTCCTAGTTGAACAAGTCTTCATCAAATGCAGTTTACCATAACTCTAGATTTGCATATGAGTGGTTGATAGTTGCATTGACCTAATCTCTTGTTAATCCATTAGTATATGGTTGTCACATGAATCTATCATTACTTCCCTTGATCATACTCTTTCTAGTTCTTGTTGACTTGTTCCTACAAGAGATTACTACACATGCCAAATATTGAAACATACATTCATCTCAATAACTCATAGAAAGCATTAAGTTCACACATAGACAAATCCTTTCTCATGCCATATGGTTACAATAACCTACCCCATAAAAATTTGAAGGGAGAAAGTAATATAACTACCAACATATTTACACACACAATCTCATTTATCACACATAAGTTCTAACTATAGCATGATATTTGTAAAACTATATGATGTCTTTACAACTATAACAAAGCACAATAATTATAGGTTTATATAGAGCATAGAATAAAAAATCTTTTGAACTTTAAAGGAAAAGATCCTTCAAATTACTATAAAAGCCATAAAACTATACTATTTCATAGCCCCATTACTTTTTCCCAAGGCATCCAGAATAGCCTCAAAAAAGGTGAGACCAATAGCTATGCAAAAAGGATACTCATACTTCTACAACTAATGTGACATCACATGTTTGGTTACCTTTTGCAACTAAAGGTACTTTTCAATCAATTATGAGCAACCCTTGGAACAATCAAAACTTTAAAGTCACAACTATTGGAACAACATTGTCAATAAATTCTAAGAATTTTTTTAGGAAAATAAACTTTCTATTAGTGAACGAATGATGATAACAAAGTTATACTTAGTCATTGTCATCTAACCTGAACTAGAAATACAATTTGAGTTTAGATAGGTAGGAAATACCAACTAGGCACTATTTTCTTTTGTTTCCTCTTTTTTTTTTTTTTTACAATAAACATGTACATGATACAACCATAACTATGATAGGGGTTTTGAAAATAGTTTACCAAATTATACAACTCCTACAATGATCAACATCCGAGATAGTTTAAAATAAATTATTTTACTAGATTCCTATAGTAGTCAACATCTAAGATGGTTTTTAAGTTGATTTATAACTCCTACGATAGTCAACATCTAAGATGAGGAATTTTAAATTATTTTACCATATTTACAATTCCTACATACTTATACACACGAAAAATGAGAAAAACAAATAAAAGAGAACCTGATATAGTAAAAATTTGTGTGTCACCAAGGCTGATAGGGCTTTTATCCAAGTTATATGGTACCTTGGTTTTGCTAAAATCCACAAGACATTCTATCATTCTAACATGGTCATTTCTCACTTAGGTATGGTCGCCTTTTCCCCTAATGCTTTGAGTCATAACCATTAAAGGCAAATTGTCATTTATGTAGAAAATGGACAAAGACAAACATTATACAATTCACTGCCTCCTTTTTTGTGTTCTCTTCTCAAAAGATATTTATTTACTTACCTTGTGTTGCTTCTTTCAACCTTTTTTGCTATTTTCATTTATTTGCTACATTATTTATATTTATTATTATTATTTCCTATCATGTATAAACATCTATATACTAGAATTAATCTAATTTAAACTATAAATGTTTAGAAGGGGTCTATTAGTCAAGGATGAGTTCACCTTATTTACAAAGTCCTTCATGTAGTTAGAATCAATAATTTTAATAACTAAATAAACAAATAGAATTATAGGGTAGGAAAATCTTTGAGAGATAGACTAAAAAGTTATCATACTAAATGGCCTTAGCAACAATTTATCTCTCATCACTAGATCACATTATCCACTTCACTTTGCACCTCATGTTCCTGACAATAAACATGATTCTAACACAACTCACACATTTTTCTGTTTGGGTTAGCCATAAAATTCTAATCAATGCATTAAATTAACAAAATAGAAACTGCATTGTCATCATAGCTAGGTAGAAACTACAACATCCTTCACCAAGGCCTCATGTTATACCTTTATAATTTCCACTTGGCACTATGCCCTTCCATAACCATTTATGTCCAAAGCACCCCCACCTCCCCTAGCCCTTTGGTGCACCCCCTATTGATAACAAAGGGAGAAAGAGGAAATCTAAAAACCCCCAAACTCCCTATCAAACCCCCAAGTCGCCCCCATATGATTCCTCTTCCAAATATGGATGAAATTTAAATAAAATTGCTTTGGTGAGACCCTTTATTGCCTCCAAGAAGCCTAAAATTGAGCCTAAAATTCACCTGATGGACTTTGAAGCAAAGGCTAGTGACACTCCTTGTAGGTCCAATAAGATTGTTGCTAAACCATAGATGAAGGAGAAAGTGATGAGGGAAATATATGTTGATGAGGATGGAGATGCTTTTAGTTCAAAGGATAGTGACAAAACTAAGATAAATAAGGAGGTTACCAATAATAGTACTAGTATGATGTCTTTGATAGTCTCAAGATGTACATTGTTGATCTCACAGTTTCCAAGTAGGAGGAAGGCAATAATAATACCTTCCCATGACTGCTACTTCCCCTTTCCATACCAAGGATAAGAGAAAACATATTGCTAAAGACTCTAGGAGAAAGATTAAAGGTACACACTGTGTTGTTGATGTAGGTGGAAAGACATAGGTTGTTTTGTACGTGGGTGTGTGTGGCAAACATTGAAGAAATTTATAAAATTAAAAAGGAGCAGGAAATTATCAATAAGAGCTTCACTAGGCTGGCCAATTTCATTGTGAAGATCATGCACTCTTTTGCCATCACTTTATGTTTGCTCTAGCAAGATAAGGAGAATCAGGAAGCGGATGTTGATGAAGGCACTGCCAGGAACTACTTAGTTACCTAATCGATGATTAGATGTGGCTGCTACTTTCCAAGCCCAAGGAGGGAAAAAATAACGCTTAATGGGTATGGTGATACTAGTTCTATATTTGTTTTTGTTCTTTAGTTTTAGTTGGATCCTTAGGGATCAATTATCCTAAACTAGTTGTGTGTGGTACTTTATCTTGGTTTTTAAATTTTACTATAGAACTCTTTATACAACCATAATGGCTATAGGAGTTTTAACAATCTCAAAAAAAATTGGTTAGTTTGTAGGTTATATATGCTTCACTGGTTGTATAGAGTGATTTTGGAAAGCAAGGGGTGCATGCTTTTAAAGTTTTTGTTTAGATGGTGGGAAGGGTTTTTGATATTAAGGTAAGTGATTAGATGACTATTTATTATTTATGCTTCTCTATGGTGGTTGTTAATGTGAGGTAACTATGGTGTTTGAGGGTTTGCCTCTTATTGTTTTTTTCGGCCAAGTCCCTTATTTTAGCTATGTTAATCTAAAAAACAAAATCATGATAATATTAACAACATTGACTAATAATGGTATTAAAAGTTTATAGGGATCACACACACACAAACACATGTTCATTTAACATAGTTTAATCATAATATCTACCCTAGGCCAAATTATCAATGAGAAGTTTAATCATAATATCCACCCTAGGCCAAATTATCAATGAGAAGTTTAATCATAATATCCACCCTAGGCCAAATTATCAATGAACTAATGGTTGACAACAAAATTTAATAAGGTATATAAGGGATATGAAATACTTAACATCACACCATGTCAATATTGAACACTCTAATTTTGTGCTTCTCAAAATCCTATGCGGAAATTTCAAATTACTTCCAATTATTTATAACAAATTGCCAAGTCCCCTACTTACAACTAAGATTTTAGCATCACAACATCAAATGTGATGCTGCATCAACATCCATTTTGTTAGGTGTCCAAAACAACCCCTAGAAATGGTGGGACCAACAATCGTGCAAAACAGATACTCATACTTCTACAACATATGTGACATTACATGATTGATTCACTTTTGCAATGAAAGGTACATTTCATTGAATTATGAATAGTCTTTCGAACAATAACAACTTTAAAGTCACAGATATTAATACAATGTTATTAAAAAAATGAATATTAAATCAATAAATATAAATATTAGGTCAACAAATGTAGATATTAATCATAGCCATTGAAACACAACACAATGATATTGAGTCTTTTTGCCTTGGACAATGTACACAACAATAATATATTTTGATAAAAGAAATCCAATAATGACAAAACCCATCCTCAATAAATCCCCATATATATAATTCAGTTATTAGTTTAGGAGCTTTCAAATCACCACCAACAATAGCCAAATGAAAAAACATCTCACGTTGATTTTGTTCTCAGCCTTCTATTGACCGAAAGAGCGGGCATATGTCGCTTCCCAAGGTGTCAAAAACCTAAGGTTGGGAAAACTTTTGCTAAATTTAATTCTCATGTGGTGCCCTAGCAGCCTAAAAGTGAGGAAAATTGCTAAATTTAACGTTGTCTCCTCGTAATCAATATGCCCGGCTGTTACAAAGAAAATCCACGTGACGAGATGTTCACATAAGTGTTGTATGGGATTCATGAAATTATATGTAGTTCGCCATGATGTAGTGGTGACGATGCGCCTCCACCCACAATAATAATTGTGTGGAGAAAGCAATCCAAATCCCAAATGCTAATGCATGCACGCGTGGGAAAGGTGGGCGAAATCCCATAATAATAATAATAATAATACTGGAATACGTTAACCAACGATTAAGATTTTAAGATTGGGAAGAAATGAAATGTATAGTTGGTATTTTTGGATCAGGACAAGGGCCTGCCTACTACTCCCAATTACCTCCTTTAATGATGATTTGATTACCCAACATTAGGTTTTTTTTTTTAAAGGATTGTAGTAAAAGAATTGATGGGTTTGACAGAAAGTTTAAGATAGAGGAGGATAAATTAGTTACGTGCCTGCATGACGTGCGCGGCCATGCAATTCACAAATTAAAACCCACGTCTTCTTTTTTTGTTTTATCAGAGTTTGGTGTGGGAGAGGATGGAATTTTGATGAAGATTTTTGTTGTGGGTGGTGTTATTGGCTGTGGGAATTTTTATTTGGGGGATCTGAAATGGGGGAGGGATCGAACGCATGCTTCAATGAAAAATGTGGCGTAACTCTGTCGGTGAGAAGGAAGAGCGGATGGCCGCTTCGCTCCGGAAAGTTTGCAGACCTCTGTGACGATTGCGGGTATCCAACCTGTGACCTTGTCCACCTGACGTGAAATGATTATTATTTTTTTGTTACTTTTTAATTTATTTTTAATTAAATTGAAGAACTTAGTCTTGGTAAATCTTAGATGGAAAAGTTGTAACGGCAGGTTCTTGCAAACCAAGATGGCAACTTTAGTTAACAGAAGACATAGTAGCTTTAAATTTTCAAGTTTTGAGGCTGTTTTGGCAGTGTTCCTGCTGCTTAAATGGTTTCTAATTTTTTGTTTTTGTGATTTTTATTTAGCAATTTTTTTAGCATACATCGCTATTTGTGTGATATATTTATCTTGTTGTTTTGGGAAACCCTGTCACCCAAATCAGATAGGGTTGTTTTATTCCTAAAATGAAGGTACTTTGTGTATGCTATATACGTTAGATATTTTTGCCCCGGATTCTTTTGAAACCCTGCTAACCAATTTGGCATGGCGTTTATCCATGCTGCTATTGAAATGAAGGCAATTTGCATTTATTGGACTCATATTGGATATTTTTGCCTTGTATTCTTTGGATACCTGGCCACCCATTCGGACTGTATTAGTTATGCATGGTGTAACTGAAAGGAGATCATCTTCATGTTGTTCAAAATCTATCTTTATGCTCTTAAATTCCTTTTTTGGATGCCTCAAATTCCTATCTTGAAACAGCAGATTTTACTTAATACACATCCTGTTCAATGGTCAATGACCATTTTGGAAAGTGGCAAAATGAGACTTGAACCTGGAGTCACCTGCTTTCTAGAAGAAAACTCTGCTAATCCTTATCTCACCTCATTCACGTGCAAAAATAGTAAATAGCCCTCCAGTTTTACAATCAATTTGTTTTTATTGTGTTTTACTATCGGATCATGTGCAGGTTAATAATAGAACAAAAAATGCATTTCAACCCTAGGAAGTATATTAAGAGTAGTACCATTTACTTAGGAAAGCAACTTGACGGCCAACCCAAAATTCAGTAGCAAAGAAGATACCCTGAGATTTGCCTTACGTAAAATTAAGTATTTGTAGTTCTATGCGAGTTTTCTGGTCTTGATTGTGGACTGAAAGGGGAAAAAAAATCTAGTCAAATTTCCAAGCCATGCAAAGATTTGATACTATACTCATGGGGGAAGATTATGTGGTATGAAAAAATTCTTTATAAAGGTTCAGCTAACTTTCAGGATTGGTCAGGAGAAAGCGTAAGGTAAAGTAGTTTAAATTTCATAAAGGAATACTTACTTCTCTCATTGGCCATTCTTGGTCGATTGTGGATAGTAATAGTCAAGTTAAAATTCAATTACATTAAACTTCAAATTTTGTCTCTAAAGAGCACAGTCTAAAGATAACAAGCAAAATCTTGGTAAACTACAATAGATTGAAGACATTTATATGCAGCCATATGTCTCAAAAATGAAAACCTGTCAAATGATTCTCAGAAGTCTGTATTAAACATAATCCAGGTCCTGGACAGTATGTTGTTCTGCAGATACTAGTTATACAAAATCCAATGTCAAGTAAGTATCAGACAAAAGAAATCTTGATGGCTGCACACAAGCAAAACTTGAATGGATCAAGCAGTATATGTAGTCTCTGAGGAGTGAGGAGTCATTAGTTAATAGTTGCTTGTGCTAGCAAAACTAGTGTTGTGTGATTGAGGGTGAGCTAAACATCCAAAAATTCTCAAAAATTTTCGTCAGTTTACAGTTGAAAACTTATTCCATAAAGTTTCTTGTAAAATTTTAATAGTGCCCCAAAACAACCATGAGGGAGATTTTTCTTCCTTACAAGCACTTGCTCTGTAGTTCTGCATATATTTCACAGACAAAGTGGCTCTTTTTGCTCAACATTAACTTGAAATTAAAGCAGTCTACTGTCTTGATCAAGATAAGGTCCACTGAAATTTTGCACTTTAATGAAAGATCTTTCCAGATAAAGGAAAATGTGCTGCATTCTGACCCATTTAATCATAAATGTAATAAAACAAGAAGTGAAGATTTGTTGAATATGTGCATTGTGGTCCATGGAATATAGATGATGAGAAACAGAGACCACCATCATGTGCAGCTGTTTTTATCTGTCCATAGTTTTTAAAGAGAGCCACCACATCAATACATGACCATGGGAAACAGTTTAGCTCAAATCCTTTTCTGCACTGAACTTGATGACTGGCCATTGAACAAAACAAAAGTACTGTTGAAATACAGTGTTAACATTGTTAGGGTGGACACCCTTTGTTGTCTTCTGGCATCTCACATCATGTGATAGCAGTGTAATGTTACACCATGCCTCCTATGACCATAACGCCCATGCCACAATAAAAGGAGCAGGTGTTCCAGATAGATACAATGCTACTACAAGCTTACACTAGTTTCTTTCAGTTACCCTTTTCTCTTGGCAATCTACAATAAGGTTGCCAAGTTATTGCACTTTGGGGTGTAAAAGTGAGTTTGCAAATTCAATTTGCATAATCAAGATTCATTGGGGTAAAATGCACACCAAAGACAAACTTGCAATATTTGTTTTTAAATCACAATACGCTAAAACAGTGAAAGTAATATTGGTTCATACCTTTAAGGGTTATTAACTTATTTGTGATGGAAGCATAATCCTTCTTCTATAGAATGTTTAGAAACATAAATGTGGCATCCATGAAGGGATTAGGTCGTAATGTGGATGTTCATTGTTTGGACACAGCTTGACTACTTCACAACTGTCATTGAGTATAAAAGAGATTTCAAATATAGCACAACATGGGGAACTTTGTGCCAGTAAATGCTAAAAGGAATAAGATCACAAAATAGACTCATCATGTGAAGTCTGCACTAACTAATGATAAAACGTCAAAGGAAAGATTCAGGTCCTGGTGCAATACTGTTTGCAAATGAGAACCACATAGCAACCAATTTTTGTCCCCTGGCACTTCAATGAGGTGTACTGGTGGGTTTTGAATCACAGATATATTGTCCAATAGGTAATTTTTCCAAGCAGTCAGTGTGGCATAGTGACGGTGTAAAAAAAATATGCAGGCACAAATGGTTGAGAACATGAAATAATCAAGAAGAGATCTAAGTAAATGGTGAATAAACTGATATAAAAGATCATAAGTAGCAGAGCTTGTCAGTTATGGTGATTACTTCTTATCTCCAAGCTATGTACATCATTTTTAGTGCCAAACCTCATCTTCAACTTACACTTCAGAGGAAACACAACAATTAAAGACTAGTATAAATTCAGTCCTACAAGGTACAAGAGGAGTAAACCTCACTGAGTGATGCATTTTTTCTCAGCCAAAGTTTTTGCCAACATCTAAATAAAGCACTACTACTGACACGGGAGAAATCCTGTTACCCTAGATTATTTCACGCACCATATCGTATAAAGTGATAACATGGTGTAATTTTTATGTCAAACCTTCAGCTGTGGGGTGGCTTTGTGATTGTGAAAGGTTAAATAATAGCTTGTGTTAGTGGATGGAGTCTCGTAGTATGTAAATAAATTGTTAACTGATGCATATCAGAAAGATGTTCTTTTTGGTCTGTGTTTGCAACTGTTTTTATAGCCATAGCCTATTGCGACACACAACGGTTCTGGTGTTAATTTACAAAGGCATTTTAAATCAATGCTTAGGAAGCAGATCACTTGGGGTACACCTGCACAAGAATAATCTTGTGAATCCATTGCAATTGCACTTAGTGCATTCTTTCTTCTAGTCCTGCTTGATGGCTTATTAAGCTGCTGTAGTAAGATGCTAAGCAAGAGCAACTGCAACAGAATATGAACTAGGCTTCTGCATTGGTTCCTGCATCTTTATTGTTTTAGAGAGGGTAATTCACCGTGTTTTCTTTTCTTTAACAATTTGAATATCCTCTTCAACTTTCATATGTTATTTGTAGCACTTGTACATTTTAATCCATTTCAGAGGTTAAAAGATAACATTTCATCATTAATTGTTCTCTATGGTTTTAGGAGATGGTCAAAGATTCATAAATCAGTACTGAATGATTATGGCATATCAATAACATTCTTATTTTATTTTCCTACAGACTGATGGTAATCAAGGAAAAGATAGTTTGTATTCTTCTTGTTATAAATCTGTCTCTCGTTCTTCACTGATATCATGGATGTTTGTAATTAAATGACTTCATGCGTTTTCAAGTTGAATGACTTGATGTGTTCTCAAGCTATTTTTTTTCATGTTGAGTTCAGTTCCATATATGATCAAAAGAGATTCTGCGATACATTTCACTTAGAAGATGAAGGCTGGAGGACTTGTAATGTGTGTAATAAGGTGAGAAGACACAAGTTTGTACTTCTCATTCATCATTAAATTTACATGGTAGAACAATACATTTTTTGTTGTAGACAGCTGAGAATTATTTTTCTTCAGGGTCTGTTTTTCACCACAGCAATTACAGTTTCATTAAGACATCTCTGAATTTATAGGACCCAAAATCATTAGTTCTCAAATGAAAAGTACTTTTAGTAACGCTTGCTTTCTGTCCTTGAAATGTGGATAGATCTAATGAAGAGTTGTTTTGCAGCGTATCCATTGTGGATGTATTGCCTCTGCTTATTTTTTTTCACTAGTTGACACTGGAGGAATTGAATGCGTCAACTGCGCCAGTAAGAACAATGCTAATTCAGTAAGCTCACATTCCTATATCTGAATTTTCTTAGGCAATTTATTTTCTATTTCCTTTGATAATTATTATATTGTTAAAACTTAAGGTTATAAAATTTTATTTTGTCGGCATGCAATTTAATGTACTATTTCAGTAGATAAATAAGCAATAAACAAAACTTCCTGTTACCTACCAAATTGTAACGAAGATGCTATAGTCCAGGGAAAATGAATACCGTTTGTTTTTTATTTCTGCATCTTTTGGATTCATCTTCATACAATCTAGAATATGATCCGATACCTGCTAGAGTGTCCATTTCACACGCACTCCATTTTGTATCATAGATAGGACTTGCTTATACTCACAGTATTATTACTAAAATGCAATGCTAGCGATAGTTTTTTTTGAGAATGTTTGGATATAAAGGTTGATTTTCATGGAGATAGAAATAAAGGATTTATACCATTGAAATATTTAGCCATTAGCAATTTACAAAAGATACTCCTATAACCTTGTAGTAAATAGAATTCTCAGTTCTTTATTGTATGGATTATTCACTTCTTGCTATGCTGCTCCATAGTTAATGTGAAATGTATGCTTTCAGATTCACTGTTTAAGTAGATACCGCCATTTTGCACTCACTTGGACTATTTTTTTGCATACCACTAACTTGCACTCAGACTTTTTGTTAATTTTTAGCATAGCTACTGCCTTTCCTTGTCTTCTATGAGTTAATCTCTTTTGTGCATAAAGATATTAACTCACACAAGACAATTAGAGGCAGTAGCCATGCTGAAAATTAACAAATAGTCTGAGTGCAAGTTAGTGGTATACCACATAATTCTGTATAAAAACTGTTTTCTCATTTCAATCAGACTGTACAAAGACATTTCCTTTTCTCTAATAGTACTGTTAATCCAGTTCTGCTGATTACCAAGCTATTCTTGTTTCCTTGTTATCCTTGTTTGTGCTTCTGAGACCAGAGAAAAATATGTTTTCTCAGTTTAATTACTATCTGTAAAAAAACTGCTCATTCTCTTACTTTTTACAATCCCGCTCTTGTGCTGATTACCAAGTTTTAGTGCTTATTTGATGCAGGATGTCCTCATTTCCTCAATTTATAATCTTACATCTTAATTTGAATTTCTGGCATGTGTTATCACTGTGTTAATTGATATAGCAGTATTAGGCAGAGGTTGTGATCTAAGTTTTCTTTTCTTTCATTTGCGTCTCACAAAGCAACTTTTAAGTTAAATGGCTTTTACTGGTGCCTTTCATCTGCTTGTAATTATTTTTATTCCAATATGAATTTGTCTCCATATGGAATATATTTTGTCCGGAATGCTCGTCATGTCATCTAAGTAACAATAATATGTAGATTTATAAATAAGAGTACAACAGAGAAAGAGGGATGTAAGAATGGCAATGCATTTGTTGTTCTATGGAGTTAACTAAGCTCTGTACATAGTTTTCTATGGAGTTTCCTGCCTGCTGGTTTAGAAAATTTTGTACTTTGTACTTAAATGGTGAATTCTGTAAGTAGGATGTGGGCATAGGGGGAGAGAAATCTGTTTGAATGCCTGGTTTTATTCAATGAAATATTATACTTTAATATTGCTTTGGACTTAATAAGTTTTTCTGGAGAGTCCACGTAAATATTCTGGATATCTCTATTGAATTTGAAATCCACTCTGCTCACATAATTACAGTGTTTTGTCTGTATTGGATATGGCTTGTTGTAACTGGATTTGCTTTAATTTCATTCGTGTTTTTTCTAGTTCCTATAAAGCATTCCAACACAAAGTTTTTAAGCCATAACATTATCATATCAGAATCTGTATTCTATAATATGATTGCT
Source organism: Cupressus sempervirens (assembly GCA_028749045.1). NCBI lineage: Eukaryota > Viridiplantae > Streptophyta > Pinopsida > Cupressales > Cupressaceae > Cupressus > Cupressus sempervirens. The sequence continues at coordinate 417,988,644 of CM053789.1, read as the reverse complement.
TCTTGACAACTGAGATTTAGTATATTGTGTCAGTGAGTGAGATCGTAACATTGTTTTTTGATGAACTCTTTAAGAGCCAACAGTGATTATTCAGTCTGAATAAATTCCCCTTTTTTTCATCTTTATTTGTTTATTGCTTCTAGATTTGAAATTTATTTTCTGGTTTTAATCATTGACAAATACTTGAATAGCTGTGGACTCTCATTGTGCATCTGTTTTTGCATTACTTGTCAATTACAGTAGAATTTTATTTGTGACACAGCTGTCCTGATTTACATCTATTCGGCATTGACCTATCTTTTATTTTGACTTTTAGGTGTCAAACAGCACACAGCATCCATTTTTTTTAACATCTAAGCAACCTCAAGATGTGGCTGTAAATAGTTGGAGTGAGCCTTTTGGAAGCAGAATTTCTCAACACCCTGACACTAGACAGTGGTTACAAGTTCCTAATCTGTGGCAGTCTACAAATGGTCAGTCAGATCTATCATCCTTGCAGCGAATGTCTGAAGTGGACAGATCAAATGAAATTAATCAATCTCTTGCAAATAATATGGGTGAACTATCCTCTGTTGGTATTTTGAACAAGATGGATGTTGACCTGTCTGAGAGGATCAGGAATAAGGACTTGAAGCTAGGTATTTTCAAAAGTTCTTGTCAGAGTGGTCTTGAGGCAGTAAAAGATGTTAATGTCTCTGGTTATAATGGGATGGAATCGCTCCAAGTAAAACATGCCAAGGAAGAAGGGATTGTGGAAAGCAAACTAGAGTCGGACATTTTGACTGGAGCAGCGAGTTCTGTTGAAAATATTAAAGTTGGACTGAATTCTCTGCCCAGTATTGGTAGGATTTTAAAAGTTGACAACAGTTTGGAAGAACCAGCTAGTTCTCGCTTGAATATTTCATTAGGATCTCTACTTTCAAAGGACGATCCACCAACTGCATTCTTGGGGTTGGGAATCTCTTCTGGATCTCCAGATGAAGTGAAAGAATTGGGTAAAATTTCTGCTACTCAGCCGCAGCGCCATCGACGCCAGATCTTGCCCAAACCACTTCATGCAAGCCCTAGCACTGGTTCAGACTCGTCAAAAGATATACATCCTCAAATACGTGTTGCACGACCACCAGTAGAGGGAAGGGGTAGAAATCAGTTACTGCCTCGATATTGGCCACGTAGCACTGATCAAGAACTACAACAGATATCTGGAGAGTATCCTTCATCAGACTGTTACAAGTTAATTGTGTTTCTATGCACCTGAACATTTCTTCTAGTTAGAGATATTTTTCTGTTGAGTTTCTACCAATCTTTTTGTTATCTTGACTTTTCTCAGCTCAAACTCTGTTATTACCCCTTTGTTTGAGAAAATGCTGAGTTTAAGTGATGCAGGTCGCATAGGACGTTTAGTGCTCCCAAAAGCTTGTGCTGAGGTGAGTCATCAATATTAGGAAGGAAGATGACCCCAGAGTATCGTTCTTTAGTTAATTTAATTTAATTTATGATATTCTATAGTTGAAGTTTGTCAAAACTTAATATTGAATCTTATATTTGCCTTGCTTTTCAAAATCAAATTTTGTCCAATGTTTTGTAATTAGGATTTGCTAGATATAATATGAGTCACATACTTGTATCAGTTGGATTTTATATCTGGGATTCAAAAATCTGTTTATTGTGGCTACTTAATGTAGATTCCATACAATCAGGTCCAGACCAAATAGGGGACGTGTTATCCGGCATTTTATGTAGAAGGGGAAAAACAGAACGTATGTAACTATGGCATTTAATACTGGAAACTCACATGATAGATTGGGGAAACAATACACAGGCTTCTGTACCATATTGATGAAAGTGGTGGCTTACACACGATAAAAGTGCTAAATGAATTTTAGTGCCTGTAGATTTCATTTATTTTGTTTTATAATACTGTGCAATAAATACAGTCACTAGTCAATTTAATAGGCATGTTTCATTCAGACAAAACAGAGGTGCTGCACTTCTGAATGGAATAATGGGCGGCTGGCCATATAGATATAGTATCTATCTATGGGAAAAGGAAAATGGATTTTTCCATTTTTAAAACAAGGGTAAGCTACATTAAATTTTATCGTTATAATAATAAATATAAGACATTTTTCTCTAATACTTTCTTTGAAAAATAATTCAGGCCTTCGGCCACTGAAGCATTCCAGTATTACAAATTTTATTCAAAATATCCAGATGTGAATAGATTTCTTATAGAAAACTTGATGTTGTAATATGAAGGTTCTAAAAATAAATATGGAAATGGGGGTTGTTGAAACATGCAAATTATGTAAACATAGACATATTCTTGTTTTCACTGGTATCTGTGTTGGAATTTGAACCTTTAATTCCGCAATTCCTTTTTCTGTAGATGGAGATTTAAAATAGAGAAGGGAAAAATTAACCTAACTGGAAGGGCTTGTTGTTATGCTTATTTGAAGACTTCTTGCTTTCAATTTCAAGTGCGTATTATGGGAGAAGAGAGGCATCATTGCAAGATATGAAACAAGGCTTTTTCTCATTGAACAACTAATTTGCCTCTGCTCATAAGAGGACCCATACTATGAAGAAGAGGAAAATGAAGAAGAGGAAAAGTTAAGAAAACATTTGCCATGGAGCAAAGTTGAACAGAGCCAAAGCCCTATTGGAGGGGATGATGTCCCTTACGAAACTCTGCTGCTATTGCCCCAAGCTTGGAATAGGTGTTCTGTAATTAAATTTTAACGAGGGTAGTAAAGACAACTTTCGCCTTTTTGAAAATTGAGCTTTCTTTGTAGCATAAAGTTCCGTGGTAGCTAGTGTTTCATTAAGGCTTGGCAGTGCTGATAAAGCTGCACAAGGCTGATATTTTAATTCTTCTTGTTTTATTTATGGTAGAGAGGAGAACGACTTAAGGAATCGTTCTGCATCCAGGACTTTTTGGTTATGCTTACAGGTTGAATCCAATTAGGTGTACATGGCCTCTATGTCGTGGTTAGTTTTTCTCATAGTAGACGCTTGGATGACTTGGGACAACTTGAAAGTTGACATGCTATAGCTGGCTGCTGTTAACCTCTTTTGGAACTCAAGATATAAGACAACCTATCTGTTGTATGCTTTTCTTCCCAATATAAGACAAGTTTAAGCTTCAAGGATATAAGATTTCCGCAATCCATAGTTTAACATTGATATTACCTCTGGATTTGATCGTGTTAATTTTTTTCATCAACGTTTTGGATCACCCTTCGTGATCCATCGTCAGGATGTAAATGAGTGCCAGGAGATGAAGAATGTTAATTGTAGACTTGGGTTCAATTTAAGCTTTTCAAGCAGGACTTGTCTTCGCCAGATTTTCATGGTCTCGTAAAGATGTTTGTAGTCGGAAAAGAATTAAGAAAATATGCTGTGGGTGGTTAATAAATAATTGTATTTTGTAACTGTGGTATGGCCAAGTTGTTAGTTGTTGGTTTGTACTTACCAACGGTACCCTTAACCAACTATGGTGTACTATCTGTATGTACTTGTTGTTCATGGTTGAGGACTACTTTGATGATACTGTACTTATTGTGTATCCAAGAATTGCTAATAAAGTTGTTTTGAATATGATGCAAGTTAATAATATTCCTATGTTCTAGAACTTCATAACTCTGTATACTCTGTAATCCTGTAAAGTAGAATAAGTGAATAAACAATGTCGACTTCTTGTCAATTGGAAGCCAAGATCATATGTTGTCTTTCTTTTGTCTTATAGATAGAGATTATATATTCTTGATTGTTTTCTGTTGTAATTATTGAATTATTCAATGTAAGACAAGATGACAACCCACAGTAAAAGAGAATCCCAAAATTGAGAGATTAGTGTTTGTAAATATTACTTTGAGAATAAATAAACTCATTTAATCCTTGACTACAAGGAACAAAATAATAGAAATTAAAAAAATATTGGACACCGAAAATGTGTTTGCCTTTGAGTATTGTTTCATTATGGTAAAAGCATGCACATAATAAATTAAACCAAGGTTAGATGGGTACTTGTACCCACACCCTTGGTACTCATACCCATGTACTCAAGTACCGGGTACTTGTGGAGAGCATCATAGCTAAGGACCTTGATTAAGATTTCTGATTTGTTTTTTGCATATTCTATACCTAATCAGTTTGAAACTTTGATACAATATTGATTAACAATAAACTTCATCACTGTTCAAGTCGGAAGTTTATCATTTGCAAATGTCATTGTCATATGATTTATGATCTTCTTGTTCATGATTGAAGTCTGTCTTCTCTATTATGCACTAAACATTTATCATTTGCTATTATTACAAATATTAAATCTGAAACTGAAAACAATACATTACATTTGCAAACTTTATCACTGTTCTTGTTTTCAAAAACCATTAGCATGACTTGTAATTTCAGATTTTCTATAAAACTAAAAGTATAATTAAAAATAAAGTTTGACATACCCAAGTACCCCTGTCCTCTATTATGAAGAATAGCTGTACCCATACCCGTACCGGTACACCAAGTACCCCCATCCCTGTGCAACCTTGAATTAAACCATTGTCATTTTTCTTATTATGGGTTCATAATCTATGTTATCAAATTAGCACATATATAGGGTGATTTTGGGTATGAAATGGTGCCTTGGAATTGGATCTTGGTTTGAATCCAATGGATTTGAATTAGGTGTATACATTTTTCCTGCTTAAAATGTTTTTGTCTCTTGAATCTGGTCAACTCTAGCAACGGCATGGCAGTTCTGAACTGAATCTTGACTATTTCATTTTGCACACATGATTTTCAGGGTTCCTTTCTCTCTCTACACATTATCACATCACAAGCCCATTATCATAATGCATTTTATCTTTATCAAATTTTGAAGTTAGTCATTAGAGATTGGGACGATTGGGCCAAAATTGACTATATCCAATGCTTGGTTCACTCCATCTACATGCTCCTTGATGCACTTGTTTATTGGATATTCCATTTCATTGGGATGGGCGGGAGAAACGGATGTTTCACTTTTTGAGAACATTTTGAAAAATGTAATGTTCCCTTCCTAATTTGCCATAGAATTTTCCCAAAAATCATTATTGCAACAAATTAGGGTTAGGGTTACATTATACCGATTAAATTGTTGAGTTGGTAATCAACACCTCCTTGGGGACTCGTGACATGGCTTAACCGCCTTTGGCATTTGTGTTGGGCATTGATAGTTTGGTCTTTTGGCACAATGGCAAATGATTCCAACAATTGGTATAAGAGCGTTGGGTTTCTCCCTTCAGTGAGTTTTGAAGGCTAAGTGGGTGCAAAGGGGGAGATTGTTGACTTGGTGGTCAACATCTCTACGGGGACTCATGCCCTGGCTTAACTGCTTTGCGTGGCTAAGGTTAAACTTGGCGTTTGTATCAGAGGTTGATAGTTTGAGCTTTTAGCACAACAACAAATGACTCCAACATAAACATCTTTGTAGTAATGTATCTTGTGACTTGAACCTTGCAATCATAAACAACATATACAAATATGCCCTTATACATATATATTCTACCAGGGTTAGGAAAATCACATCATATTTATAGATTATAAATAATGCCACACAAACATATCAGGTTTTGGAGGAAGAGACATGATGGGTCCATCGGAAGACATTTCTACTCGTAGTCCATGAGGGATGTCTACCACAACACTCTTTACTTTGTCAACTTGTACTTTCTTTCTCCATCCTACCTCATCTTCCAAAAAACACATACCATCTTCTAGAGTTGGACGAAGGTTGTAAGTGGATTCCTTAGCTCTTCTTTGTAAGGGTCCTTTGGTCGTAGGAGCCATTATGGGCAACTCTAGTATGGCCTACTTACTTGGCCCTTTTAAACCCTTTTTTGCTTACTCCTCAGGCCCTTCCCCTCAAGATGGTTTTCAGACAATCAGTCATTTTTCACACATTTGTCGTTATAGGCAACACATTCATCAACATTGATATTGGTATATGACAATCAACATATCTTATATAGATTTATTCATGACATATATGCACAACCCTAGGAATCATGGGTCCGTTGGAAGCCATATGTACACCTAGTCCAAGTGGGATGTCTACTACAACCCTCTTACTTTGTCAACTTTACCTTCTTTCTCCATCTTACCTCATTTGCCCAAAAATACATACCATCTTGTAGAGTTGGACAGAGGTCATAAGTGGGTTCCTCAACTCTTCCTTGTAAGGGTCCTTTGGTTGTGGGAGCCATTATGGTCAACTCTAGGATGAACCCCTTTACGCCTCAGGCCCTTCCCTTCAAGATGGTTTTTAGACAATCAAGCATTTCTCACATATTTGTCATTATAGGCAACATATTAATCAGAATTGATATTGGTATATGACAATCAACAATCTTATGTAGACTTATTCATTACATATATGCACAACATATGCTTATCTACTAATCATGATGGACGAGGATGTTATAATAGATATAACAATAGTGTGAGTTTGATGACACAGTCTGAGGTTTCTAGAGTTCTTTTGTAACTCAAATGCTCGAACTGATACCGATTTCCTCTTTGATTGATGCTTACTACTATTGGTATTATACCTTTTTGTTATGTGATCTGATTGATGCTTGTGTGATATCCAATTCTATTATTCTTCTAGAAATATTTGGATTAATGCTTAATGCTGACGCAATTTTCTTCTGTATGTGTCTAGTTGCTGGATGCTAAGACTCCTGATTGTATTTTATTCTTTTTGGATGATCTTGTGGTTTCATGAGTGATGATTCATAAGTGATCCATGAATAATTGGGATGATTTCTTTGCAAATTCATTAGTGAAATGGTCATCATCTTTCATAAGACTTGAGTCAACACCCTCCTTGTGGCCCTACGAGAGTAATAAATTTATTTGCTAGTTGATGTCCCTTCCGTCTCGTCCTCAAATGCAACATTCTTTCCTTTATATCTTCCAATGTAGGTAGAGTTCACATCTCTTCATAATTCTTGTCCTTTGAGAGAATCACAAATTTTCACAAGTAGCACTCTCTAGAAGAGTACAACCTTTCATCTTTTCTGCCCTTTTGAAAGTCTCTTCCTTGATTACTTCCTTCCCTTTATTAATTTTTCCTTGATTCACATGCTGTTTTCTTTATTCCGTCCTGTTGATGCGAGTTTTATTCCACTACAACATACATAATTGAATACTTAGTATTACAAGATGGAACACCAAGTCTCCAACTCTGTTGTAAATAAGGATGCTTATATGCTTAATGATGTAGATGACTCGTGTTATCAAATTAGACAACCTCAAGGTTCCTTCTTACTATGGTCATTCACTCAGTTTTATGACGTGATGTGTTGGTTATTACAAAGAGGCTTATGCTATTAAATCAATAGATACCAGCTTGACTTTAACTTTTTCCAACCAAACAAACTGCAAAGGAAATGGTTTTAAACGCTAATCTAATCCTAGAATTCTAGAAAATATGAAGGTCTTTGTTACTCTACTAGGCTTAGTTTTTCCATCAAAATCAACCAATATAGTGGAATCTCCCTAGGTAAATGTAAGATGTTCAAACTACCACCTTTTCATTTAAACAATCCATCGATGCTTATCAATACACAAGCAATAATCAAAGTTAAGTTCATAAATATGTAGTGTTCTATGGGGATGCGTCCCCTATGCTTTTTTGCTCGTACCCGTCTTGGGGACGAAACAGGGACGGATTTTTGCTGCCCCCAAAGCTGTCCCCTTGTGAAATTCGGAAACGTCTCCGAAACGGCAAAAAAATCTCAGCAAGAAACTTGGGGACAGCCAGCAATACCGGGGATGGCTTTGTCGTCCCCTAGCCGTCCCTAAAACTTCTATTTGTCCCCTTTTTTCCAGCTAGTCGGGTAAAGGCAAAACAATAAATTTTGTTTTTTGTGCGAGTCCATAGTTGTCTTAAAGACATAATAAAAATGTGCAAACCATATTTGTCCATTAAAACACTAAAACACTAACACTTTACTCATTTTAAGATATGATGTACTTGCTAAGAGGGAAAAGAAAACATAGAGCAACAACAGTAGCAGCAGTGAGGAAAGATTGCATTTAGTATATCTATTTACTACTTACTATTTTAGTTGCACTTCTCTTTATTCCATTCTGATTTCGTGCATAATACTTGGAGACTTTAGGCATTTTGATTTTACTACGTATGTATGTGATATGTTATAATGGAGGTACTTAATATTTGTCATTTGATAATTTTCCATGTATTGATCTTCTAAAATGTCTATGGTGAATGGTTTATCAATGTTATGATATGCATACTTGAATTTTGTCTCTCTATATAAAAAAACCCCAATATTTTTAATTGCCTTCCCCCAAATTTTGGCTTTGACCCGTCCCTGTACCGGAAACACGTTCCCGTCCCCTAAAACATCCCCATCCCGGAAACTCCGTGGAGCATAGTAAATATGCCATTTGACCATGCTAGACAACTTTCAATCGGCAAGCAGCTAGTGGTTTGCTCTATAAGCAAGTTCACCAAATGCATCCAAACTATCTTACAGTCAACTAAACAATATTGTTAATCAAAATGACATAAAATCTACTTTGAGGAGATGTAGAAACCATGCAATACTCCAAAGCAACCCAAGAAATCCACCATGAAGACCAACAATGAATTAGCAATTAATTTGATATCATTATGGCAACAATCTCAGCAAGTCTCCTCTTTTACCCTACTCTCTAGCGAGCTACAAATGAGAAGGCCTTGGCCTTTTATGGTTGATCAATTACAATGAAGAGCCAATATCAATTCAAAATCAAGGGCCAAGATTATGCCAACACTTTCCTAATCTACCTAACTGGTACAATCATGAAATGCTCATCCCATTGCATGAAGGCACCAGCTTGTGGGTAAACAAGAAAATTACAATGCTTGTGAGAACCAATGAGAAAATACATAAGGTAGAGGCAATAGGTGCATTTTACATGTACACTTGGCATGATATGATTGAATGTGCTTGAACACATGTAACTGGAGCCTTCTGATTGGTTGAAGACAAGTGGGTGCTGGCATACTCTTTGATCAATTCTTTGATGATGGGAAAATATCTCTTGTACTCAATATTTCCCAGCTTTAGCTTGATGGTGCTGGCATAATCTTCTCATTGCACTTGTTGTTTTTGGAAATCTCAAATTTCTCAGAGTGAGGAAGTCTTTCACGTAGCTGCATCTTTCAAAGTGAACTTGAATTTCCTCCAGAAATTCAAGTTTGTGATGATTTCTTTCACTTGCTCTCTGTTCTTTGAACGCCATCTTGATTTTGATCTTGGATTGGGATCTTCATGTTAGCTTTCATCAAGCTATCTTGCTTGTCTTGAATTCTCAAATTCAAACCATCTTCTCATTTACCCTCTTTGATGGATGGCTGGTCATTTGTATGTTCTTGCTTGAAGTTTTGCCATGTTCTCCAAACACCTCCTTCCACCATTACTTACACCTAGCAAAATAAAAGAGGAATTGCATTAGGCTAATGAAATAAATCTAGAACTACTTATAAACTTAGCATTATCACCTTCAAATTATGAGATTAGATAGTTGTTATTAAATTAAAAATCCTTTTTCTTTTAACCCATTTCAAATTTTTTAAACACATAAGTGCTAGAAAGTTCAAATGCGAAAGGAGACAGCTTAATTCCAGGTTTGAGCTGCCACTCTACAAGTTGGAGGAAATCAGATGCATGAAGTTCCAAGTGGACAAGAAATTCATCTCCAAAGAAATGATGAAGATTTGATGGTTTTTTCTCACAAGTGGGAAGATGAGAGGGTTGGATTCTGACATCTACATGTTCCCATATTCATCTGCTTTCAGATCTTCATCTCCCAAAATCCTTTTGAAAGGAGACAGCTTAATTCTAGGTTTGAACTGCCACTCTACAAGCTGGCAGAAATCAGAATCATGAAGTTCCAAATGGACAAGATATTCATCTCCAAAGAAACGATGAAGATCTGATGGTTATTTCTCCGGAGTGGGAAGATGAGAGGGTTGGATTCTGACCTCTACATGTTCCCATATTCGACCTCCTTTTCTCTTTAGAAAAACTCTGATGTTTTCCTTTCTTTAAGATTTTCATTCTCATCTTTATTTCAAACACCTCTTCTCAATCAAATTGTAATGATCTTTCTTCCTTCCACAAGTCTCAATCATGGACTCACCACTTTCACTGCTCGGATCTTCATAGCTGCACATCCAAATCAGACTTCATTTAGAGTGGGGAAATGAAATTAATTTTCACCTTGGAGAGCTTGTTTCTAACCGCCAAAATGTCCAAGGGACTGAGATTTATCTAGGTGAAGAGGTCAGGATTTGGGGTCTGTTGTTTCATGAATGGGAACATGAAAGGGTCGGAATCCAATTTGCTCATGTTCCAGCTGGAATATGGGATGGTCGAAGTATGAGTTTTAAATGACCTTGCGCTTCCTTTTGTTTTGCTCTAGTTCTCACATAAATTTTTTCTTTTTTGATGGATTCATTTTGATTACAATTCTGATCATGGCTAATTTTCAAGTCTGATATTCATATTTTATTGAGAAGCTGGTTTTAGTTGCTTTGAATCTTGATCATGTTGAGGAGAGGACTGATTTTTTTACCTTGATTCCACCAGTTTCAAATTTTATCCCAACCCCATGAAATGGTAACTTCACTTCAATATGAGGGTGGAAACTTGGGCTATCATCCATGGATGGGAACATGAGAGGGTCAGAATTGATGCTCATGTTCCAGCTGGGACATGGGATAGTGGAGATCTGACCTCCCCAAGTTCTCATATCACTTGGCTTCCCATGAATCAATTTTTTCAAGTTTCAACTTGTCTCCAATCGATTCTCCTTCTTAGCAATTTTCTTTCCAAATCCTCCTCCATGATCAAATTGCAATAGTTTTCTCTTGTGCCTCAAAGATTAGTCACAGCATCATCTGATCTGCATGTTTTATTGAAAGATTGATCTCCTCTTACTCACTCAAACCTGACATAGGAGAGTTTTGATTTGCACCTTTAATCTTTCTCATTTCCAAGCTATAGGGCCATTCAGAACCAAAATGCATCAAAGTAGAAGGGCGGAAATTTGGAGATGGAAGTCCTAATTGGGACAAGGTGGTCGGAATCCTACCTCCCCTTGGTCTAGTTGGAACATGGGGTTCCCCAAGTCCTAGTTTAGCATAAGGTCTAGGCTTGAAGTTTCACCATTTTCATCCAGTTTCATTCTCGTTTTTTGGTTTTTCATTCATTCAAATCTCCTAGAACCTCATGTTTTTCACTTCTCATAGTTGCATGAAGTTGATTTCTCCCTTTGTAGTTATCTCTATTCATCTTTGTCCTGGTTTCAAACTAATTAAGCACTCTCAACATGGCGAAAAATTTATATAAAATAGAACATTTAGTATATGTTCTTATACTTTAATTTATATTTTATATAAATATAGTCAGGATGTCTGAGAGTAGTTTCAGATTCATAGGAGTTATAATAAAGATTTTAGATTTTGGGAGTTATAAAAAAATCCAGACTTAGCCAAATTTCAAAAATTAGTACGCATCATCAGTGTTATATCCTACAGCTTTCCTTGACTTTCGAAGATAAATTTGATACTGGAACAAGGATTTTCCAAGGTTTCTAATTCCATTCATCACAAATCTCTTGATTCTAGTTCCACATCCTTGATTGGCTTGGCCCAACTTTCACTCATATCCTAGACCGACGTGACTATTCTACAAGCCAAAGTTGCCCAAACTCATCTGTAAGACATGGAGACTCGAAATTTTTCCCTGAACTAAAACTACCAAGGACAAACACCCAATTGCCAAGAGAAAAGAGGGGGGTCCCCATTTGCAATTTCATTACAACACTTAATTCATTAAATCTTTCTTGATTCACGTCTTCAAACTATGTCTTTTCTTAATACTTTTCCTTTTCTGCATATACTTTACATCTCAATTTGCATCGGCATATTCTTTACATCTCAACCCGCATTGGCATATTCCTCTTCATATCTGCATATACTGTTCTTACAATTCTTCTATAATCTCTTGTTATAATTATGCCTTTAACCTTTCTTTTATGATGTTGTTCCCCTCAAATTAACTCTACAACTTCTCAATATATCTTCCAAAGAGTTGTGTATCTTCCATTTTGTGATTGTTCCTTAACTAATTTGAATTGTTGTTCTTTATTTTTGATTCATGTCTACTTTTGAATTCTTCTCCAATTCCAACTTGATTATTATAAATTTTATTTTTTCCAAATTTCCTTGCTCCATCTATCCCCTTTCAAATGGACTCCTCTTTTTTATATCTTATGTTGAGGGCTTCACAATTCCCCATGCCACGCCTCTTGACCTTTCATTAAAATTATTTAAGTTGTTATTATATTTTATTATTATATATTGTTATACTAATTATTATCTATTATTAAAACCTATTTTAGAAAGGAGACATTACAAAAATGAGAAGGCTTTTAGTGAATTGAAGCCAATTCCATATGTAATATATGTTAATATATATATGTGTGTGTTGATGGATTTATGTTGATATTCTTAAATATGCCATTCCATAAATATCACATTGAGATGATATATCTCCATATGCTTGAAAGCAAAATGTGTTCCATAACAAATCCTCCCAAGCTAAGAGGGAGTGTTAACATTATAGCTATAGTCGGATTGATTTAATCATAATATACAATGTTGATATAATATATCATATATATGTGATATTATAATTATATTATATATATATAAATATAATATAATAATTATATTTAATTATTATATTATATATATATATATATAAAATATTATACTTATATATTTTATATAATACATATGTTATATTGTGATTTATATTGTTAATATATATTAACTAATAATGATGATTAATCATAGAGACGTCTCTTCATGAGGCATGTCTCCTACTCTTATAAGAGATTGGGATTTGCATTTGGAAAATACCTATAACAACGGTAGTATAATTACATTTGTAGGAACCAATCCATGTTTCTAACATGGTATCAGAGCTAGACTGCAAATGTAAGAGGGAATATACTGCAAATGTAAGAGGGAATAGAAATGATATGGAGAAAAATTCATATAAAGGAAAAACGATTAGCATGTGAGAATTTACAGTTAGAATTGAGAGAAACAAATTCAGCAATCATTCGATTTTACATATGGAAAAAGGATTTGTATTTTGACGTATATAGATAATAATGCCTTGGAGTCTTCTATAATGTGCAGTATTGGCATTGCTGGAAGAAGATTATCTGGCATTCAAAGTTGGAGATCAATACAATGGTAGACAACCGTTTGCAGAATTACCTGGAGCCCATCAATCTATAGAAACGATAATTCGTTATCCAAACAAGCCTTGAATCATCAATGGATAATTGGAATGAAGAAAATTTTAATAATGGGCAGAGGCCTTCATATATACTAGCAGCCAAACCACAGTCACGAGATAATATTGGAAGCACATATTTCTTATATATAAATTATCTTTAATCAGCCTGAGCATACACAGCAGGAGGGAGAACAAAAGGACAGATTGAATGGTGCAGTTAAGAGCCAACGTCTGAATCATTACAACCACCAGAGACACAAGGTGATCAAATCAGCATATTCAACCTAAAGAGGTTTCACGACAATCTGCAACTTAAATCATCATAGGCAGAAATATGAATGAAACGTCTCCATCACCCGTCACCACCATGGTAGGCTTGTAACCTACCATCAAAAGTTGATAGGGCAGAAAGGAAGAAAACGATAGGGAAGATAGAATAGAGTAACATAGATACGCATGGAGATTATACATCAAACAATGCTATTCATCAATTTTGGCAAAAATCCTGTGATATTGTTGTGAGGTTTTCACACATTGCCCCAAATCTTGGGGACCCCCTTTTTTAATCGCCTCGGCAAATTTTTGGATTGCCCAAAATTTTTGAGTTTTGAAAATTTCCACCTTGGCACCTTCAGGACAAATGTGGGGAGGCTTAGCTTATTTTCACCCGATTTCAACTTGATTTTCTAGAGCTATCAATTCTATCCCTAGGCTGAATAATTTTCTAAGTTAATTTCAACTTGGCAGGATAAAATTGTGAATTTTGTACTTAGACGATTTCTTTTGAAAATTTGGTTTTAATTGTGTAAATTTGGATGATTTTCAAAAGGGAAATTTTAATTAGACTTAAGTTTTGGAAAATCTCAAATTTTTCTCTGGTGAATTTTAATTTTGTTGAAATAGGGCTAAATTGCAAAAAATCGATTTTTGGTTCTAGATGCAATTTTATTTTATTTTTATTGGCATAGCAAAATCGATTTAGGTAGAAAGTTGCAAAAAATTCGCTTTAATAGATTAAAATTGCCTTGAAAGCTTTTAGTTTTTAATGAATTTGGTAATTTAATATTGAAAAAATGGCTTTTGGTTAGCCAAAATCCAAATTTAATGACGTATTAATTACTAAACCCTCATTAAATGGAAATATTTAACACCCTCAAGGCACCGTTTAATTTTGTTTTGCAATTTGGAGCTAATTGAGAAATTTAAAAATGCAATTTTTGTTTGGGCAAAATTAAATTTTTGAGCTAAGTACTTAATTATGGGCCATGACTTGGAGTTAATTTTTGTTTTTTTTTTCTCCTCTAGGACCAGGTCGGCCAGCTTAGAGGGAAAAGAAATTGGGTATAAAGAAGACCTCTTTCCCATTTCTTCTTCACAATTCATTCCTTCCTCTCCATGCTGGGGCGAATTTCCTTGGGAGCAGATTTTGATGCTTAGGCGATTTTGTTCTAAGGCAGATTCCTCCCCATTGTTGAGCGAATTTCTCTTGAGGAGCAAATTTCAGGCCTTTGCGATTTTCCTTGTGGGCAGATTTTTGCAGATTTTTGGTGATTTGTTCTCCTTCTATGTGCTGCGATTTGTGCCCTAGGTAACATTTTTGGGCAAATTGAGGACTTCCATGCTTGGGCGAATTAAGACAAGGGCAGAACTTTCCACTCTTGGCATTTTCTTGAGGCAGATCTGATTTTGTGACATGGACAATTCATGGTGAAGGTCTGATTTTTCTTATTTAGGACTGCTTTTTTTTATATCAGACTTGGCAATTTTGTTGGGAGAAGGGATGCATATGAAAGTTTGATTTTTGTTTGTTGGGCAAGTGTTGGATAGTTTTAGAAGTTTAAATTTCTAATTTGTAGAGGGATTTGAAATTCTTGAAGTCATATCCTAGGTTCCAAAAAGTCGCTGCAAGATTATTGGTTAAGGTAAATTTTCATCATCTAGAGTTGCAAGGGGTCCTTAAGTTGACATCTATCTTTCGTTCTAGTCTACGGATTGCTCTCCTTGGGTCTTCTTGCCTTCTGGTCCACCACTTTACCATCCCGTAATAGGGCGACGAGCATAGAGGATGGTAGTGCAAGTAAGAATCCCAAGCGGGCAAACACTAAGAAAGATAAAGAGGATATGATGCCCAAAACTCCCTTCTTCTCGAAAATGAAGAGAATAACCGACACCGGTATCGGTACAGTAGACATGATACGGATGAGGGATAGACTAAAAGAAGGACAATCCCTCTTGGCAAAGAGGATGTCAATGAGACAGATTTTGGATCGAGGTTGGATGAGTTGGGAAAGGTTGCCATCAGGAAGAAGCATTTGGGCACCCTTTCCTCTCTCAGTACTCTTATTGGATTTGTGAAGGAATATGAGAAGGATCACGAAAGGATACTACAAGCAGCAAGCAGCGTGGCGAAGTCAGCGGAACTCAGGGCGAAGCACACACCTTGTCCTCCTATGGGAGAAGTTAGCAAAAGGCTAGCTAAGTTCATTGCCTTAGCTAAGAAGATGAAAGAAAAGGGAAGATTTATATTAGAAGATCATTTGATGTAAGCCCAAGTGCCAAATTTCCCCTTTCTTCTAGAATAGGACAAGTGTCTATTTTTGATTGGCCACCATTTTGGTGCCTTCTCATTGGTTGCCACTTTTTGCACTTTTTTCATTGGTCCATTGATGAGGTGGCGGCTTCTCATTGGCCGATGGGGTGGCAACCCTAATTAGGGTTTTGAGGATCTAATCTGGATCATTGATCTTGTTTTGATCTCCATCGTCCGCTGTTTTTTTGGCCCCTATAAAAGGCCATTTGCTCTCATTTGTAAAGTGTTGGAGAAATTGTTGCGAAGATAATACCAAAATTGTTCTCTTTTTCATTGTTGCGATTTGCATGTTGATTAAGAACATTGGGTGTTATTGCATGTTTTCTACTTCCACTTAGATTTCCTTTCAAGTTGTTAAAGTTGGTTGCATTTGAAGTTGTTTAAGTAAAGTTAAAGTAGATGGATAGTTGTATGGTAGCATTGGTAAATGTTTTATAGGGATCAATACTAGGCCACTAGCATCCTAGTGGCTGGTTGGGAGGCTTTGTGTGGTAAACTAGTTTATTATTCCTTAGAATCATTGCACCTATGGAAGTGAGGCCGCTGGTCAGCTCTCATTAGGTTTGATCTCCATCCATTTGCTAACTTTCCATTGATAGGAGTAGGAGTAGAATAGTGAATAGCTGGGTAGTTGAAGTTTAGAGAGAAGGAAGTTAGAGTAGGTCGAGTATTAGAACACATCCACTCACCTTCCACCACCATCACTTTACCATCAATATCACCATTGGTAGACACATCCTCCATCATCGTCACCATCAACATTATCTGCCTCCGCATATTTCACAAACCAAGCCACCATTGCCTTCATCCCACCAAAGTCCAAGTCTTCCTCAACAATTTGCGTAAGGCCGCCTATGTGATTACCAGCAAATCACATCGACAAAACTGAGCGAGTATCCAACGGTTAAGGAACATTGGAGCTATTGCTTATGTCTTCATGAGTAATAACTTTTCAAGAGAGGAGTTGCATGTTTGATATCCCATATTGAATATTCAAATCCTAATATGTTATGTAAGTGATACAAAACTTGCATCAACAGATATCAGACCACATATTCAAATATAATTTCCTGGAACAACATCGAGTATTGCAGGGCTCAATATACATAAAATCATTTTATTATCTGAAGAGGATCTATGAAGGAGGAGGAGAACGGTTGGATATTGCTATTCCATCTGGAGCGGAAGTTGTTAAGAGAGGACATAGAACAAAAGCATATAATGGACCAAGAATTGTTACCACAGGCATACAAAAGATAGATATAAAAAGAAATTAGCAAAAAATACTACAGAGATACCTCATAGGTTTTTTGTATTACATATAGAAAAGTGCTAATGGTTATTCAAGAATACATCTGTACTTCAGCGAGAAAGAATACATACTCCTCAAAGGAGATAGTGGGCAATGAAGGCTAAGATAACAGCTACCACCGAAAAATATAGAACAAGATAAGCCATAAAATTGGAGAGCATATTATAAAGAATGAGCCATTTATTGGGCTGACCTGCCCCATAATCTTTACACTAAGTCAGCAATGCAAATACCCGTTACTTTATAAGTCCTCAAAGGTAGCGACTTTATCATCCTTACCACCAAAGTGAAATATATTAAAAAGGGATGGCACTTTATCCATGGTACAATCGTATCTAATATCACAGATAACAACAAGAAATCATATATATAGTGTCATCAGCCTCAAGGTGTGAGGGGAGTTTATAAATGCATTCTTTAAAATATAGGAAAATATCAAAGGTCCGGAATAAGAAAGACTCATCAATGATCTCACTATTGCTGGAGTTAGAAGACCCGTGGAAGCAAACTATTATTATGATTCAGGAAAATAACAAACAGATAAGTGATAACAAATTCTTAATTTAACTATTCGTTAAACCATATGATTATGAAGATGCATATGCCATGGTTTTAGGATACAACCATTCGGGAGTATAAGATATATAAGGAGATCTTAGAAGTATTTTTGGTAGATAACACTTTAGAGAAGGTTGTTTAGAGGGAATAATTGAGAAGCCTCGACAAAGATAAGGATTGAAGAACCTATTATATAAGGACAAATTTAGTATACGAATTTACAGGATTTGATACAAGGGGAATAGTGCTATTATCCAGAATTACTAATGGTTTGAAGTAATGGCTCATGTAAGTTAATTTGAATATGATTTCACAAACCATTCTAAAAAATCCGCCTAGAAAAAGGGGTCATCACAAGAAAATATTGTGATCATTGAATGAATAATCATGTGCCTACGATGACGAGACCTATTACAATAGATTTCAATCTAATACATTCTTAAACAAAATTAGTCACTCAAATTGAAGAGTTGTTGCAGAAGGAAGTATGCTCAGTTCTACACACAGTTTGAATCATGATGGATTAGACCTCAGTCCAATTCTTTGATTAAGTATCTACAGGATGAATCCGTTAATTTGGAATAAGATTAAGAAGGAAATTCATACACCCTTAGAAGCAACAACGAAGAAGGATGATTTGCCTGTTAATGGAGTCATTTGAGATAATTCAGACATATCATTACAAGCTAAGCATGTACTCGACCCTAAGCATCATCACTCAAGTTGATGACTAACAGAGTTAGAGGTTGTTATCATTCATGCATGATCATCTCTCATTTGGGCTTGACTGAAAACTCTATAAAGAATGGAATAAGTGGGAATTTATATTACAGGGGGGAATAACAACAAATGTTCCATTCCCACTTGAACCATCTTTAGAAGGGAGATGTTCCATTCTCAAATGTCTATGGTCCTACATGTGCTGATAAGTATTCTTATCCTCAAAGTATTACAGTTATTTACTCACTGTAGTCTCTTTCTTATTTATAATTCTATACATACAATAAGAGTTATTTTCCTTGATCTTTTCCTTTGTTTGAGGATGTTCTTGTAGGAAAAGAAGGTTGGTACTTTACACATGCTACCAAATATTCTATAGACTCAATCTTATGATAGTAGCTCCAAAGAAGCTGTAATCTAGAATCATCTGATGATCAGGCTAGATAAAGTGAGGCTCTTGAAGAAAATATCTTTGATGATTGAGATAATGAGTATTCTTTCATGAAGAGGGAGCTTGACAATTCTTCAAAGGCAACATAGAAGCTTAGAAGATTGATACTAGATAGTTTATCATAGGCATTCTTGGACGAAGAGCAAAGAAGCCATAACTTGAGCTTCTGAGGAAGTAACTAGAGGACCTAACTTCTCAGGATCGATGTTCAGAGGAAGAATTTTGAGGTGCAATCCTTTGTGAACGATATCTTCTCTATGAAAAGTTCGAAGTGAAATTCCTTGTAATGCATTTTTCTCTTTGAGATAAAATTAAGGCGAAAACTCTTGTACCACCCTCTGACTTGGTTCATGATGGTTACTATTTGATATGTAATGAAAGGTGATGATCTTTCATTGACATATATAAACAGAAGGTAACAATTGTAAAGTAATAATTTTATAAATGATAGACCTGTTGTCGTGGCAAACTTCATCAAGAAGTTGTCCCAGAGTGCTGGAAGTCATGATAACGAACGTATCAACCAAAAGGTAACCATTGTAAGGCGACAACCTTATCAATGGTTTGATCTATCTCCTAGATACGCTACATTAATTTGTAGCACTTAAATGTGTTGGATGTCTAGGAGTAAGTGTTATCATGGTTCTATGGGCCATATTTTGTCGGACACCTTGATAACCAACTTATCATGGTTCTTTGGGCCAAATTTCGCCGGACACCTTGATAATCAACTCATTATGGTTTTTTGGGCCGAGTTTTGCCGGACACTATAAAAATCAATTTGTTATGGTTCTTCGGGTTGGATCTTGCCGGACACCATAACTTAAATCTATCATAGACCATACTTAAGGTGGTGTTGAAATCTTGTATTGTAATTGCTTTAATTCTCTCTATACTAAATAGGGAGTTTTGAGAAATTTAGCCTCATAGTGAATTGAAGCCAATTCCATATGTAATATATGTTAATGTGTGTGTGTGTGTGTGTGTGTGTGTGTGTGATGTTGATATCCTTAAATATGCCATTCCAGGAATATCACATTGAGATGATATATCTCCATATGCTTGAGAGAATAATGTGTTCCATAACAAATCCTCCCTAGCTAAGAGGGAGTGTTAAGATTATAGCCACAGGTCGGATTGATTTAATCTTAAGATACAATGTTGATATAATATATATCATATATATGTAATATTATAATTATACTACATATATATAATATTATAAATATATTATATTATATATTATACATATATACTATATATAATACATATGTTATATTGTGATTTATATTGTTAATATATACTACCTAATAATGATGATTAATCTATGAGACATGTCTCTTCTCCTACTCTTATATTTATAAGAGATTGGGATCTACATTTGGGAAATACCTATAGCAATGGCAGCATAATTACATTTGCAGAAACCGATCCATGTTTTCTAAAAGCTGGGAGGAGAGGTTTTCATGATGCAATGTGCATCACAAGGAAGAGACACTACTGTTCATGTTGAATATTAGATAGGATTACTAGGGCAATGATGATGCCTATTGACGTAATTTTTTTTTCCATACTTATCTTTTTGATGCATAAACCTTTAGACGATTCTATATGTTGTCTTTAACAGTGTATATTATGTAACTAAATTTAGGTTGCCAAATAGTTATCAAAAAACCCCATTTTTCAATATAATTTTTAATAATTTTCCAAAAAATCATGACATAGAACTTTGAAAACAAGATTAGTGGTAAATATTAACTTTAAATTTTGAATATATAAATGTCAAATGTCATTGTGCCAAAGAGTTTAAAAATCACTACATATTTTATATTAGATTATCGTTACATATAAGATATTAAAAAATATTGATAGTTTGATGCTGATACACATGCCAAATAATACGAGATTCCTAGTTATGAGGAATTTTGTATTGTTCTTCTGAGAATGGAGAAGGTTTGCATGGGTGTGCCCCTATAAGATATTTGGGAAGGCTGGTGATAGAGGCTTCCATTATTTCCAATAGTTGAATTGATGTTACACAAAGATCTCCTATAACCCCATTCTAGTGAGCTCTTAAATGAACACCATTTAGTAAATCATGACACTACACCATCAAAAAGTCTTTCTAGAGAGGCAATGGAGCATACTGATCAAAAGACTATAGTGGCTATCATTATCATCATTACTAACATATAGTAATAATGATTTTGCAAGGGTGATGATAGAGGATAAGAATTAGAGTTTTATAACACCTTATGCCCTTAAGTTTTGTGGTTTTATATCTGGTTAGGAGACTTCGAAGATAACGAGAGGTTCTAGAATAATGTAATGCCCCGTCTTGAACTAGTATCTAATAATAAACAATAATAATAAAATTAAAATATAAAGAATAAAAATATATTTTAAATAATAATTATACAAAAACAAAACAAAACATTGCATAACTAAATTACAGTAAGTTCATATTTTAAAGAGACGGGGGTACTTTGGAGACATTGGAGATTGGCGTTGGTACCAGTATAGCTAATTTCAAAATAGGAGATGGGGATGATTGGAGATGCCTTTATTAGTATAATTTTATAATTTGTAGAAAATATCATGATAGTAGAACTTTGAAAACAAGAATGGTGAATTAGTCATATGAGAATAGTAAATAATAAAGGCAATTTCTCCATAGACTATTACAGTGGCAAGAAATCAGTTATACAAATTTTATATCCCTCTCGAAAACCCTACACTATTAGTAGATTTGATCACTATAACTTTGCATGGATTTTTGTATCATCCAAAATATCTACATGGAACATTATGTAGGCATTTTCAATTTATTTTCTTTCTTATTTTTCTTTTTAACACATTTTATCCTAAGTTTTTTGGTTGGGAGACTTCAGTGATGGTGGGAGACGACAACCAAAAGAACCTTGTGTATCAAGAAGTTTTCAAAGACATCTTTGGTACTAGAAGTTTTCTCAAGGGGTGGGAGACAAGTGTTCATGTAACTATGGTTAAGTTAAATGAATGGTCAAAAGGCTCAAGATGAAAAGTTGTGAGTCCCTCAAACATGAGATATAAAAGGGAGGGGAGACAAAAGAAGAGAGTAGAGAAGGTTTGAATGAAGAATTAATAGAGAAGAAAATAAGGTTGTGACTTTTGCAAAGGGTAGAAATGATAAAGTGGTGTGACTCTTTCAAAGGACTGTAATTGTGAAAGGGTGTGACTCTTTCAAAGGGCACAAATGATGAGGGCTTTTGACTTTTTTGAAGGGTGGTAATTGTGAAATGTCATACCTCTTGCAAAGGGTAGACATGATGAAGAGGTGTGACTTCTCCCTCACATTGGAAGATATAAAGGGGAGAAGGTTTTGTTTGAGGAGGATCCACGAGAGATCAATTTGGGGATGTCATATTGGGAAAATGGAGTTACTAGCTTGTAGGTGCAAACTAGGAAGCTTAGGCCTACTTGCCTACTTCCATTGGAAGCCACTTGGCTCAAGATTTTTGGGCTCAAGGTGAATACAATGGTTCTTTGTGATTAGCTGAAACTGATTATGTGATTGAGGCAGATGAATGAAAGATTAGGGCAATATATTGCAAAATGATGACTTTCAGCATGCACAACTAGATAGAAAACATTTTGGCAGCAGATTGGAAAGTACATATAGCGACTAACTTTTGGTTTAAACTTGGAGCAGAATTTGAGGGACACATGTGAGTAGAACATTTGGATCTTCCTTGTTTTGGAGCTATGGATAGATGTTGTCTAGCTCTTTGGATGCTCAGTTTGTGTCTAACTTTGTGCATTTGCCAACCATTACCCGCATAGTTAAAAAATAAAATGTTGGGTTGAAAGGGGTTTGCCTTATCAACCTTGAAATTGAAATGGAATTAAGCGTGCTACTAGGTAGCAAAGACTAGATTTGAGAATTGAAATGTCTTATACCATGTTTATGCAAATGCTTTTTGAATGCGGTCACAAGTGTTGATGCAATAAAATGACTCCACTAGACCTAAAAGGAAAATCATGACCATATGCTTGCATGAAAGATGTTGAAGCTTGCCACAATGCTAGATTTGATGAAGAGTGCCTCGAATGCTTGAAAATGGATTTGCATGTGTACAGATGAGAGGAATTAACCTTGCTTTTATATCTCTCTATAGCAGTAAGGGGTGTGAATTTTGGAGCAAGCTGACACGAGCTTTGATTTCCTGCTCCAACAAGCTAATCATTTTAAGGTTTGAATGTGGAGCTCAGTTGGTGGGAGTTCGAACTGAGAGCTTTGGGAATCTAGGCTCTCCAGTAAAGACCTAAATTGGGACAAGAACTCCAAAATTCTAAGAGGAAGCCATAATTTTGGTCAGAATTGAGCTGAAATAACGGGATGAGTATGAGAGGCCATACATGCTAAAATAGGACCTGGGAGAGTAAGAAATTGCATAGGGATGTAATTTGTGACACTACACAAGGAATTATACATTATCCTCAAAGACAACAATGAAAATTGATGACTCAATTCTTATGAAAGACGACTACTCTTTCACCAATAAAGTTTAAAGGAGAAATCATTTCAAGCATTCAAGGGACTTGTCAACCATCACTAACAAAATTATTAAATCCACCAAAAAATCATCAAATTATTAAATCAAGCAAACAATTGATTAGCAAACCACTTTATCAAATCAGCAGTTATTCAATTCACCAATATATTAAACCAGTGCTCATTACATCATCAACAATCTCTTAATCATCGCTCACCAATACCTCAAATGATATGATCAAAAGAATTCATTCCGTCAATCAATCATTCAACATCAATCAAATTATTCACCAAAGAGGCATTGATGAAGGATAAAATTTGATATAAGGGAATCAAACCTAGATATGCAGCCATTCTTCATTCACATCAGTAATTTGGTATGGACTCTTCAAGTATTTTATGCAGTCAATCTGCCCGTGATTTCTATGCATTTGAAACGGTCAATCTTCTCGTGTGCATTAATAGATATTAATTATGAAAGGTGGATACTTATATTTTTTCAATACATCATAATACATCATAGCATATTTTTCACAGTCAATTGCATCTTGAATTCCTTGGAAAAGCTTGCCAATGACAATAAAAATGCCGGCTGTACGTGAATTTCTGTGAGCATGAAAGGTGGGCCACCTTTCCACCTCTTAGTCAACCTTGGAGGTTGGCTGTCATCCTTGATAAGTCCAAGAGCAAGGAAGGCTGGCTGTCTATTCCATCTTTTGTTCAACTTGAGAAGAGCATCAAAGGTGGGCTGCCCTTTCATCTCTCATGAACTTGCAAAGAATTTCATCCTTCCTATTTGCAAGGCACTTCCACAGATTCAAAAATGATTTCTCAAGGAATTTTCTCGATTATTTCTGATTGCTTGATTTCTGTTTATCATCATTTTTTTGAAGCATTACTGAGTGGATGCATAAATGAGGTTGGAATAGATTGATTCTTGAATAGTTGATATCAGAATGATTGCAACTTGTATAATTGATTGACAGATGGATTGCTGTTGAATGATTGATTGAATGAATTCCTTTTATTGTATAATTTGGGGAATAGGTGAGTGATAATGCTGGTTTGATATATTGGATATTGATGAGTGATGATTGAATGAAGTCTGATTTGATAGAGTGATGATTGAATCCTTGGAATGATCTCTCTATACTCTATTGGTGAAAGAGTCACCACCTTTTACAAGAATTGAGTCACCAACATTGGTGCCTTTGAACAATAATAAATTATTTTCGAAATCTTTTGGATTCCTTATTGCTGAGCATCATTTTAAATCTCTGCTCTTGATTGTTATGATCTGAATTGATTTTATCTCCTGTAGGTAATTCCCAACTGGTTTCTGATCTTATTGTTCAGATTCATATTCTGAATTGATATTAATTGCTGAATGGATTCCTATAATGTAACTGGATTTTTTATTGCTGTTTCCTTCTCAAATGCATTGGTTTTCCTTTAATATCTTCAGTTGTGGGGAAAAGTTACATTTTTTCACTAACATTATAATTTATTACCTTTGCAAGAGATGCATGCCATCATAATTAATCACTGCCTTTGAATGCTCGTAGTCTTCTAGATAATTGCTGGTAATTATATGTCCTTTAATCTAGTCGGTCCTCTTGAATAAATTGCTAGCATTTAATTTCTTTGAATCAAGTCAGCCATCTTAAATTAATTGCGCAGGTGTTTTATAAATATAGGCTGTGATCTATATTTTAGGTGGGGGCATGCCATTTTCAAAGCCGCTTGCATCTCTTTATAAACAACTTTAATCTTCCTGAATTTTTGGTTGTATCAAATTTTCAGCAATGAAGGCAGAGAGAGAGAGGGCGGTGGGGGCGGGGGGGTTGGAGTTATTATTGGGTGCTATAGTCCTGGGCTAGGGTTGGCATCCTTATCCAATGCTATCATCTTGGGCTAGTGCTGGCATTTAGACATTCAAGGAAACCCATGCTAGGGTTTGGTTCCCAGTCCATGCCAACATAGTTGAATTACCTAAGATGGCACTCAACAAATGGCAAACTTAGAATGTGATAAAACAACTTAGGTTAATTTATGCCTCATTACATTTCTAAGCCATCCAAAGTAATGAAGCCAATGATAAAGTACACAGGTTTTTTCATTTGTTCTTGCCAATTGTTTAAAATTTTATAAGTAATAATTCATTATTAATATTGTATACAATAAATAGTATATACACTAGATGTTAATATTGGATAGATAATTATTTATGTTTTTTTTGTACAGACATAACCAAACAGAACCTCCCCTTCTCTCCCGCCCCTGCCTCTAGCCTCCTCCCCCCTTTCTACCACTGGTATACTCATGCACAATTCCAATTTCAATTTGGCATTTAGTTCATATTACACAGAGATACATGTTCCATTTAAAAGCATATAATACAACAGTTTGTCAATTGTCGACAAGAAAACCGAAATACAACTTATTCAATTGTTTTTCTACTTTTTTTAGGAGACATACCAGACCCCTCAAATAAGAGGAAAAATGAAGTGTAGGATATTATTTTGCAAGACTTCTGTCCTAAATTGACCTAGATTTTAGTCACACAATGCTTTATTGTTTATTAAATCATTACAGTCACAAATACAAGTCAGCCTCAATTATAGACACAGACCGACCTTTATCCAGTTCTGATGAGTGCTTTAAAGAATCATGGCATTTTGCCACATGCTTTGTAGGACAAATTGAAAAATCTCACATGCACAGATACCAGATTGAGTTCCCAAATTTTATTTTTGGAGCAGGCTGAAGTAAAAAAGAAGCTCATCTTAGGTGGTGGCCGAACCCCAAATTACCATCTCATATATATTCTCTTTCTTTCTGAAGTTTGTCCAAAAAAAAAGCTTAATACTTATCATTGAGACAGAATAAAATACAAACTCCAACTTAAATTTTTTTATTGTCTTTATTATGCTAGTTATCTCCCTTACACATTATATATTATGTCCACAAAAGGCTAAAATTCAACAATTCAGGGTCAATCACAATGACAATCTGATTAAAAGCAAATCATAGATGTGTAGAATTCTGTTCAAATGGGTATTTTGCCTAGTATATAAACCAGTTTACTTCTTTATTGGAGCACTATTATCAGGAAACTTACTTTGATATTCAAATGACATAAATTTTGATAAGTGCCTTATATTTTATACTTATTTGTTCTTATCATGTGTTGCAACGCATATCCTATTCTTGACATTATATCAACATTATCATAACTTATAGAATATAACAGCCTATTATTGGTGGCACTTAACGTTATATGACACTTGCATTATATTCTTTTTTGGTTGTGAAGGATGACAACACCATAGAAGGGAAAAAGATCTATAAAACAGATGGCTCATTCTCATGCAAAGTGTATATCATTTTTTGCCATGTCAAGCTTAATCTCTCTGTCAGAAAATCCTTTTCTTTATCACACTTCTATGAAAGGAACACATAAAAAATGCAAGGGATGTAACTTAAAACACAAATTGAATAGGAGCACAATACTTATCCTGGGAAAACCCTCCGCTTGAGGGTGAAAAACCCAGCCCACAAAATATTGATCCTTTATTGAGTTCTCAATATGAATACAAAAACTTGTTTCTTATGATTGAAAACACTAAACATTCAATCATTAAGACTTATCCACCTTATTCGCCAATAGCTCTCATTGAGTATACAACATAGAATAAATCAACAATCACAAGTATCTCAAGGATACTTCTAACTCTACAATGTCTTGCAAAAATATATCGATCATGCACATATTGAATACACTTACTATTATAACTATCTCTCATGCAAATTAAAGCTTGTGAAACATATGAATCAGACATAAAACTCAGAGAACAATTCACAAAAGACCAGTTTGACAATTCTGATGAAACAACACCATATGCTGCCTTGAGATGCTTTTCTTTTCCTGCCACAGCACATATCAATTAGACTTCCCAGAACTGGAGAGTCTCCACCAAGGAACACAAAGAGTCTTCCATTACAATAAGAACTGATACAAATCAATGCAATAACCATCAACAGCCAAATGTATACATGTAAGTCATAATGACGAACCAACTCACGATTTCCAGGCAATACTATCTCAGTGGTAAACAAGAATATTATAAATGAAAGAAACCAATCACATTTGAATATCTCAAATACTGTAAAGGAACAGCTCGAACACGATAAGGGAACAGCTGGAACACGATAAGAGAGTTGTAAGCCATCTCTTAGCTGGATGGAAACAATAAGAGAAGAATGTCAAGCCTCTCCCAATAAGAAACAATGAAGGAAAGACGATATCATCTTTTCAGAAGAATAAGCAGCTTTTGAATAAAACAGAGAAACAAGAATATAGTAGAGCATCCAAACAAATGAATGAACCAAAGCTATGATGATCACAGTCCATCATCACAAATATACTTCTGAGAAAATCAATGCGTATCAACAAAGGACAAAGGTATAAATGGTTTCTCACACAGCTACCAGATCTTCAACAAAAGGAACCTCCAAGTTGTCCTTATATTCCAAAGTAGCATATCTTATGGTGTCTTCAATTACTTGTGAGGTGTCTTTTAACATGTTCTGTGCGATGAGATGTTTTTCAGGACTTCCTCTGCTTGGTTTTCAAGGTTATGATATTTCCGAGAGGACCTATGTTTTAAAGCATTGTTGCATCTCTAGTATCCAAATTATGCTTTTCCAGCATCATATGCTCTGATGCTCAGCACAATTTAGTAATATTCTGCAACTTGGTATTTTCTTCAGTTGACCATGCTTTCCAGTGTTTGCCACAGTTTAGCAATTTTGTTCAAGTGATGCATACTTGAACTGATGTTTACCATGGTTTAGTGGAGCACTGAGACGGGGAGGATTGGAACTAACTCACAGATGTCATTCCATCATAAAAGAAATATGAAAACATCTTATAAATAAAAAACTTTCTCGATCATTCTATGTGGTGTTTTTTGTTATTGCACATACAATTTTGTCACTTTTAAAGGCTCTTGAACATTATCCTGCATCAAATCTCTTTACTTTTGATGGAAAACTGGAATGCAAATTGTAATAAAAAAATTTATATCAAATGAACTTTCAAGATTGTTATAACTGGAATCCAAATTGCGAAATATTGTTTTCCAAAAGATTTAATAATATTTTTTTTGTTTTGTTTTTGATTCTTATATTCAAACTCGAAAGTGCTAGATTTTTGGGATTTTCTGAAATAGATCCTTGTTTTATGTCAACTAGGACAATTTGTTATTTTAACTATGATATTCATGGGCAGGCATATTTTCCTCCAATATCACAGCCGGAAGGTTTACCTATAAGAATTCAGGATGCCAAAGGCAAAGATTGGGTCTTCCAGTTTCGGTTTTGGCCTAATAATAATAGCAGGATGTATGTTTTGGAAGGGGTAACGCCTTGTATTCAGTCAATGCAATTGCAAGCTGGTGACACAGGTATCAAATTCCTTGACTCAAATTCAAAGACAATAATGGTACATGACACTTTTGAAGCATTATTTTTCCCATTAAAGTTTGTTTTCAATCTGAAAGGCAATCTGTTGTTGGAGTAGAGTCTAGACTATTTGCTGATTGACCAGGCAGTGTTTCCCTAGTGTATATAATTACTAGATGCTTTATTGGGAGTCAATTTCAGTTTTAAATCAATTATCAACCCAATGAGTTAGGTAGCAAGCTGATGGGCTTGAGCTTGAGGGAAACTCCATGGTTAAGTATGTTGGAGTTGGAAGAGTAATTGAGTATTACGATAATAGACAGTTTCTATTATCTTTGTTTAGTATCTAATGGTTATCTATTGTAATCTACTGTAAATATTAGAATATTCTAATATTTACTTTTTTGTTTCTAGAATAGAATGTTTCTATTCTTTACAATTGTTTCTTATGGAAACATCGTTCAGTTTCTTGTATAAATTGATTAGTTGATCATTGTTAATAACAAGCAAATATTTTCCAATTACTTTGTAATATGGAGTAGTTAATCTCGAGAGAAGCCTTGATGCTTCATCCTTGGGAGCATCACCTTGATAGAATGTGTGCGAAGAAGATCATTCATGTTCACGAGAGATGAGTTCTTGTGAACCACTATGGATCAATAAAGATTGACTCAAAACTATGAAGTCAAATTCTGATAAAAGATTGTGTATTTTCTGATAAATGTATGAACTTTTTTTAAAACTCCCTGCTTATTATTATTTTTTGTTATTTTGATCCTCATTTATTTTCATTACTTAACATTCTTTAGGGGATTTATTGTTTTACCAAAGAGATGGGTTCTAATCCTAAAATGGTGGTCAAACATACTTTACTAGTGTTGCTCTTGGTAAGTACATAGAATAACATTCTTATGATGAGGGATTTTTTATAATTAAATAATTGTAATTATCATGGATGTCTGGAGCATTCTCTATGATTAAGCTTTTTCTAATCATAATTAGATGAATACCAAACAGATATCAGTATATGCCCCATGGTTGCACTTACATCATAAATTCACTAAATTACAAAATATGATAAATAGTGCTCATGGATTCAGTTGTGTTAAATGCTTTTGCTTCAATATTTTTGGGATCCATCATTGTCTGATAATTTTCTGCTTCATCCTGGTTATGGAGCATGTAGAGTGATCTAAAATGTTAATGCAAGAAAAGTACACATTTGATCCAAAAGTACCTTATGAATCATCTACTTGGTAAAATCCTGCTTATCAAGTACCATGTTGATAAAAGTCTTAATCTCAACAATGTTGTAGCCAGTAGCCAGCATTTTTAACTGCTATGCCATCACTATCTAATATCTATTCAACACAATTGAGAAAAATATAACCCAAGATACAGGAGCAAGATCTTTGACATCAAAAGTCTTCTTATTGGGCATAGGTGAAGAAGGGATAACAGTGACTTTAACTGTAACAGTGGAATCAACCTTAAGACCACAATGTATCAAGGAGTCAGGTGAAAACACTAAACCAATCACAGATATACAAGTGCTGCAATTGGCTTATCAACTCCTTTATCAGGATTTACTGCAATCAATTGAATCTTTCCTTCGAGCCAACATATGCAACACCACTTGTGTGTCTGTTAAAGATATGGTAGCGTTGGTCATTATGGAAGGATTAACCTGATAACTGTGTGTGCATGCATGTATACCAGTTCACCATGTGAACTGATATACATGTACACACACACATATATGAACATAATTATTATACTTACCATCAGTGAATTCAACCTGACTGTGTACACCATGCATATTATGATTATCTTAACATTATCTCTTGAAATTGAGTATTATTACCTTGTCAAATCGATCAAGCATTGATCAAGTATATGATCATTGTTTAATGCAGCTCGGTGATGATTTGTTTATCCAAAGAACACCTAATTAAGATCAGCGTTTTAATGTTTAATTGGTAAATTATAATCACCTGATTAGGATTGGAGCTTTTGGAAACAATCATAATTTAATTGTTGTGTCTCTTCAGAAAGAACAGACATGACCGCCCTTGGTATGGCCATTGGTAGGGCTATATATATGTATGGACAAAACTCGAGATGAAAACCATTGAAAACATAAATAGATCTTTCTCTGCAAATCGTACTTCAGACTTATATCAGTAATAAAGTCATCGACACTTATCTCTCAATTCTGAATATCTATTCGATGCATATACATTCTGAATTGTATCCATTTGCAAACAATATACAATTGATCAATGATCTAAAGGGGTAATATCACAGTCTGATATAATGTTTACCAGTACTCTCAATTCTGAATATCTATTCGATGCATCTGAATTGCATCCATTTGCAAACAATATACACTAGATCACGAGATCAATGATCTAAAGGGGTATTATCACGGTCTGATATAATGTTTACCAGTATATTTACATGGTATCAAAGCCAAGTTTACCGGATTTCGAGAACATCTAGATACTATGGTGGAAGAAATTGGGGAAGAGGTAACCATCGGAGATGATTCCGCACATCCTGTAAAAGGACTGGGAACCTGTAACATAAAATTAGATTCAGGCATCACTATTGAACTACAAGATGCACTATTTGTACCAGGAATTAAAAGAAACCTAGAATCAATATCTTCCCTAGAAGATAGTGGATATAGTCACTTTCATGGATGGAAAAGTCTTTGCATGGCCAACGAATGCTACATTTAAGAAAGCTAAAACCATAGGTATAAAACACGGATACCTATACAAACTAATTTTTGTTGATGATTTCTCTTGAAAGACTTGGATCTACTTCCTAAGATGTAAAGAGTTAGAAGAGATTTTTAAGAGTTTCAAAGATTTCGAAGCCCTAACAAAGAACTCATTTGGAAAGAAATTTAAAACTCTAAGAACTGACCATAGGAAAGAATTCACTTAAGAAATCTTTAAAGAATTTTGTATTAATGTCAGGATTAAGAGGGAGTTTATAGTACCCTATAATCCTCAACAAAATGGGGTGGCTGACAGGGAAAACATAACCATTGTGGAGGCTGGAAAGTCAATGATGCATGACCAAAACCTAGATACCTCATTGTGGGTAGAAGCATCAAGAACAGTTTTTTACATCCAAAACAGATGCTCCCATTCACATGTTGATAACAAAACACCTGAAGAAGCTTTTACCATTATGAAACCTGACATAAGCCATCTAAGGATATTTGGCTATCTAGTGTACATTCCTGTACTTAAAGAGAACAACAAAATTAGAACCTTCTGGGAGAAAAGGTATCTTTGTAGGATACAATAAAACTTCAAAAGCCTATAGAATATACATACCTGAACAAGGTCAAGTAGAGTTTAGTAGAGATGTCACCATTGAGGAAGACATAGCCCTTAAAAGATCAAAGAACATAGATGAGTTAGAAATTTAGGATTCGCCTATGGAGGAAGAACCCGCTTCTGAGTTTCAGAGGGAGCACTTAGAAGAAATCTCTACTGAAGTTGAAACTCAGAGAGAGCATCAAGAGGAAAATCAAAACAATGAGAAGAAACTACCTCTTTGGGCTAGGAAAATGATTGAGGAAGTCGAAAACTTTGCAGCACCCAAAGGAACTTTTAGAGAAAGTAAAAGACCGAGCAGATCTTCAAACTATGTGGCTCTAATGAGTGAGATTATAAATTCAGAACTTATAAGTGTAACAAAAGCTCTTAAACACCAATTATGGAAAGATGCCACGATAGAAGAGTATCAATCTATCTTGAAAAATGATGTATGGGATATAGTACCCAGACCTAAAGGAAAATTTGTTGTCTCTAAATGGCTCTTCAAAATCAAACATGCTACAGATAGCGGTATAGAGAAACATAAGGCACACTTTGTTGCAAGAGGATTCTCACAAAAGGAAGGAATTGATTACAAGGAGACATTTGCATATGTTGCCAGATATACTTTTGTTAGAGTAGTTATAATAGTTGTTGCAGCTAAAGGCTGGAAGATACACCAAATGGATGTGAAAACTACATTCTTGAATGGGACTATCGAAGAGGAAGTCTACTTCGAACAACTTGACAGTTTTGTGATTCATAATGCAGCATCCCATGTATGCAAATTAAAGAAAGCTTTGTATGGACTCAAATAGGCTTCCGAGCCTGGTATGAAAGAATTGGGACTAGTTTTTTCTAAGAATAATGTAGATCCAAATCTCTACTTCAAAATCATCAAAGGTGATATGTTGATTTTAATTCTCTATGTTGATGATTTGTTAACAAGAGAAGATCACCTCGTTGTTCATTGTAAGGACTTAGCATCAGAGCTTGATATGAAGGACTTGGGTATTTTACACCACTTCCTAGGTTTGGAAGTCTGGGAGAAACCTGATGGTATTCTTCTAAATCAAGGAAAATAGACTATTGATATTGTATTCAAGGAAAATACACTATTGATATTCTAAAAAGATTTGGGTTGTTAAATCGCAGACCAATGTCCACACCCATGGAAACTAACTTGCATAAGTTAAAAGAGGTAGCAACATAATCTAGATTTGCAGATCCTACTCTTTATAGACAAACTATTGGATCGTTGATGTACTTGCTTAGCACTCATCTTGACATTTGCTATGTAGTGAATGCTTTGAGTCAATTTATGTGTGAACTATTGGAGATACACCTTGTTGCTGGAAAACATATATAGAGGTACATACAGGGTACTATTGGATATGGGCTCAAATATAAGAAAGCTGATCTAGACCTACATGGATACTCAGATTTAGATTGGGTTGGAAATGTGACTGATAGACAGAGCACATTTGGGTGTTGTTTCAGTTTGGGATCAGCCATGATCTCTTGGATAAGCAAGTTCGAGTCTTCTGTAGCACAAGGTTTTGTAGAAGCAAAATACATTGCAGCTGCCATGAGAGCTAGAGAAGTAGTATGGCTTTGGAAGTTGATTGTGGGATTATTGGTGAGCCCTTGAAACCTACTACTATCTACTGTGACAATCAAAGTTGCATCAAGCTCTCAGTGAACCCTATTTTCCACAATCAAATTCAAGCATATAGAGAATCCCTTATCACTATGTGAAGGATATGGTTGAAAGGAAAGCAATCCAGGTGGAATATATTGGTACAAATGATCAAACAACGAACATTCTCACCAAGCCTCTCTTTAGAGTTAAAGTGGAGTACTTCAGAAAGAAACTTGGTATGGTTGAAATGTAATTTATTGAGACTAAATCTCAAAATTTGTTCTATTTGTGCTTATATATATATATATATATATATATATACTTAAAAGATGTTTAATGTGTAAAATCTTTTGTCATATGTATGACTATGACTTTATGGGCTCCTATGTACATTATTGAAAGGTGACGATCTTTTTGATAATATACACTTGTATACAACATTGTAAGGTGACGACTTTAGAATGTTCACTATCATGACGACTATGATGCTGACTTGATATTCATGGAAATGTCTTGATAGTTAAAATCTCTTGGACTTGTTGATATCATGCTGACTTGATATCGTTTGTGTATCAATATGCTATTTATGTGATAATTATGGTGGATATTATGTGAAGTAATATCCGTGAACAAGCCATGATATTTTATGGTAGACATCATGTGACCTGATGTTAGTGGACATACCATAACTAGTATATACAAATGTCACGTAACTTGATGTACTCCTTGATATCACAAGTTAGGTGATGTTTAAACCAATTCATACTTAGTAATCTTCTTTAGCTAAGAGGGAGTGTTAAAGATATGGTAGCATCAGCCAGTATGGAAGTATTAACTTGATAACTGTGTGTGCATGCATGTATACAAGTTCACCATGTGAACTGATATACATGCATACACACACACATATATGAAAATAATTATTATCCTTACCATCAGCGAATTCAACCTGACTGCACACAACATGCTAAGTATGATATCTGTACATTATCTCTTGAAATCAAGTATTATTACCTTGCCAAATTGATCAAGCAGTGATCGAGTGTATGATCATTGTTTAGTGCAGATCAGTGATGATATGTTTATCCAAACAACACCTAATTAAGATCAGTGTTTTAATGTTTAATTGGTAAGTTATAATCACTCGATTAGGATCAGGGCTTTTGGAAACAATCATAAATTAATCATTGTGTCTCTTCAGACCGAACAGACATGACTGCCCTTTGTATGGCCATCGGCAGGGCTATATATATTGACAAACCTCAAGAGATAAGAACCATTGAAAACATAAATAGTTCTTTCTCTGCAAATCGTACTTCAGACTTACACCAGTAATAAAATCATCGACACTTATCTCTCAATTCTGAATATCTTTTCAATGCATCTACATTCTGAATTGCATCCATTTGCAAACAATATACAATAGATCAGTGATCTAAAGGGGTAATATCACAGTCTGATATAAAGTTTACCAATACATTTACAGTATCAACATAAATAAAGGTCACTGCATCAGAACAAGTAATTTCTTGTCCAATACAACATAGTGGCTGCCTCTTTTCTATTTTCGGGACCATTCTCATTTATGTAATCTTGCGCCTGACAGTCAACATCAAGGAAGTTGGATATACACTTACTGAACCACCTAAAATTAAGTGTAAAATGGATGAAGCTCTTGAAGTTTCTTCCCATTCCGCTTTCTAGTTAGGTCAATTTTATAAGTGATGTTACAATAGTTTCCCTGCCTTTTCTCCAAGGGCAGGTTGTCTTCTACACCAATCTTATGTCCCAGGTTGTCTTCTACTCCAATCTTATGGACATATTCACGGGATTTGCAATTAACATTGGAATAGTTGGAGGTAACATCAACTGCACTACCTGAAGTTAATTGTAAGGGGCTTTGAGCTTCCAAAATTTT
Source organism: Cupressus sempervirens (assembly GCA_028749045.1). Classification (NCBI taxonomy): domain Eukaryota; kingdom Viridiplantae; phylum Streptophyta; class Pinopsida; order Cupressales; family Cupressaceae; genus Cupressus; species Cupressus sempervirens. The sequence goes on along the minus strand of CM053789.1, from coordinate 417,952,742 downwards.
TATCTCTATTCTGCACAGTTAATCAATATGTAATTTTTTAGCATTACATTACAATCCTGTCCCTATTTCTTTGACAAAGTCATTTTATTATTATTATTTATTCTCTATACCTATGGTTGCAAAAGAATAATTGAGAATTTCAGGTTTCTTAGGTTAGTCTGACATGTATTGTATATTTTACATGCATATTGGGATTCTAAATATCATGTTTGTGATTGATATCCAGTGACATTCAGTCGAATTGATCCTGAAGGAAAGCTTGTTATGGGCTTCAGGAAGGCATCAAATTCTGCATCTCCCCAGGTTCACCATTATAAACTAATTATGCTGATATAGAGTTCTTGGATTGTTAATTTCTACGCGCAATATCTCTTGCAATGAGATGTGCCAATATTTTCTTTTACTTTAGAGAATAGGCCTTCTAATTTATTTGGTGCTTTGCAACCTATTCAAAATGTATCCACCATCTGGTGTTAAATATGTTACATATGAGACATGACTTACTTGTCCAAAATAGGCTAGGTGATAGTTACGCAATCAAAAAGAATAGCTAGTCACAACATTGTTTGGAATATGGTTGGTGTCTGGTCTGAGATATCATGTGGATATATTATGCTATTGATTTATCATATTCATTACTTTGCTATTTTATGCTCACTTCCAGGAAGCTCAACCATCTATAACGGGCAATGGGACCTCACCTGGTGCAGGACTAACCAATGGAAGTATTGAGAATGTGTCTGCCCTTGAAAACTTTTCAGGGTTTCCCTTACATTCTATAAAGGGAGACACAGAAGCAAATATGAATGCATTTGCAGGGCAGTTCAATGTCCCTGATACAGGATTTAGTCCATACAAAATTAATAGAGAACACAAACCAAAAGAAAACCCAAATTTTCAATCTTTGTTGTTACCAGATAAAAGGAAAAGCTATACCCTTGGTTCAAAAAGCAAACGATTACGAATAGATAATGAAGATTCATTAGAGCTGAAGCTAACATGGGAAGAAGCTCAAGACTTGCTCTGCCCTCCCCCAAGTGCTGAACGTAGTGTTGTGATGATTGAAGGCCATGAATTTGAAGAATACGAGGTACGGTTCCATTTATGATTGCATAGTTTTAATCTCTTCTATTATATCTATGGGATTAAAATATGCTTATTCATCCACTTCAAGATAGTCTTGGCATGACAATGATATGTGTTGAAGTAATTTTTCTGAATAGAATTGATTTTCATGCTTTCTGTTGATCCATTCTTGTAGATTATTATTGTGGTCTCACTGTAGCATGCTCTTATTCTTTCCCTCAAAAAGTAAGAAATAGCTTGAACTAATTACATATCCAGATGTTGCACTTTTACTGATGATCCTATGGCTTAAATCCAGATATAAAAGAGTATCCTTTCGATGATATGAAGATATTTTTCTTGAGATAAGTTCTGAAAGAGCCATTTCAATTTATGCAGGAGCCCCCAGTATTTGGCAAAAAGACTTATTTCACTACTAACCAGTCTGGGTAAGTCTTCTATGCAATCTTCAGTTTTTGGTATTTCCTATTTAAATTATAGTATGTTTTCAGCTTTATATTTTTCTGAATTATCTGATAATGGCTATGATTAATACGCTTCACATTAAGATAAAATGCTAAAATTATTTCTTCATGGGATTTTCTTTTCAGTTTTTGGGAAATAGAACTAGATTATTGCACAAGTTGATGAACTAGGAATTGTCTAAACTCATGATAGGGCAATCTGTAATTTTCTATTACTATTTTGACACTATTTTCTAATTACAAAGTGATACCTAAATGCAAATAAGTTCATGAAATGAAGTCCATTCATTCGATTGTTTCAGTCTCTTACCTTTATTCCATATCACCTGCAATGTTTAGTTGTTATCAATACCTGTAAACTACAGACAATATGCATTTTGGAATGAAATTTTGTCTGTCAAACTATTCTTTTGAGTTGCGTAAGCCTAAAAGTCAATTTCTATTAATAGGAAACAACCTATAAGTCAGAAATATGTCTTTATTTCTTTGATTGGAACTGGCCATAGCATATGGTCTTCCTATCGATTATATTATGAATTTTTTTTCCACCTTGTAGTCTCAGTCAACACTCTTCTTTCATGTACTGTTCACTATTTCACCTTTATTTTCTTAGTGTCTTTTGTCCCTTTTGTTTTCTCCATCCCGCCTCTATCTGTTCAGTTCTGTTAAACCTATATGCATTTGTCTTAAACGTTTATGTGATCATCCAAACTCTTGTTGATGTTTATTTTTTTGATCTTTAAAATACTCTTGCTTTGTGAAAGACATTCACATTCTGATATTTTTTTGGTATTTATGTGTCACAATTCTTCTTGTATTTCTTTTGGCATTTATGTTTTACATGAGGCAATTCTGTGAGATACTGTATTGATTCAAAAAGCCAAGATTAATCTATAGCGTGTATTGTTTCTGACATCAGTTTTGGAATGGCAATTCTAGGTCTCAATCGTAACCAATACTGGGATTCACTATATATGGCTAAGATCTGGGACTTGGGCAATTCTAAAACAAGCGCCTGTTAAAATAATTTTTTTCATCCTTCCAATCCAATGGTTGAGGTGATCTGGTCCATCAGTTTTTGGTGGATCTTGCATTGGGTAAAACCATAGTTCCAAGAATCACGGCGATTCATGCGATTCACGCGATTCGGCGATTCAATTCAAGCCAAACGATTTTTTGTGAATCGGTGAATCGAATCAGCGATAAAGGGTTTATGAAATAAGTTACTCACTAAATTTCAAGGGTTTTTTAAATTTTCCGATTCATGGCCGATTCGATTCCGATTCATGGCCGATTCACGATTTGATTCGGCCTTGCCAATTCCAATCCGATTCCGATTCTTGTTACTTTGGGTAAAACTAACTGGATATCTACCAATAATCCATCCTTGTTTAATTATTATGGGACACTAACGAATACCTTTTCTCTTCTTCCTTGCTGGTAAAACTTATGACGAGGTACTTTCCTCTTTATAGGGAGAAATTGATTTTAATTTTTTCATCTATTGCTCTCATTTACTGCAACAAACAATCCAACTTATAATAATTCTCCCAGCTTGTTTAACTATATATTGAATGTAAAATATATATATTTCTAAATTGGATTATCTTGGAATATATTTGAGAATCATTCCTGAATCCTTAACTTTTGCGAATATCCTTTACAGAGTTCTAATGTTGTCCAGATATTCCTTCACTACCAATACATGTTTTTAATTCTGCATCTGAGTGGTTGGATTCATTTGTGGTATTGGTTTTATGAGGATCACTACAAATGTACTGAGCACTACCATTGTATGTGGTATGTGTTTTCCAAATGCAACAATGACTTACATATATATTAAGTAGAAGTCATGAATAGACATGTCCCTTCATTGGACATGTCTATTCGTTAATCAGATAATTTATAAAATCATATATTTAATCAGATAATTAATATAATCATATATTTAATCATATATATATATATATATATATATATTTCTCTTATGTATTTATATTTCAATTATATAATTATATATATGTTTATCCGATAGAAGCTATCAAACATCAACACTTCCTCTTAGCGAGGGAGGATGAACACGTATTACTTAAAAGTAATATCAAGTTAGCAAGATTAAGGATATCTTTGATCAGAAGATATCCATCATTTTGATATCACATTTGATATCAAGAGTATTGGTCTCCTAGAATATCAACATATGATATTCACCAAATACTTAATAAGGTTTGACATCACATTTGATATCATGAGTATTGGTCTCCCAGATTACAGACATTCACCAATTACTAAAAAATGTTTGATATCACATCTGATATCAAGAGTATTGGCCTCCCAAAATATCACTAATATCCACCAAGTACTCAAAATAATGTCAACATCACATCTGATATCAAGAGTATTGGCTTGCTAGAATATTAATGATATTTACCAAGTACTCTTTGAGGAATGACCTCCCAGAATGCTGAGATGCAAGACATTCACCTTATACTCATGTCTATTCGTTAATCAGATAATTAATATAATCATATATTTAATCATATATATATATATATAAATTTCTCTTATATCTTTATATTTCAATTATATAATTATATATATGTTTATCCAACATAAACTATCAAACATCAACACTCCCTCTTAGCTAGGGAGGATAAACACGTATTACTTAAAAGTAATATCAAGTTAGCAAGATTAAGGATATCTTTGATCAGAAGATATCCATCATTTTGATATCACATTTGATATCAAGAGTATTGGTCTCCCTAAATATCAACATATGATATTCACCAAATATTTAATAAGGTTTGACATCACATCTGATATCATGAGTATTGGTCTCCCAGAATACAGACATTCACCAATTACTAAAAAATGTTTGATATCACATCTGATATCAAGAGTATTGGCCTCCCAAAATATCACTGATATCCACCAAGTACTCAAAATAAGGTTTGATATCACATTTGGTTTGATATCACATCTGATATCAAGAGTATTGGCCTCCCAAAATATTAATGATATTCACCAAGTACTCTTTGAGGAATGACCTCCCAGAATGTTGAGATGCAAGACATTCACCTTATACTCAATTTGTTTGATCTCATAATACAAGTTATTGTATGATCGTCACCTTACAGTAACTTCTGCTGCTACAAGTGACATCATTTGGAAGTCGTGACTTCCTCATAATGTACATAAGGGGTAGGCCCATGAAAATCACATAGTCACGAGGTATATTCATAAATCACAGTGCTCTTGTCTGCTACAATTTTTTGATTCCCTATGAATCAATATGATTGTGATTATTGAAGCTTGACTGAATCATATCCTTTATTAGCTCCCTCTCTTTCAAGGTTGCATGAAATGTCACCCTCCCTCTGAATGTCAATCTCCCTCTTTTTCCTACAAGAACATTCTCCCAGGAAAATATCAAGGCATATAGGCTGTATAGAAATAAGAAGGAAACTATTATAATACCCAAAGGATAATAGTTTTGCATAATAAGATCATTTCAATATAATATAGAACTAACTTAAACTTATATTTTCAACATGTTGTTTTCTTATTAATGCCACATATAATAATCTATAGTGGCCAATTTCCTTTATATTCTTTACAAATTATTTAGAAAATATATTTGACTTCATTTATAATCACCATATATATTATATATATATATACACACACACATACACTCAATGACTTAATAATATAGAAGAAGCTTTAATATATATTCACATTGGTCTATATCACTCAAAATAATTCATATTCAACATATTGAAATGAGCTCATAAGAACAAAATAATACATATGTATACTTACCTTAGCTCACAAGAACTATGTATTTGGTCTACGTCCCTTGCCATTGGTCAAATCCATCCATGAAGTGTTGTGTGACTCTTATGTACTTGGACGATGAAAGAATAGCGAGTGCAAGACTTGTGTCTTTCATTATCCAACACACTCAAAATCATTCTGTGCTGTCTACTCTTTAACAGTTCTAACACCCTCCAAAAGTAGAACTAAATTGGCCGCTCTTGCCTAAGAACTTTTGACTTTGTAGAGAAGAGTAAAGCCCTAATGGATTCGACCATTTTCATAAACTTCAGAATCAGTGAGAGGAAATCAACCTATCAAGAACTCTCATGCTATAGTGAGAAGCCCTCCAACTTCATCCATCCTCATGACCATCTATCCTGAACAACAAACCTCCTCATCTAAATATAGGCTTTTGAGCAACATTCAATGCCAGACAATAATAGATCATCTGACAGTTCCTCTTTCCAAAGCCAAATAAGACGAATGTCTATACTTGTGAATTTGGCCTATTCTGTCGAGATTTTCACGGATCTAAGTATACTTATACATACATTCATTACCAAAGATACTCAGTAAAGAAGACCAAAAATCAACACATCTGTAGCAAGAATTGCTGTATTGAGTGCACCTATCCTCAATCTTTTTTGATTTGCAAAATTATGAACATTACTTAAAAATGCCAACCTAAAATGCGATTTCCTGTCAGTTGTGTGTTGATGTACGTTGCAAGACAATGCAGTATGTTCACCATTTCCAAGTCAAAGTATGAAATTGTATCGCCTGCTACAAGTGCTTATTGATATTGGCAAACATTGGTCTTCTCCATTTTATTTTTCTGCCTTTTATTAGGTGTTATAAATAATATTGGGCTCTTAACCCGATATGCTTTCTCCTTTTACCTTCTTTGTTTGTTGCCGCTTTCGAAGTACTTGGAAAGCTCGTAGAACTTTTCATCTGTCTGTTTCTCTTTTGTTAAGAACTCTCATTCGGTCTTATTGTCAAAATCTTGTTTAACTCTTCTTGCATCAAGATGAGAAGTGGGGAATTTGATTGGATGAATGAATAGTAGTGACTTCTACCAGTTTAGCATTTGGCCGAACACTCTATGTAGTTCCATTGTGACTATGCCTTTCAGAGCATTCTGTTGATGTCAGTTTTGTACCACTACATAACATATAGCAATTGAACACTTGATATGGGATATCAAATACTCAATTCCTCTCTTGAAAAGTTAATACTCATGAAGACATGAGAAAAATTCCAATGTTCCTTACACCTGTGGATACTAACTCAGTTATATTGATGTGATTTGTTGGTAATCACGTAGGCGGCCTTACGTTGTTCATTCAAGGATAACTTAGGTTTTGGGATGATGGTAATGATGATGGGTTTGTAAAATATACGAGTGCCAGATAATGTTGATGGTGGTGATGATGGGGGTGTGTCTAGCAATGATGCTTCTCCTTATTTCCTCAAAGCTCCAAATACTAAAGTACTCACTGCTCTACTCCTACTCTTATGAATGGAAAGATTAGCAAATGGACGGGGATCGAATCTAATGAAAGCTAACTAGCGGCTCTACCTCCATAGATGCAATGATTCAAGGGAAAATGACTAGTTTACCACACAAGGCTTCCTAACAAGCCGCTAGGATGCTAGTGGGCTAGTTATAATCCCTATCAAACGTCCACTAATATCACCATGCAACCATCCATCTACTCTTACTCTCACTTTCTTGAAGTGGAATCCACTTGGAATCTACTTTAACAACTTCAAAGGAAATCTAATTCTAACTATTGAAAGTAGAAACCATGCAATAACACCAAATGTTCTTAATCACCATGCAAGTCACAACAATCATAAAGAGAGACAATTTTGGTATTATCTTAGCAACAATTTTCTCCGACCCTTTACAAATGAGAGCAAATGGCCTTATAGAGGCCAAAATTACAACTGACGGTAGAGATTAAGAGGTAAAACCAACAATCCAGATTGGATCCTAGAAACCCTAATTAGGGTTGCCACCCCATCGGCCAATGAGAAGATGCCACCTCATCAATGGACCAATGAAAAAAAGAAAAAGTGGCAACCAATGACAAGGCACCAAAATGTTAGCCAATCAGAATCAGACACCTATCTTACCCAGGAAGGAGGAGAATTTGCCACTTGGGCTTACATCAAATGATCTTCTAATATAGTTCCACCCTTTTCTTTCATCTTTTTAGCCAAAGCAATGAACTTGGCTAATTTTTCATTGACTTCCTTCATGGGAGGGCAAAGCGTGTGCTAGCTCAGCTGAATTCATCATGTTGCTTGCTGCTTGCAATGTTTTCTCATGATCCTTCTCATATTCTTTTGCATATCCGATAAAGGCATTGAGGGAGGCAAGGGTGCCCAAATGTTTCTTCTTGATGGCAACCTTCCCCAACTCATCCAATCTTGATCCAAATTCTGTCTCATTGACGTTCTTCTCTTTGATATCTTCAAAATCAAGCGCAGCCCAAACATCGCTCGTCATGGTTGAAATGGAAGTGTCAACACCTGGGCTGTGTTGTGCAATCTTGTTCTGTACCTCTTCAAGTATTCTCAATCTGATAGTCAAGGCAACAAACCAAGACTCCACCGTACTCAATCCTCCCTCATTTATCAACTTGGCTATTTCCAAATATTTCTCCGTTTGCTCAATGAATGCCTGTAGCCTGAGAATGGCTAAGTCCTTGACTGGAAGGAAATCCTTCCATTCGCCTTCAAATGTTCATAATTTGTCTCTAATGTAACAAACGAATTTTCATAACCAATTTAAAACACCTAATAATCTAATTTAATAAGTAATTGATTCCATTTCACATGACAATGACTTCCACTAACTAAATTTAACTAGGATAAAGTAACTGTTTTCTATTTTAACTGTAATTCTTTTCAGTTGATATAACAAAATAAATAAATGAATACATTGTTAACATTTTAACCATTACTAACTGATAACATGTTCAGCTGAAAATAAAGTAACGACTATCTTCTATATCAACTAATATAATTCATTTAATTTATGCTACTAAAAAACTAAACTATCTATTTATTCTTCTATAGATTAAAAGGTAAAAGTGCAAAAAGAAAACTTACAGATATAATGGAAGAATCCCTTCATCATGTTCAAGCCTCGAGATTGGTGAGAGGAGAAGCATTCATATAGGCTTAACCTCCCAACTTCGGACCATACTTACCCCCACACATCCTAATTTAATAGAACGACCCTCCTTACCTTGCGATCAGGCTTGGGATGTTCTTAAGTCCAGCCATCCGAGCTACCCAGTGGTTTGAGTGCTCTATCAGTTATACCTATATAAGTGATGTCTATGGACAAACAAAAAGATCTCATGATTGGCACATATGCCTATAACTACCTTGGCCAAGGACTTTAGTTGGGTTCGTGAACCCGATCTCCACCACTCGACTTGACAATAGATTCCATTACCAGGGCATGCATGAGCTATTATTTATTTATTACTCCAATCTGATTTCATTATTGTATTTGCAGGTTTATTTACACCTCTTCACCATTCATTGGCTTCCCTGTCGGGTGAATTCTTCGGTGTCTATATGATTCTGATTTTGGTTTTACACCTCTTCACCATTTTTATGGCTTCTTTGCCAAGTGAATTCCTCGGTGTCAAAGTGTTCTGAATATGCTTGGTAATTTATTAAAGCATGTGTAATGATGTGATTTCATATAAACAATCAAGTTTATTACAACTTCCAAATGATTTACAAATAAAGTGAGCTCAGGAAAAACTTGGTGATTGATTTGATATACACCTCAGATTACAAACAACTAGCACTATGGATTGATCTCTACTTAACATGCTTAGCTGGCTGTGGGTGGATATCAAACCAAAAAGAGAAAAAAATTGGAAAATCATATGCAAATTATTCTCTATCTATCTTTTTGTATCGGCTGAGTTGGGTATTGAATTCAGTGAGATCGATTTATCTTTTGCACTGCTTCTATGTATTTAATCTTGCCATTAAAAATACCATTCCAAGTTGGTTTATCATGAAATACAAAACAAGAAATAACATTATCAGACTCATGACTTGAGATTCGTTTGCATCTAGTCCTCCCGCAAATCTGAGGCTAATTCTGTCTTCAATTCATCAGCACTGATATAATTGGAATATCGACAGGGATAAATGTATTGGATGCACCACAGGGATTCGGGGTGTAAGAAAGAAAGGGTATTTGGCTGAGAGAGAGTTCAAACACAGATGTATAGGTTTGGAGAGAACAAGAGATGGAAGAAGTATCTCTGCCTAATTTGATCATGGCTCCTAAATAACTTAGCCGAGACTCCTTGGCTTCCATCCGTTTTCAAGATGACTATTTGAATGCAATAAGAATTTCGATTTTTGAAAAGAATTAAAGCGGGAAGAAATGAGGAGAAAATGAAGAGATTTAATCTTTTATTTTATTATTATATGGTCTTATATACATTTACATATATATATATTGATGAGATGACATCATTAGATTATATAATTATAATTTATTGGTGCCATTTCATTTTTATATTTGTGTTTGTATTTAAGTGTTTATTATAATGATAAAATAATTAATTCTCTAAAGGTACGAATTATATTTTAATTTAGATTATTTTATGTTTTTATTACATTGTTTTCCAAATAGCTCATGCGGTCCTATAATGTAATCTATAGTCAAGTCTTCATATCCTTTCCAAGGGAGTCCTAGGTCATACCTGCCTATCCCGATGACTGAACTAAACGATCATCCTATTCCAATGATACCGTTTAGCAATGCTTCCCCTCTCTTCAGTCTTCTCTTGCAATCACCCAAGCAAAACATTCTTGCCAACACATTAATTAAAAAATATATTGATCATTAATTCAAATCAAACAACTACTAATCATCTAATAACAATTATAGGTTATTGGTTATTTCATCAATGTCTATAACTACTAACTCATTTCACATGATCATGAAAGAAATAATTCGTTATCAGTTGGTACACTGTATATAATTAACTTGTTTCACATGATCAAGAAGAGAAATAATCTGTTAACAATTGATACAACGTATGTAATTAACTAACTCGTTTCACATGATCAGGAAAAGAAATAATTCATCAAACCAACAGTTATGATCAAATTAAAAATTAGGGCAAAATTTGGGATGTAACATCTAATAACCACTAATGACCTGAATTTCAAGACAAAGAAAGGCAAGAAATTTCTCCCATCTTGGATTGTATCATGGATCCAATCCTTGATTTCATGCAGTTAAGCCTATATCTCTTCTATGTTGCTCCCACTGTCTTGAGGAAGGGCTGCCTGATGCAACTGTTGGATAGGCTGTCAATCTTTCCAATACCTGTTTTCGTCTTCCAACTTTACAATCCTTTTGTTTTCCTTCCTCAACCTTTCTCTGATTGAAACCATTCCTTCCTAGATCTCCTCACATTCCATGTCATCTGTGATTCTTTCCAAGTTATGCTCAACTATGTCATATTCCTGAGCTACAATTTCATCCAATGCCTTGGTAATCGTTGGTATAGCAATCTGAACTTTTTGGTGACCATTGTCACTCTTGATTACCTTTGCTATGGTTTTTGCAATTTGTTTTTGGTTCTCGCTATCACCCTTTTCCAGTAATCCTTGGCTATCTTCAATTGTTTGGGCAGTCACTACCTCGCCTCTTGGCATAAGCATTTGCCTTAACCATAGTGGTGCAGTGCATCTCCCCAAATCTGGATTTGGTTCGATTAGCAAAGCATCGCCAACGGCCTCGGGTGCCTGGCTCGTTTTTTCAATATCAATTGGCTATCCTCTTGTTCACTAGTAACTGCCATGTCATCTCCATGTTGATTCTCTGAGAGAGGAGAGTACTCGGTGCTGTCACTATAACCACTTAATTCTGAATTAGAGCTCACCTCTACCGTGGCCCTTTGTCCACTTGTATTATCTTCTTTTCTTCTAGCCTTAATTATGCTCTCTCTTGACAGTGCTACATTCTGTTTCTTTGCTGGAGGTTCCTGATGTTTTTTACTTTTCTCAACCTCCAAACTTCTCTTCTTGTTCTTAACTGTTCTTTGCTGTTGGCTATTGCCCTCACCTTTCTGTCCGACTGATTCTGCTGGACCTTCCTTTGGTTTCATCTTCTCATAAGTAAGGTGTACCCTCTGGCTTTGTAATTTCCTTAACTTTTCATTGTACCACGACTCGGTGTGCAAATCCACTGTCCTTGTAACTCCCTCTAAGGAAGGATCCTAATGATTATCCCAATCCACTAGATTCAACTCCGTTCCATCCACTGTTTCATAATCTTCTCTTAGCGCATTTTCATCATCTTCTAGTTGATCGGGAACATCAAGGCCTCTCCATCTGATTGCTCTCATCATGTTCACTGACAATCTTGAGAAAGCTAGCTTTTTCACATGAAAGTCATCCTGGGCATTGGCCCAAAAATCTTCTATAGTAGGAACATGTTTAAATGTATTTCTATGAGATGCCTTGATAAGACCATTAGGATCAAATCCTTGCCTTGCTGTATACCATCCTAGATGATACCATTCTAATTCTTTCTCCGCAGCTGCAAAGGCGATAGGATTGGGGCAACTATCATTGCCAATTCCAAATAAGAAGATAATCCCTATCTCACCTTTAAGTTTCATCATTTTGTCATAATGCTCAAGTTGCCTAGCCAATTCCATCAAAACTACCTTGTCGAGTGGGTACCTTGGAAGTCTCTTGGGACAAACTGTGCTTCCTGCTACTATAATATAAGTAAATTGCGGAAATTGGATGAACCAACTTGCATACTTCTTAACTTTTGCTTTTGCTTCCTTTGAGAGCCTCTTAGTAAGTGTCCCTTGCAATATCTTTACCGTCTTCATGGAAAAGGCGTCATAAAACATCTTATAATCCTTGGTGTTGTGCAAATGAAGCTGTGGATAGCACTCATGCACCAAACATTGCCCCGGCCCATTGCCAATTACTCCCAAGGCCTTAAGTCCAGGATTTTCATACAATCTCGCAATTGGATAGAAAAGATAGGATCCCATATAGAATTGCTTTTGATTTTGCATGGTCCTAAGTTGCAATTCTAAATTCTCGCTTATAATCCTAGCCCAATCACATCTCTTTCCATTTTCAATTTCATCAATAAAGAAGTACATCTAGTTCTCGAATTGCATACCTTGAGCTATGCCCATGATTCGGTTGAGAAGCACAATAAGATTGCCGTACTCTGGTTTGAAATCTTAGTGAGCTTTGATGACTTGGTGATTCCCTTCTTGCCTTCATGTAACCAATTTTGCTTTAGGTGAATGAAGAAAGCCTCCTGATTATCCTGAAATGACTTGGTTGCTTGATCCATCATTACCACTGTCATGCCTTTGTATTGGGGGATATTAAATGTTTCTTCGACCACTTGTTCGCCGATGTTGGCTAACACTGTCTTCCCTTCATAAAAAATGATGGACTTGGTAACAATATCAAACCGGGATGCACACTCCATTACCAATTCTGGACAAGGCAAGGTAGGGGGGAAGGCCCCCGCGTGTACAATTTCGCTTTTGTAGATTTTCTTTGTCATGGGGGATTGCCCTTCCTTCAATCTGTCCTTTAACTGCATCATGTTCATTGTACTGATATTGGTATCACTTATTCACCTCACTTTCAAGAAGAAGGTGGTCTTAGGCATCATGTCTTCCTTGTCTTTTTTGGTAATCGTTCCTTTTGAGTTCTTGCTTGCACTAACATTTACCATCCTAAACACTTATTTCTGCCCCTTCGTTCTAAATGATATGGACTACACTTAATAATCTCCAACATTCTTTCTATCGATGAAATCTAGCTTATTTTTGCCTCGCCAAGTCCTATCTCTACACTTATCAATCTCCAACCTAGGGGTGGGACTACCACTTATTTTTGCCTCTTTGTTACCTTAGGATGGACTACACTTATATCTCCCAACTTCAATCCTAGGGTGGTCTAGCTTATTTTTGCCTTGCCAAGAATCTACACTTATCTCTCCAAACTTCAGCCTATCAATGGAATGATGAAGTGGTGGATGATGAATGCAAGAAGAATATAAGGGAAATGAAACAAGCAAGAACAGAAAATATAATCCACCTATAAACCAATTTTCACCTCTAAAATGAACAGAACTTTACCTTAATTTTGTCTTTACCAATAATCGGGCCCTTTTTCAAGTTTGGATCAGATTTTTGAAAATTCAATCCTCCTTGCAAATAATGATGCCTAGCAAAAATCAGAGTTTGGCCTTCCTTCAAATTGCCCACATTTGCCAAAAATATCAGACTTTGGATCACATAGCCTCTTCACCAAATAAAATCACCCAATTTTGAAATTTGCTACCAAGAAAATGGAAGAAATCTGTCTTAACAAAAATCGCCCTGAGCAAGAAAATTCAGATTTGCCCCAAAAATCGTCCAGGGCAGAAATTCGGCCACGTTGGAAGAAGAAAAAAAATGCCAAGCAAGGAAAATCTACTCCATCTACTCCAACAAGAAAATCGCCTAGGCTAGAAATCACCTCTTCAAGAAAAAATCGCCCAACACATGAGGAGGAAGGTGGAATGAGGGAATGAGAGAGGGGGGAGCCCCTCTTATACCAAATTTTTCCATCTCTTCAAGCTGGCTGACTTGCCCTGGAGGAGAACAAAATTAAATTAGCATCTTTATTAATGGCCCAAATTTAAATGCCATGCTAAAATTACTTAGCTCAAAGTGAAATTAACCCATTTAATTGCCGGTTGTGATCAAAGATTGCAAAATAAAACAAGGAAAGCCTAGTAGATGCCAAAATTTTCATTTAAAAATGTTTTAGCAATTAAAATATTATTAAAATTGAATTTAGCAAGCCAAAATCAATTTTCAATTCTAATTTACCAATTTCCTCCAACATTTTTAAAATCTTCTAGGCAATATTTCAACCAATTCAATGAGATTTTGCAATTTAATCCACTTTCAATTTTGCAATGCAATTTTAATATTTTAACCAAAATAAATCATTTTTCTGGCATTTCAAAATCGATTTTCCAATTTTAATTTCACTATCAAAAAAATTCTCTTTTCACCAAAAAATTCAAAATTTTCCAAAATGACTAAATCGAACAAATTCATTTTTTGAAAATGCTCAAGCTTATACAATTATTTCAAATTTTTAAAAAAAATCCATCTAAGTCCAAAATTTGCAATTTTATCCTGCCAAATATTGTTGTAACCATAAAAAAAAATGTTGCTTTTGAAATTTGTTTGGCCTAAGGATAAAATTACATGCTCCGGAAAATCAAGTTTCGCACCGGGTGAAAAATAAATCCAACCACATCCCTCCTAGCCCGAAGGCGTCCCAAGTGTAACAATTTCAAATCGAAAACCTTTGGAGAACTCCGAAAAACTTGCCAAGGTAACCGAAAAAGGGTGTCCCCAAAAAATTTGGGGCGATGGTGTGAAAAACTCACAACACATTCCATGTGCAAATTTTGGTGGAACAGTTCCTCTCATGGCCGTGCAGGTGTGACATGAGTTTGTAATGTTTTATCTGCTCTCTATTTTTCACATTTGCAGCTTGGTGCTTTGATACCATGTTTCGTCTTCTGAGGATCGCTGCAAATGTACTAAGCACTGCTATTGTATGTGGTATGTGTTTTCCAAATACAACAATCTGTGTTTTCCAAATACAACAATCACTTACATTTATATTGAGTAGAAGCCATGAATAGACATGACCCTTCATGGGACATGTCTATTCCTTAATTAGATAATTAATGTAATAATATATATATATATTTCTCTCATGTATTTATATCTCAATTATATAATTATACATATGTTTGTCCAATAGAAGCTATCAAACATCAACATGTGGCAGAATACGCCTGTTTATTCGAGGATGTCCTCTTCATTTTGTGTTCACACAATTTATGGAGCTTTGTTAAATGAGAGTTTGACAGAATAGATGTCAAATCTATAGTTTATAAGATGTCCATCAGATTGTTGGCCCTTGGAGAAACTGAGTGTTCATCTTGAAAACTTAAAACCATTTACATCAATAATAAAGCTTTGTTCAAATTCAATCCTGAGCCATGTACTAGACATTTGTAGGGCATAAAGAAAATTTAAGATGAGGAACCTAGAGAAGGACAAAGCTTGAAGCAAATCAGCTGAATTTAAATTATTCCTAAAGAACGGTAAAGCCATCCAGGCTGAAAGAAACAAAATGGAATAGACAAGGTACGTTTGGAAAATAAAATATTAAGAGAGAGAATCTGCCAGATGGTCCCTATTCCCACAGCTTGATGGTTGATGGCTTAAAGCATGTAGGGAAGTTTATGTACTTGGAAGTAGGTACTCCTTTTAACCCATATTGTTGGAACTATTGGCATCGATGGGAAAGGAGAAGCAATGGGATCTATAAAGTAAAGAGTCCATTCAAAATGAGTTGTCTCTAACAGTAGTGTTTTCTAGGTTATTACGTGATATGAATGTAGGTATACGATGCACATCATCAAGAAAACATGGTCGGTCAAAATGTTTCATCCAGAATAAGTGACCAATCTCTCCTCGTCCTTTCTTACTTTTCACGGCTTACTCCTCCAATCCAACCAATAGCTGGTTTAAGAGGCCTAAATTTTTGTAAGCCAGATGTATGGACTACCCAAAATAGAGGGAAAATGACCCACTTAATCGCAATGATTTTGGATCAAGGAGTGGTACCTAGGGATTTTGCTTTTTGTTTATTATTAGTGTTGATATTTGGGCCTCTTTCTTGGTGTTCCTACAGAAAGGGTTTCTACAATAGTGATGAAGGAATGGTGGGATGTATTTTCTTTTGCAATAATGTGTATGCTATTGAATATTAGCAAAAGCCATTTCTCGATTAAAATAATTACATCGACATATTTCATTAAGTTGTCGTATTTGCTCCAAGATCCTCAAATTCGACATTCGATTCCTTGAGATTTGTTGTCGTTTTGAAGTCCGCTCAAATTCACTTGATGCCTTCAAAATTCCTTGCGAATTCGCTATTTTGGACCCTAGTCGATTTTGGGGGGTTTTGTAGTGACTTTGTTAGACATTAGTAGAGCCCGAACAGAATTTGAACTAAATTTATAGCAAATTTGGGAAACACATTATTTTGTTGACTTCTCAACTTTGGAATAAAGTGCCTTTTGAGCAGCGACAAACCTAAAATATCCCCGTTTTGGCCTTTTATGCAGCGAAATACCTAATAATACGCTGTCAATACGTATTACATCCTACATTTGGTATTTTTTGCAGTGGACGTTTTCTTCACCGATATGCTTATCAGAATCAAAGTGCTATGAATGGTATAGTTCAAGTGTTAGTAATTGTTTGGATGCGTGTTTAGTTTTCTTTTCTTCGGTGGAGGCAAGGTTTTCAGTTTATCATGTTTTGCGACTAGCATTAGTTGCCACAGAAGAGATCAATTTGTGGGAGTCCAATTGCTGGTGTAGCATATATCAAATCAGTGGAACCTTCTTCCAAACCATATTTCTTATGTATTAAAAGTCATTCGCTAAGTTGCGAGCCTCTATAGGTATTTTAATAGTTTGCTAGTTTTTTAATTGTTTTTAAATTTTATTATAATCATGTTTTTGATACATATAGAATTAGAAAGCAATCACTCTACAAACAATAAGCAAGACGTGAATTTCATAGCTAAAACCTCAATGAACTATTAGTGTTCAATGTTATCTATTTATTAGACCATTACTGTTGTGTATAGGTATTACTGTATTAGTCTTTGAACTATTAGTGTTCACTATTATCTATTTGAAGTGCTTGCTGTTATCTTTTCTCATTGTTGTAACTTGTTTTGTTTGTTAGTAGATTCTATCATGGCTGCAAGTGCTTCTGTTGTCAATAACCCCCACTCCAAAATCGACTGATGTTCCCCACTTTGGAAACATGTGCAAATGATTTGACCAATGCTAGGTGGAGGAGGTTATGTGTTGTAGCCATTGCAAAGAGGAATTTAGTAGCTCGTATAGTAGAGTAAAAGCACGTTTGTGCTTTATTCCTCAAAAAGGTATCAAATTTTTTACCAGGAAGCCAAGAGTAAACAGAGTGCTACCTAAACCTTCCTTCCAAATCACATCGTAAACAAATACATTCAAGAACAAAAGCAAGTAGAGGAAGCTACTGGGAGGGCAAATTCTTCACATCCGTTGGAAAGTGGTAGGCCTTTAAAGAAAGGAAAAACATCATCTATGTCTTCAACTACCACTCCTAGTGAACCACTTGCAGAGGGCCATCCATTCTTTTGTCCTCATCAACAATAGATTGTAAGAGAGCAATGGGACCCTTGGAATCATCATTCCAAAATGAAGCTAGATACGTTGCTGATCAAGCCATACGAGATGCGTCTATGCAAATGGATTGTCATTTAATGTTGTTCGCTCACCATATTGGCAATACATGGTGAGGGTAGTTAATGAGACTCCAAACAGGTTCAAGGGCCCTAGTTATGAGAAGATGCTCACCACCTTATTGGATGATGAGGTGGCCTGTGTAGAGAATGCCATGTTTCCCAAGGATTTATGCGTCGAAGCAAGTGTGACAGTAGTATCAGATGGATGGAAAGATGCAAGGAACCATCCTTTGGTGAATGTTATTGCACTGTCTACAAGAGGTGCAATGTTTTTGAAAGTTGTGGATTGTGAAGGAGAGCTAAAGGATGGTCCTTTCATTGCAAATATTCTCATCCAAGCTATCAAGCAAGTTGGCCCTCAAAATGTTGTTCAAGTAATAACTGACAATGCGAAGAATTGTACGGCTGCTAGCTTATTTGGTTGAGGAGTGGTATGAACACATTTTTTGGACACCTTGTGTTGTGCACTCACTCAACCTTATTTTGCAAAAATTGGCAGTAAGGTTGAGTGGATAATTTTTTTGGTATGAAGTGGCACAAGAGATCCAAATGTTTGTCACAAACCACAATATGACTCGAGCCATATTCACACAATTCTCAAAATTCAAGATCTTGAAGGTAAGTTGAATTGTTTAAAACTTTAACATGTTTTAGAAATCTAGCCACTTTAGTAAAGTTTCTATGTTTTCAAATTTTAAATCTATTATTGTTTTGATTTTAAAATAGGTTGCTGAGACCCGTTTTGCAGCATCCAAAACTATTGTTTTGAGACATTTTGTCAAGGTTAAAGACACATTGTATAGAATGGCAACCAATGCTAATCAAAGCATATGGAGGCAATCTAATAGTGCCAAGGCAGCTGCCATAAGGGGATTGATACTAGATGAATCTTGGTGGGATTGTGTTGAGTACCTTTTGAAGATCACCGAGCCTTAAATTGAGCATAGTCCGATACACTAACATGGATAGGCCTTGCTTGTGTGAGGTATATGATGGCATTGACTTCATGATTGAAGACATTAGAAATATCATAAATGAGGAAGAGCAAGATCTTGATGAAATGTTCTTTAAGGAGCTACAACTAATCATGGTAGAGAGATGGAACAAAATAACTACCCCTTTGCATCTACTTGCCTTTGCATTGAGCCCCAAGTTCTATAGCCAATCGGTCCTCAAAGGGAGTACCACTAGAGTTGCCCCATACAGAGATCTTGAAGTTGCTCAAGGGTACAAGGCAGCCCTTTGAAGACTCTTTCTTGAGTACCTACGACCTGCAGTGAGGTCTGAATTTATGAGTTTTGCAAGCATTGATGATTGTGGTCTTGACGCTGTTGAAGACAAGAACAATGTTGATGCTTATAAATGGTGGTGCTTCCATGGACAAAGATACCAACACTTGCAACCCATTTCCATCAAAATTTTATCACAGGTAAGTTCTTCAATCTTAAGATTCTAATTTCTAGTTTCTTGTTGGAAAATATTCAAAACTCTAATTTCTAGTTTCTTCTTGTTAAATTTGCAAATCTTGATAGGTTGCTAGTTCATCATCATGTGAGAGGAATTGGAGCACATACTCCATCCACTCGATAAAATGCAACCAACTAAACTCCAAGAAGGCAGATAACTTGGTGTTTGTGCATTCAAACTTGAGGCTCACAACTCACAAAGATAATACCTTCAAAATGGGGGAGGCAAAACAATGGGATGTTGAACAAGAGGCTGCAGAGTTGGAAGTCCACTTTGATGCACTTGCGATTGAAGATGGTGATTGTGAGATACATGGTAATGATGGAACTGGTCATGAGGCTACGACTGAGACTACAATTGAGACTGCTGATGGTAGTGGCACTAATTGTGCTTGTAATCAGCAAGTGCCTACTGATGTTGAATTCTTTGATGATTTTTGATGATACATTGATATTTGATCACATATGAGTCTATGACTAATTACTGATTATTGATTAGTATGTTGACATTGCTGTTCTAAAGTTTTTGAACCGAAACATTCATATGGTGGTGTATTTTGACATTTTGTCATGCTATTCGAACAAAATTGTTAATATATGTGGTAGTGTATTTTGCCAAACTGCTTTATAAAAGCATAGTGGTGTATGAACTTATTTGCTGCATTATTTTTACATATATGTTAAAAAAAAATTCTTGTACAGACAAATCCAAAACAAACCTGAACCGAACCCAAATTATTTTTGAGCAAGTTTCGAACTCGCATCCGAACTGGCAACTTAGATTATTATTGCTACGCTATTCCAAACCAAAAGCTTATTTGCTTAATGGGAAATACCTTTACTTAGACAATTGTTTTACTAGAAACCTGAAATAGGGTTTTTTACCTTAAATACAATATTTGAAAAGCCATAAGCTTATGCATGTGCATCTACTTGTATAGGGCTCTAAATTTATAGTTCACATATTGTTGGAAGTGAATTGGATATTTCAATCCCAAATTTATGGATCAACTATTTATGTAGTTGTGTGTTTAGTTGGTCACTGATAAGACTTCGAGCCATAAAACTTGATTTAGTAATCAGATATCATCCTTTTCCTCCATTTTTGAATTTTGAGACTAGATGGGATAGATCATCTACTTGTAAATTCATGCTCTTGGATTTAATATTCGTCTAGATTGTACTAATCTTTTTGTTTTAAGAAAAACAAGGTGTGTTATTTCCATTGATTTTATCTCAATTTATGCAGATGTTTATCTCTATTAGGAGAACCTTTTCTTAGCTGGAAAATTAGAAAAGAACTAGCGAGAAGTCACATTTAATTACCAATTAGAAGTGATAGATTAATTCTTAAAGTAATTCTATATATCATTATTGAAGAGCCCTGTGTAATTGGACAAGCTCATTAATAAGTTTAAAATAGACACAAATGGACCAGAACAGTGAGATGTAGCATATATGGAGCCCTACCTCTAACAGGAGGAAGATAGCATCCTCAATATAAAATCTCTCCCAAGGGAAGAGCTCTGGACTATAGTACACCAAATAAAAAGGGAAAACCTCTTATCAAATATTGTTGATGTTTGGTAGCTTCTGTTGGATAGACCTACATATAATTATATATGAGATAATTTATATATATAAGTTTATTCTTATTATGAGAGAAATTAATATATATACACACATATATCAATGATTAAATATTTATTATATTAATTATCAAATTAATGAATAGACAAGGGACATGTCTTTTCTTATTCTTTTCTCATTATAATAAGAGGTCAATGCCATTTTGAACACACATACCAAATATAATGGCAATGCTCAGTACATTTGCAGCGATCCCGGAAAATCAACATGGTATTAGAGCAAGGTTACAAAGGTATCGAAGGGTACAAATGATCTTGGATTGTAGACCTATGTTGTCTTTGGAATTAGCGAGCTGTGTGAGGAAATTCTAATTGCTGACTCAAAAATCTCTACAACACTGCATATGGGCTAGATGTAGCCAAGTAATTGCCTAATTATGATGTCGAATCATTGTTGACTCGACGAGTGATATCTACAGAGCTCTGACATTTCAAGGCACCTTATGTATCGAAGAAAAAACATGAAATGGATTTTCATGTTGTTAATTAGTGCTTTTCTATAATCTGATCGAGCTCAATGTAAAGCACATAGCAGGTTGTCGTCATACTCTAGACCACGTGAGCAACATGGTAACAAGATCAAAATCAATATAACTTATGGAATGCATGACAAAGGTGGTGGGCACTTATATATCAAGTAACTAATTGCATGGCCAATAAAAGAACTCCTCTATTCCATGTAAGGAAGATAGGACCAACCACATAAATACAAGACCATTAAAACATTTGCTAGTCTTCCAAATCTAATGTGGACCGCACGTGGGACGAATAGAACATTATAATAGCAAACTACAAGAAAAGTCATAGGGACTGAAAAGATGAGGTTTTAATAATCTTTTTTGGGAGAATTCCTTATATGGGACCGCAAATTTGATTACTACATATGCAACAAAGGATTTGATAATTAGACTTCGACAATGAAGCCGGCAACTAATATTAAAAGGAGTTGTGATGAGTATTAAGTGACATCAGTCCCTACCAATAAGATAAGGTAATAAACATTCATCTAAATTTTCTTTATGCTAATGAGACAATGAATATAGATATAAACTCTATTTGTGTTATATATAATGTGATATATATATATATATATATATATATATATATATATATATATATATATATATATATATAATGAAATCAATTAGAAATTAGTCACTTTAGAGTTTTATAAGTGGTAATATTATGTTCAAAATATAGAATGTCTATATGCATCTATGTTCAATGTACATATATTTAAGCTAGATATCTATCTATATTGGAATAATGGGAATCATTCTTAAAGTAAGATAAGTGGGAGTGATGTTATGTTATAATTATCTGTTCAATACATACTATAAGAGCTATTTGCCTTGATCTTTTTCGAGAATGTACTTGCAGGATAAAGAGGGAGATATAGTCGGATTGATTTAATCTTAACATACAATGTTGATATAATATATTATATATATATAATATTATAATTATACTATATATATTATATTATACATATATACTATATATAATACATATGTTATATTGTGATTTATATTGTTCATATATTAACTAATAATGATTAATCATAGAGACATGTCCCATGAAGAAACTTGTCTCTTATATTTATAAGAGATTGGGATTTGTATTTGGAACACACCTATAACAATGGTAGTGTAATTATATTTGTAGAAACCGATCCATGTTTTTCTAACATGGTATTAGAGCCGAATTGCAAATATATAAGTAAATAAGAAAAAGATAGAATAAATTAAAGAATAAAAGGAAATCAGAGTCAACAACCTGTGTGGAGAAGATGGTTCAAATCAAAAGGACAAACAATAAATCTACAAACTTTGAATTGTAACCACAGGAAATGTATTGGTTTCCTAGTTGGTTTCCAGAAAGGAGATATTGAGCAAGTTCGTAGCATTGGTTATGGAGTTGGACAAATCATGAGATCTTTCCTGTAGCAAAACTATTACTATACTACCCCAATCTTGAAGCAAATTAGAACAGGTATTGTGGTTCTTAAAAACTTTATCAAGCCATGATTGAATCTTCACAATTTGGGCATTTGAGGGATTGACTCCCGACCCTACGCAGACTTGGTGGTCGGCTATTGAGACATCTTGACCTATATTAGGGATGAGTTTCTAGGGGGGCTTCTTCACCGAGAATAATTTGCAGAATGGCTTTCTCTAACTTGGCCTCTTCTCTCTGAAGTGGGGTTTTAGTATCATTAGAAATGATGCGATCGTAGGCGTTAGAGATGATAGAGTAAGTGTCCAGATATGAGGGTCAATTTTGAAGCCTGCTCATCATTGTGCTCAGTAGGAGAGTTTCCAAGGAGTTGGGATCATAGTTTTCCATTGGCCCTCAATTTCTTACTTGCTCTTTATGTGCCTTATTGCATGAATATTTCTACTTCATGTCCCATGTTTGCACCTTATTTGTGTGCGATTTCCACGAACGAGGAGAAATATTAAAAAGTAGTAACCATTAAATGTAGAGGAGGATTGGAGTCTAAAAAGAATATTAACTACATGCTCACATAATTGCAAGGACACTAGAAGCGTTAAAATAATTCCCTTTGCCAACCAAGACATTTACCAGTCAACAGGTTGCATCAGAGGTGACAGGCGAAGACTCGATTCACAATAAAAAAGAGTGACCTCTCCGTTGCATTGAAAGGTACAAGGGAAATAGGAAGTATACAACAAAAAAAAAAAAGAGTGACCTCTTTGTTTGTATACTACAGTTAAGACAAGCCACTTTAGCGCCAAGACATATCTAGGGGTGACTTCAAGTTCCCAATCCCATCAGTGAAGAATATTAGCTTAAGTTTACATATAACACCACCTTAGTTTGGATGATATTTTGTAACAATAAGGACATGAATGAGAATTTTTTTTAGTGGGAAGGTGTAACAACAGGTTTTTCTACTAACTAATTTCATCAGTTATCTATCTGATTTAAACTTCATATTCTCAAGACATGGAAATCAAGAAAAACTATTTGAAAATCTGAAAGTTAAATCTACATTGCTCTTTTATTCTAACAAGTTTAACTATATCAATTTAATTAATATAATTAACTGAAAATAAATCTAAATTAATTATAAATAATTGAAAATGAAAATAAACATCCAACTAGATTTTCAGATAATATTTATCCTTTAAGTAAAATAAACTTACAATTTTGATATGAAAATTACTATATTTTTAGGTAAGAAGAAACATACGTTTTTAGTTGAAAATCTTTCTAATTGGTTGTCCAAGCTTTGACTTTGGTGAGAGGAGAAGCATTATCATAGGCTTAACCTCCCAACCGCGGACCTTTTTACTTATCCCCACAAGTTCTAAGTTAATAGAACGACCCTCCCTACCCCGAGATCAGACACGAGACGTTCATTGATCCAACCATCGGAGTATTCAAGTGGGTTGAGGTCTCAACAGCTATTCAAAAGAATAACTAAAGCATCAGGACAACAACACGATCAATTTGCTATGGCAAGTATGCCATTCTATCAGCTTGGCCAAGGATTTCAAGATGTGGGTTTTTAACCCGATCTCCACCACTCAAACTTGACAACTAACTTTGAAAGTGGATTTTGCATGAGCTAAAGTTATTAGATTTATTTGAAATTGCATGGTTACTGATTCTTTTTATTCTTGTTTTCTTTTAATAGGTTCATCTACACTTCCTCACCATTAATAGGCCATCAGGCCGGTGTATCTTTGGTGCCTGAACCATTAATTTCAACATGCACGTACTCACAAGATTCTGGTTTTACAACCTATGGGTTTCCTTTATATTTGGGATTTGTACTTATCTCATATTTGAATCATTAATCCATATTGTTAAACATATAAATCAGAAGAATACTTTTTAGGAAAATCTACAGAGTTTTTAATATGTATGGAATGGTGATGGAATAATCTTATTTTCAAGAGATTCTAAATTATGGCAATCAGTTAATCCTGATAAGTTTATATTAAACCAGTACATCATTCACAGTCGGTTGTTTCTTATGACTTACAATTTATGAGTTGGACATAAATACAGATACAAGTATATATATATCAACTTGTTTTGTTAATGATTGGAGAATATATTGATTAACTTCCGACTCAGCGTATTAAAATAAGGAAAATGTTATAAATGTTTCCTTATGTGACTCAATGCTTACAGAATTATGTGGACGTGGACAAGATTACTTGCGTTCCATTTCAAACAGAAGACAACTAGTAAATCATGGATAAATTTAAGGAAATTCAACTCAGTCTTAACAAGATCACAAGATAGAAAGAAAATAAGCAAATTTTTAAAAGAAAACAACATCTTCTTACGCGACTTTCTGCCCTGCGGATAAGTTACTAATACTGGGCTCAACGCCTCTTCCTGCTTCCACGGGAATAGTGATTTATGAGACAGGGAAGTATTGCTTAGGTAACAAGGCGGATAAACTCTCTGACATATGAATTCGGGTTGCATAGTCGTAAGAGTTCTGAGACTATGGCAGAGTAACAAATAGACGGATATCTCTTGGTGTGTCCTGAATATGACAAGGAAATCATATTTAAAGATATTGAAATGGCTTTACGGCTTCTTGCCATTACAAGACTCATATACGTTTTGTATTCCATCGGTTGGAAAGAAAGAAACATTGGAACGAAGGTGAAGATGAAAAGTTTTATTAATATTATTTAATGTTATACTATTATATAATTAAGTATTTACAAGGTGACATTATTGTATTATTAATCCTAATATAATAGTGCCACTTTGCATATATTTATTTGTGATTTTAATCAAGAGAGTAATATAATATTAAATGATATTATTATTTAATAAAAACAGTAAAGGTAAGAATTTTGTTTTATTTTAATAATTATATTGTTTTTAATTTTTAATTTTTAGCTCATGCGATTTTCCACTTAGAAATTTATTGTCAAGCCCTAACAATCTTGCCATGGTGACTTTTTAGATCAAACCTGTTATTCCTAATAAATGGATCATATGATTATCCCATTTCCAGATGACCTCGTTTCGTAATGCTTCCCCTCTTTCTCCAGTCTTCATCCTGTAAACATTTTCAAACAATATTCTTGCCAAAATATCAATTCAAGATTCATAATTTGTTAAGCAAAATCATCAAATGATCGTTAGGAAATCTCGTTAAATAATGGCTAAAATTAACTAATTCCATTTCACATGAACACAACGTATAGATTTAACTGACTAGTTTCATTTAATAATCAAATCGATGCAACGGCTATAATTAATAATTCAATTTCACATGAACACGATCAAATTGATGTAACGGCTAAAATTAACTGATTCAATTTCACATGAACATGAAAACTAAATAACGACTAGAACTAACATGATATAACAACGGCTATAAACAACTTAAAATTTTAAGGCAAAATTTGGGACATAACAAAAGGTGTTGATAATTGCAGAAGCATAAAGTTAGGCCAAGTTGCAGCAAGAGAGGATAATCTTCACACATAGCACAAAAAGGGACATGGACGAAAATGAATATACGGGAACATGCTGACTATAACATGAGAGGAACTATAGATCAATATTTGTTTACCATTCACACCAAATGAGTTTGGAAAACTATGGGACCGACGCTCCTTATTGTCTATCTTGTCACAGGAGACAACGCTACATGGAATCTCCTATATGGTGTGGAATTCATATCAATGCTCAAATTATTGAATAGCACATTGGTTAATATAAAAGTGGAAGGTTATAAGGTGTCAAAGGCACTAGGCAAGACATGGGCCCCATTATGGTAAAGTGTGCAGATATATGAATTTACAATAATTCAATAAGAATGACATCTATAAAAATGATTGATATGATAAATTAACATAATATGCTATTGAATAAATTGAAATGAGAAATAAAATTAGTAATGAATAAGGAAGTCTTGTGGAGAGCACTATCCTTTGACCACAAGAGAAGCATCTTCTGATTATTATATCTTGAGAACTACCTTCTTTTACTTATATAGTTAATCTCTTATTTTTATTTTTATACGTACTATAAGAGCTATGTGCCTTGATCTTTTCCTCTGAGATTGTTAGTGTAGGAAGAGGGAGATTCAAATTCAGGGGGAGTTTGACACTCCATTAGAGGAAGTCTTGAAAGAGAGGGAGCAGAGGATGTGATTTAGTCAACCTTCAATAATTTTGGAAGAGTGATTTCTAGAGGGAGTTTGACACATGCATTTGAAGGAGCAGAATTAGAGAGTGTTGACTTCATGTAAAATTTTGGTGTCGTGCATATCATCGTGTGATTTAATTCCAAAAATCCCTTGCAAGATTCTCTAGATAGAGTTTGTTCTGGAAATTACTATTGGTTATGTTATGGCTAGAATATAGAGAACTATTCAAAATAAATGATCCATCTTGGTTTTCTTGGGTGGGTGTTGAGTTGGAAGCAATTCCAATACTCATTTGCCTCTATTAATAAGCTTAATGAATGTTTGGATCTTCATTGGACTAAAAGACCAAACTAGAAAGAAGAAGTCAGAGAAAGAGGTTGATATCATTCATAGATGATTTCCTCTCATTAGACTTGATATTGATTGAAAACTCTATAAAAATGTTGATGTGCAGGTTGGTACTTTACACATGTTATCAAATATTGTGCAGACTCAATCTTATGGTAGTAACTTGAAAGAAGTTGTGATCTTATTAAGTCATCTCATGATCTGGCTAGTTAAAGTGAGGCTCAAGAAGCGAATATCTTTGATGATTGAGATTATGAGTATCCGTCTACATTAAGAGGGAGTATGACAGTTCTTTGAAGGCATTGGAGGAGCCTAGAAGATTGATACTCAAAGAGAGTCTAGAAATACATGTGTGTGACTGCATGATTTTGATGGGCCTACTCTTGAGTGCATCATGAGGAAGTATTGACTTATCACTAGAAAATCTAAGGGAGTAACTACTGGACCTCCCAAGATCATTGTTCAGAGGGAGAATTTTGAGGTGCAATCTGTTGTGAATGATATCTTCTCTATGAGGAGAAGTTCTAAGTAGAACTCCTTGTAATGCATTTTTCTCTGTGAGAGAAAATTAAGGTGAAAGCCTCTATACCACCCTTTGACTGGGTTCATGGTGGTTACTATTTCACATATGATATGTAATGAAAGGTGACAATCTTTCATTCACATATATAAACAGAAAGTATCCCATTGTAAGTGATGATCTTATAAATGGTAGCACTGTTATCACGACAGACTTCATTAAGTTGTCCTAGAGTGCTGGAAGTCATGATAATGAACGTACCAATTAGAATGTAATTATTCTAAGGTGACGACCTTATCAATATTTGATCTATCTCCTAACACCAAAATATGTTGGAGAAGGTGTTATCATGGTTCTTCGGGCCGGATTTTTTCGAACACCTTGATAACCAATTCATCATGGTTCTTTGGGCCGGATTTTGCTGGACACTATGAAAATCAATTTGTTATAGTTCTTCGGGCTAGATCTTGCCGGGCACCATAACTTAAATCTATCATAGACCACACTTAAGGTGGTGTTCAAATCTTGTATTATAATTGCTTTAATTCTCTCTTTACTAAAGAGGGAGTGTTGAGAAATTTAGATCAATCCGACTGTAGCTATTATTTTATTATTTGTTAATATATTTACAATATAAATAGCAATATAACATATGTATTATATATAGTATATATGTATAATATAATATATTATATCAACATTGTATGTTAAGATTAAATCAATCCGATTGTAGCTATAATCTTAACACTCCCTCTTAATTACGGAGGATTGACATAGAATAGACACACACACACACATACACGTGTGTGTTGATGGATTTATGTTGATATCATTAAATATACTTTTCCAGGAATATCATACTGAGATGATATCGCTTCATATACTTAAGAGCATAATGTGTTCTATGTCAATCCTCCGTAACTAAAAGGGAGTGTTAAGATTATAGCTACAGTTAGATTGATTTAATCTTAACATACAATGTTGATATAATATATTATATTATACATATATAATATATATAATACATATTTTATATTGCGATTTATATTGTAAATATGTTAACTAATAATAATTAATCATAGAGACATGTCTCTTCATGAGACATGTCTCCTACTCATATTTATAAGAGATTGGGATCTACATTTGGAACACACCTATAACAATGACAGTGTAATTACATTTGCAGAAATTGATCCATGTTTTTCTAAGAAGAGGGAGCCTAACATTTCATTAGAGGCAGCCTTGAAAGAGAGGGAGCAGATAGAGGATATAGTTCAGTCAATCTTTGGTGATCTCAATCATATTGACCCAAAGGGAGTAAACCATGTTGAGATGAATTCTCCTATGATAAATAAATTGTAGCAGTCAAGAGGACTATGATTGATGAATATACCTCATATCTATGTGATTTTAATGGGCCTATCCCCCTGTGCACATCATGAGGAACTGACTACTTCCAAATAATTTTACTCGTATTTGCAGAAGTTATTGAAAGATGACGATCTTACAATAACTTAATTTTTTTATGGACATCTTACGATGTCTATGCAGATCATAATAGATTATACTTTGCATGGTGGATGTTTATATGGTAAGCATTGTGAGAATGCGTGTGCACATACCCTATGTATATGGTGAATGTCATGCATATTGATATTTAGGAAGGCCATTACATAGAGTACTTGGTGAATATCATGTGTCTTGATGTTCTGGAAGGCCATCACTCACAGAGTACTTGGTGAATAGCACGCGACTTGATGTTCTGGAAGGCCATTACTCACAGTTATTGGTGAATATCTTGCATTTCAACAATCTAGAAGGCCATTACTCAAAGAGTATTTGGT
Source organism: Cupressus sempervirens (assembly GCA_028749045.1). Lineage (NCBI taxonomy): Eukaryota > Viridiplantae > Streptophyta > Pinopsida > Cupressales > Cupressaceae > Cupressus > Cupressus sempervirens. Next base: position 417,922,954 of record CM053789.1, on the reverse strand, counting down.
GAAAATCATTGATTTTTTGGGAGCCCATTACTCATGATATCAAACACTTTTAAGTAATTGGTGAATATCATGTATTCTGGGAGACCAATACTCATGATATCAGATGTGATATCAAACCTTTTGAGTACTCGGTGAATATCATATGTTGATATTCTAGGAGACCAATACTCATAATATCAGATGTGATATCAAACCTTATTGAGTACATGGTGAATATCATATATTGATATTTTGCAGGTCATTACTCTGAGTATTTGGTGTATATCATATGTTGACATTTTGGGAGACCAATACTCTTAAGATCAAATATGATATCAAAATGATGGATATCTTCTGATCAAAGATGTCCGTAATCTTGCTAACTTGATATTACTTTGAGGTAATGTGTGTGTTTATCCTCCCTAGCTAAGAGGGAGCGATGTTGTTTGGTAGGTAATGTCGGATAAACTTATGTATATAATTATATTTGAGAGAATAAAATCTCTCTCTCTCTCTCTCTCTCTCTCTCTCTCTCTCTCTCTCTCTCCACACACACACACATAAAAATGATTAAATATTTATTATACTAATTATCAAATTAACGAATAGACATGTCCCTTCATGGTACATCTCTCTTCTTATTCTTTTCTCATTATAAATAAGAGGTTGCTACCATTTGGAACACACATACCAAATATAACGGCAGTGCTCAGTACATTTGGAGTGATCCTGGTAAATTAGCAAAATATTGGCCAATTGTAAAGGGCCTTTCAAGATTGAGTAGTTGATTGCAAAATATTAACCACCAAACGGTTAACATACTATTCATTCATAATTCCTCTCAACCTTATTCCAACAAGACAGGCACAGCTCTCAAACACTATCTAGCTAGCAGCTTGTTGGTTTCAAAAATTGGTCCAGAAATTTTAACATGTGAGGCTTTCTCCATCTGCTAGACACATCGACTATTAGCTCTAATGCTGGAAGCTCAACCTATGTTGACCCCAAAGCATCTTATCCAACTCTTCGTAGAAAACCTCTGAGCCTGACATGGAGTATCTTTCAACAAATATCACCTTGCAGTCTACTGATAGCAGTGGTTACCATAACATATTGTAGCCAATAAAAAAGGGGCCCAAATGCAGCAACAGGAATACCAAAGTGACATTGTCAGAAACATTATATTGAAGGGGGGGGGGGGGGGCGCCGGGGGGCTAAGATCTAGGTCTGAGCATGTGCAATTGCAACTGATCCTACTTTCCAGGTACAGGAACTTGCCTTCACATGCCAAAATAATAAATATAAAACCATCCATCCATGCATGCAGAGTTACTGACATCAATTGAAATGAGGAGCAGCCCTGTCTACCATCCAAATCCTGAATAGTAATTACCACCTGACTGACTGTCACAAGAATACACATTAGATTTGGTAGAAACTTTAATTGAAAATTAACAAAAACTTGGCCAATTAACAATCTCAGAAAATTAACAAAAACTTGGCCAATTAACAATCACAGAAAATTAACAAAAACTTGGCCAATTGTAAAGGGCCTTTCAAGATTGAGTAGGTGATTGCGAAATATTAACCACCAAATGGTAAAATACCATTCATTCCTAATTCCTCTCTACCTTATTCCAACAAGACAGGCATCAGCTCTCAAACACTATCTAGCTAGCAGCTTGTTGGTTTCAAAAATTGGTTCCAGAAATTTTTACATGTGAGGCCTTCTCCATCTGCTAGACACTCCGACTATTAGCTCTAATGCTGGAAGCTCACCTATATTGACCCCAAAGCATCTCATCCAACTCTTCACAGAAAACTTCTGAACCTTGCAGTCTACTGATAGCAATGTTACCATACCATATTGTAGCCTATCAAAAAGGGGCCCAAATGCAGCAACAGGAATACCAAATTGACATTGTCAGAAACATCATATTGAAGGGGTGGGAGGGGGGCTAAGCTCTAGGTCTGAGCATGTGCAATTGCAACTGATCCTACTTTCCAGGTACAGGAACTTGTCTTCACATGCCAAAATAATAAGTATAAAACCATCCATGCATGCATGCAGAGTTGCCAACATCAATTGAAATGATGAGCAGCCCTGTCTACCACCCAAACCCTGAATAGTAATTACCACCTGACTGACTGTCACAAGAATACACATTAGATTTGGTAGAAACCTCAATTCAAAATTTCATTGGTCTGTCGTTGGCAACAAAATAAATGCTACCCTACAACTGTTTCTGGCAGGAAGACACTGGGATCCAGTTCTACGCCTTCTCTCAGTTCATCCTGTAGTCCTATATGATAAAAACAGCAGTTGCAATAGTATATTGATACCTATAAAATTATAACTACTTCAATGCATGATTGATTGTCCTTGTCTGTTCACACTGTAAGAAAAATGGTACTATAATAGCAGCCTACTGTGCCTGAACTTGAAGGCTTTCCAGTCTCTGGTTTGCCTTTGGATGGAATTATGATGAACTGGGATTAATTCCTAATGGACATGAACCTTATACTGCTAAATAATTTATACTTAATACATTTTAACAAAAGAATTTATAAAAGGCAACAACTTTTATTTTTGCAATCTTTTTATTTAGTAAATGGGTTTATATGAACTCCATTTTGAAACACTTAAGAGAATATAACTAGTGAATTCCATTGTTGATGTGCAAGCAGACTTGTGTCTTTCACTGATCTAAAGTTATTTTATCTACCAGAGAAAAGGACCAGTGGGCTCAGTGTGATGAGTGCTCCAGTTGGCGTAGATTGCCTGTGGATGCCTTTTTGCCTCCAAGGTGGACCTGTGCTGACAATGCATGGGATCCTAAGAGGTGAACTCTGCTTCTTTTTATCTCATTTCATTTTTTTTTAGTTGAAGAGAAGTGTCAAATATTGGAATTTGTTATTGGTAATGAAATTCAAACTCTACTATTTTTTACTTTTATATATGAATATCAGTTAAGAACTTTTGTTTGTAAGTAGTTACATAAGACTTTTAAACCTTAAACAGAAATTGTCACAAAATTTGAGGAAATCGTCAATTACAGGCTTTGCATGCATTGTCACATAAACATCTGCTTTACTCACGGAAACCAAAAAATAATTTATATGTACCGTGGAGAATAATCATGTCTGCAAATGAACTCCCACAATCCATGAATGATATCAAATCGCCGATGTCAATTAATTCATCTGAGTCCATAAACACAATGTTATAGGAGGCAATTAAAAAAAATTAAAAAGGTAGTACTTGGAATTTTAGCTTGTGCAGTCAGATTTCTGTCATTGAATCAAGACAATAATGCTTGATTTTGCAGTATGGCTATTCAAGCCAAAGTTTTTATCAATTATGAATAATAATAGGAAGAAGTGGAGCACTATTTTTGAGAACTTGCCAAATGGAAAAACCATCCTCTCGAAACTTCTGTTTGAGCTCTTGAATTGAATCAGAGTTAAAAGGCTAAAGCCAATAACCAATTGTTCATGGAATCATCTAAATTGGCAAGTATCAGCCAAAAAATGGGCTCAGCAAGTGCTGGTGATTAGGTGTGGATCTGTCTGCAGAAAATGCAAGGTAGACCAATGTTTGATCTGCAGAAATCAATGTGGGATGATTGCTTTACAATCTTTAAGATCAGTCTTGGAGGATAGAGAGATAATAAAAATTTGACTCTCTTCTGCTGCATATTCTGCATTACTGGAATTTCATTATTATCTCCTATTGGAAAAATAATGTTGGGAAACTTTGCAAGCCAAAATGTTTATTTTTAAATTGACATGGAAATTGAATTTCGTTCATTGAAATAATAGTCTAGTTAATGTAATATATTCTTTTACGTCAACTAGAAACTTCACATTAACAAAAATAGCTGCTTAGACTGCTAAAGAGGTGGTCTTGAAAATTCAGATCATATATCTAAAATTCACCTATATACTAGGGCCCTGTAATGAACCCTATCTATTCTGAGTTCTACTGTACTTTTTGTTTTGTGAAAGCAATGATTGAAACAAAAAACACATCACCAAGTTCTTGTAGCATACACAACTAGATCTGGTAACCCTCTTTTTGATTTTGTCCCGAATGTCAGTTTTCTGTCATAGTTTTTGTTTTCGTTTTTTAGATATTCTGATTGGTAGAAACAGGAAGTAAAGGGAAATTATAATGGTATGGAAAATGACGTATCAATAATCTTTTGAGTTTAGGGAATGGTGTTGAACATAATTCAAATTATTACAGATATATCTGCAAAAAGTGAGCTTATAGCAATATGCCCTGCTTGGCTGTAAAACACATCAACTGATCGCAGAGAAAGTCTAATTTATTGATGATAAATCATGAATGTATTGTGATGAATAAAAATCATATCGCCCACGCCCAGGTATTTGACTGTGATGGCCCAGCAAAAGGGAAAAAGTCATTTTTTTGTTTGGAAGAGCAGATTTGGAGAGGAGAGAAAGGGTTTGAAGGAGAAAGGTGGTCATTTGCAGCCTTCTAGAGTGATGATATATCTGCTATAATTTGAACTATTTTGATATTGTAGAGTATTATATTAGAAAAGACGTCATCTGTTCAGCTCACTCAGAAGGGGAAGAGGAAGATGTACACTATATTGATATTGTACTTGACACTTGTATTTGCATACAGGTTTACAAAGACAATTTGCTATTTTTAAGTTGCTTCAGAGTTTAGTCTAGTAGACTGGCTACGAGCCATCAACATTTCACATGAGGATGCGAGTTTGTATCCAATTTGCATATATATATATCTAGATCAACTTTTTTGGTTTGTTAATTTTACTCATTTACTGACTCATTAGATGTATCTCCTTATTGAATTTTGCAAAAAGAATGCATCTCTAATTAAATTTAAGCAATTTTTAAAGTTCCTGAGAGTTTCCCGACTAATCTCCAATATTTGCCGATATCTTTTTGAACTATGGTATTGAACATTGAAGGGTCTGATTCACCAAGGAAATAAGAACCATGAGAATGCTTTTTTGAAGTTAGAAATAATAAGCTTTGCACAACTTCGTGTGCAATTACTTCACATTTTCATTCTTGTAGTATTAAAATCAAATTTTTAGATACCAGTTTTTTTCTTATGATGGGTTCAATTATTTAGTATCCTTTTGTGGACTGACCTTGGCTTAGATGCCATTGCTGGGCTATATCTTGTTGAAGACTGTAGCTGCGATAGAGATCTCTATTTCTAATTTTATGAGTGAGAAAGTTGTTTGTTATGACCATTATGGTCATCTTCAGCTGAAAGAGATGTTTGTGATTACATTATGTAAAAGGACATGTGTCACACGTCATGCAAAGAGTCATATGTATGGAAATGTGAAGTGTTGTATATGTGGAAATATAAAGGTTCTTATTTTTGGGACTCAAAAGACCTTCTTGTGTAAGATGAAGTCTTATGCAATCTATTTATATGATTGCTTAGCATATTGTAAAAGGGTTCAAGTGGAAATCCATGTACTTGTATATTTTATGATCAATTAAAGATATTTTTGTTGGTGTGGCTGGGTTTTTCCCTTAGAGTGGAAGTGTTTTCCTAGAATAAATTTGTTGAGTCTTTTGTGTATTATTTTTACTCTTCCTTGTTGTTTATCTAGTATCTGGACTAAAACATTAACATGGTATCAGAGCCTAGTTAGATTATAGCAATCTTAGGAAGTGGTGTCAGTTTTACTTGATTATTGTCATGAATTGCATGTCAGAGAAAAAGGCAGGGAAAATCGGGTGATCTCATTCATGATCATAGTTGTGCTATGCTCATTAATTTAGGTGATTAAATAATCTAGTAATGTTGTCTTATTCTCAGTCGGAAGATAGCAAGATGTTATTTCAATTGTTTATCTTTTGATTAGTGTGCCACTCCAAGCAATTTTTCTTATGAAATTAAAGATATCTCATGCTGCTTCGAGATCTCCAAGCTGTGTATTATTCTGTTCTCTTATTCTTTTATTGGGTCATTGTATAGAAGCTATGTTCATGGGAAGTTTATTTTGTTCTGCATGTCTCCAGCTTACGTCTACTATTGCTCTCGATATTTCTCAGTATCGGTTATGGTCTCTGTGAACTCTCCTTCCAACTTGTGCTTCCTAGTTCTCTCTCATGTCTATAGTAGATATACCTGAAGAGACTTCGTTTATTCTTTCATTTTCATTATGTGGAGTTATTGTTTTATACCGTGTCTTATTCTTCTGTTGTTGGAAGTGGCTTATATCATTATCCATTTATTCTTGACGGATATTTCTTTATTATTACTATCGGCCTTCCTGATTCTTGTTTGGTTGCATTTCAATCAGTTGTACCTCCTTCGTTTCAATTTCTTGGTCACTGAGTCTTCTTGGAGAGAAGTCGCCTATACGCGTGGTTCCTTTATTAGAGATTAAAAAAAGATTTGGATTCATTAGAGCATTGGAGTTGCCTCTCCGCATTAGTAATATGGTGTAGTCGCTTCTTATGAAACGTCAAAATGGAATTACCAGTTATCCTGTGTTTGCGGTGATCATTTGTGGCAGTAAAGAGATGGAGGAACTTTTTGCATTCACATGTTATGAGAATTTTCGTCAGGTAGTCTTCCTCTCTCAAAGCACATGGTGTCGGGTTTATTGTATTTTGATACAGATTACAAAATCTTGCTGAGTTCATATGCCATTTTATTAGAGTTCAGTTGAGATAGATGATTTTTGCAGAGGTCCATTATCTCGGGTACTAGCCTAGAGCAAGAATGATTTGGATTGTCCAAGTCGAATGTTTTTCGGAACACTAATCTAATGCCTTCTCATGAAAGAACCAGTCATAGCATTGATTTGCAATCAGGCATGTTGCACGGTAATATGCAAATTTTAAGGAATATCTTTCTCGGAGTGCAAGAGGAGCTTGAAGTATTAGGAGTAGTACAAGTCTGCAAACATCTTGATGTATCAAGGCAACAATAGATTCTTCATCTTTCATTTGGGTGGATCACAATATCAAAGCTGAGCTCGATTGGTACAGGGGAGAAATTCAGAGGGTTCAAAATTCTGAAGCAAATATTCAAGCAATATCTGTAAATTATGCATTCATTTTGAAGGAGTAAGAGGTATTGTTCTTCCCTTTTCTTGTAGTCATTAACTCCATTAGATTGTATACTTTCTAAGAGAAAGGAACTACATTTAGCCGATGATACTCTCTCACCTTCTGTATGTCATGTATATTCTCACGTGTGATTTATCATCTGTTGTGTGCTCCGAGTGTCAAGTGTATGAGTTATGGTTGTGAGATTCATGCTCACTCATATAGGCTTCTAAGAGTCCGATTATTTAAGGGGATCAAGTACAGTATTTAGACAACTGTCTTATGACAAACAATGTTGTATGATATCGATTGCAAGATGCTGGGCTGCATTTTTATGCATGTGTGTTGAGATCAATCTTCAAAGAGATTAGAATTTTGTGATTTTTGTATCTAACTGCAAAGAGAGAATACCTTTGATTTGATCTCTATGATAAGTGGATCTTATGAGTTGTTATAAACTCTTGGTTGCATGGTGCAATGAGACAATGAAAGATTTTGCAAACTTTGTTTGCAATCTTGATTCTAAATTGATGACACATTATCTTCATAAAAGAGGCAGATCATGTTTAGAAAGAGTATATTCAGCTTCAGAGGGAGGTAATGTGACAGAGGGAGATGTCCAACCTTTCTCAAAACTTGTGTGACAATAAAACACTTGGAATCAACTTCTTTTAATAGTGTCCAAAGCTGTCCCTATCAAGAGGGAGTCTCTATTAAGAGAAAATCTTAGTTATTAATGCATTCTTCTCTAGAAGTTTGAGGTGAAAGCCCTTGTTCCACCCTCTGCAAGTAGGTATGGTGGATCACCTTTTGCAAGTAGGTATGGTGGACCACCCTCTACAAGTAGGTATGGTGCAAATGTAATCTTCTTAGGGAGATGTTTGAGGTGAAAACCCTCGTTCCACCCTCCACAAGTAGGTATGGTGGATCACCTTTTGCAAGTCGTGTGTGACTTTATGACTATAATTTTATGTGCTTATGAAGTAACTATGGTAAATTATGTTATGTTGAGAAAACATGTGTTATGTGATGTGAATTTATCATCTTTGATTGAAGCTATGTGTGCTTGCCTTACTAAAGATCTATCTCTTGCTAAGAGGGAGTGTTGAAGATTGTAGCTGTGATAGAGATCTCTATCTCTAATTTTATGAGCGAGAGAGTTGTTTGTTATGACCGTTATGGTCATCTTCAGCTGAAAGAGATATTTATGATTATGTTATGTAAAAGGACATGTGTCACACGTCAAGTGAAGAGGCAAATGTATGGAAATGTGAAGTGTTGTATATGTGGAAATATGAAGGGTCTTATTTTTGGGACTCAAAAGACCTTCGTGTGTAAGATGAAGAGTCTTATGCAATCTATTTATATGATTGCTCAGTGTATTGTAAAGGGGATCAAGTGGAAATCCATGTACTTGTATATTTTATGATCAATAAAAGATATTTTTTCTGGTGTGGCTGGGTTTTTCCTTTCAAGTGGAAGGGTTTTCCTAGGATAAATTTGTTGAGTCTTTTGTGTATTATTTTTACTCTTCCTTGTTTCTGTTTATCTAGTATCTGGACTAAAACATTAACATATTTTGTGTCCAATTCATCCAGGACTTGCATGTGGCTTTGTCTGTTGGGGTACTTGACTCTCAGAACTGGATGTGGTAGTTTACCGAATTCAACTTTTAACAGTTGTGCATATTTAAGCTTGTAGCATATCTTTTTGAGATTTAAACACGGCTCTCCATTATGAAAGCCCTAATGCTTTGTTACACGAGCTTGTCCTATTTGAATTTTTTTGAGGTATCAGCTTTATTTTGCTTTCCTTGCAGTCTGTAAATCGACTTTAAGAAAAATTATTTGAAACATGCATCCAAAACAGCTAAAAATTCATCTAAGCCAGGACTGGCGTTGTGTCTTTGGGATATGATAGTTTTAATCTGTCAAGTGTTTGACATTTGATTTTCCATTTGTTTCAGAAAAGAATGACCATTCTGCTTCTCTGTTTATTGTAACAGATTGGCCACATAAAAGAGGAAACAATGAAAATGGTATACAGCCAGTGCATAGCACTGTTTGATTTCATTTAAATTATAATTTTACAATTAAGAAAATATAAAAAAAGTGTTTACAGAAGAAACTAATTTTTCCTTGACTTGAAGCCATGTCCCAAAATATGAACGGTAGGTGAGTAGGATTTCATGTATGATTCTTAGTTTCTTATTGGTAGTTGTTCTGACAAACATTTTGCATTTTTTTTCTGTGTCTCTTTTGACTTGCTTCCTGAAGGTGAGAAATTTTGTAGTTTCTCAGTAATGGTGAATTTATTTATATGCTACTTTGTAGGTCTTTTTGTTCAACACCTCAGGAAATAAGCTCAGAGGAACTTGGAAATCTTCTTCAGTTGACAACAGGTCTGTTTCACTAAAACATGCAAGTTTTTGACTTGGTTGCTTGCATTGACTATAATGTTATATGTGTGACCTGTTTGAGGTTAGGAATTTGAAGGCATATTTGCAGAACTTTTGTTGGGAATTGATGTAATCTCTATTGGATAAATTAATCTAAATAAAAATTTCCAATTGGCATTTGATCTAGACTATGATCATTTTGGTGTTATTGAGAATTATTTAATTTTGATGCAGAAACGAGAAAAGTGGAACCTCCGGAGGGACAGAAGACCATTGAGGTTTCATCAGGACTGGATACCCTAGCTAATGTAGCAGCTCTGGGAGAAGGTGGGGCTGTGGTTGTTCCTCCCTTAGCTGCCGCAACTACAAAACACCCTAGACATAGGCCAGGATGTACATGTATTGTTTGTATTCAACCTCCTAGTGGTAAGGGGCCTAAACATAAGCCAACTTGTACCTGCAATGTCTGTATGACAGTCAAGCGCAGATTTAAGACACTTATGATGCGTAGAAAGAAGCGCCAATCAGAGAGAGAAGCAGAGAATGCAAAGAAAAAGCGCACATGGACAAAGGAAGAGGGAGAGGTCAACAGTGGATCTAACTGGCAATCTGATTTATGCTCACTTCCTGAAAACTTTTCAAGATTAGAGCAATCGACATTAGCATTCAGGGAAGGGTTGCCAAGGGTCAATAACTTTCCTGGAGACGAGGTGAAATCATCCTCAGAACCAAATTTACCAGGTTATGAAAAAAGGCCTAGAATAAACATAGAAAATAGTACATTGGGTAAAGGTCAGATTGATTTAAATAGTCATCCAGCACGTGATGAGGAACTGTCACGAGCAGTTGGGCGCATTAGTATGATGAGGCTTCTTCAAGATGCTAGTTTACCTCTTGATATGTATCTGAAGCAACAGGGACTTACTAGCTTAATAAGTCCTCAGCAGGTAGCCATGTCTCCTATGGGGTTTGAAATGAGTGCAAGTGAACAAAGAGTTGAGCAAAATTGTACTCCATCTACTGTCCAAAATCAGGATCAAGTTCAGGAAGAGCAGTTATTAACTCCAAACAGTGTGAAAAATGATGTTACATCAGCTTCTACCTAAGTGAGTTGAACATATGGTCTCTTTTGTTTCTTTTTTTTATATATATGCAAGTCAGATAAGATTGTTTTTGACTTATGTTTGTAATCAGAGCTGATGCTTCAAAGAAAGTTCTACCAGAACAAATTTCAATCATGGCTTAGATTTGTCTATGCTCGAGGGCAGAGATAAATTGCTCCAGTGGATGATATTTGGATCCTGTAGCAAGGTTTACATAGTAAACTGGATTGCAAAAGTTTCTTCATCTTTACCCGTCAGAGGTTTATCAACACATAGTCTGAAGAGCTGAAGTAAGTTTGCGTTTGTCAACCTTTGACTGGTTATCAAATTGTTGATGAAGGAAATAGCTATGGATCAGTGGCAATCATCCATTTGATAAAAATCTAATGTATAATAAGTAATTCTTTTGTTGTGATGTAATTTAAAAAATGTATTCAGGTAATTTTTGGGATTATATGCCATTGTTTGCTTTAGATCCCTCTTGATTCCAGGCATGAAGCATTTGTCAGGATCTCTTCAAATTGCTGCATTTTGTGACATCGTAATCCACATGACTCTACATGGGAAAATGGGTCACCAGCACACTGAAAAGAATTCTTCTGTTGCTGGCATTAGTTATTTTATTCATCACCAGTCCCAAGTTGCTTACAACATCCCACATAAATTTTGGAGGAAAAAATGTGTGTATAGACTGAAAAAAGATGGTTTATTTGTAATACAAGATTTGGTTTCTTGATTTCAGAATTTAGGAACCTGTATTCTTGGCCACTTATGAGAGGAGCAAGGAAGATACAGTTGCAATGATTCTTTTAAGTAATCTACTCTCATATTACAGCCTAAAAGTCATTGATGCCTTGTTACCCTCTTTTTATTTTATTGTTAACTTTGAAAAGTTAATAAGACCTTTTTAACCTGATAGTTACTATTCGTGGCCTGCATTGGGAAACATATGCAAGATTCGCTTAGAGGGATTATGGTGATTTGATATAGCTACAATAAATAAAAGCAACCTGACAAAAATGTTCTCATGTATCGACAGCTAAATGTAATAATAGAGGTTTGATCGGCAACCCCTTTGATGGCTATGACAGTATCTCCTCGGAGTATCTAAAAAATTTCTACTAATAACTGTTTAAAAAATAAACTATATTACATGGTTGTAAGTGCTTCATGGATTTGATGTAAAAGAAAAAAAAATACAAATCCACCGATGGTTTCAAATTTTGTCTGTTTTGATTTGACTATTAGTAAACTCCTTCACATTGGCCACGTTAATGTTCATTTTTCTTGAAACAAATTTAGGAGCAAAGATTCCTATTTTGAAGTTCTGGAATGGTAAGCTATCAAACAGTTGCATTTTATGTCATCACGTTTCACTGAAGCCAATCTATCTGAATTATGAAAACGTTCGATTTTTCTTCATGTTAATTCTTTTGAAAATGCTAACTTTGTTATCTCCATGCCAGAAAACAGTTTGGCAATTTGTTTAATAACCACCTCTTGTTAGTATGAGCAGATTGTCATATTAACTACCTCATATCGGTGGATTCAGGTATTGTTTGGGCAAACTGCCAAACAGTATATATGTATCATGACAAAGGTGTTTGACTTTGGTTCATGAACACCTAGAGACTCAGTCTGTTTGATTTAAAAGCTTCATTAACTTAAATTGAGTCGTCTAATCTATATTGGCATTCTCTAAATTGAAAGACGTATCTGAGCTTATGGAGTTAGAAAAAATGCATTAATCTATGGTAGGCATAAAGATAATTTCAATTGATCTCTCTGGAATCAAATAGTTTTAGCTATCCATGAACCAGGTACTACTGTCATTAGAATGAGTTCAAGTTGGTGAATTTGGAATCTTAGGTTTCCATGAGCCAGGTACTATTGTCATTGAGCAGGAAAGACCCTTTTCTTAAAGAGTAGAAACTCAAAAACTTGGGTAGCTAACATGAGAATTTTGCTATAGGAACATCTGATTCTGCTAATATTAAGGTGTTCAGTATAAGAATTCAGTTAATTTATTATAATAAACTGTATAATAAATTAACACGTTAGCACAAGATTTATGGCAACTGAAGTGGATTTTTTTAATAATACAAATAAATTAGATTTTTTATACAATTGCATACCAATTTTGAGATGGTTGGTTTGTGTGTTTGGGGACCTCTAGAATAGTATCAGACATGAAGGAATGATGAGCTGGTTGGTTCGTGTGTTTGAGGTCCTAAAAAATAGTATCAGACATTAAGGAATGATGAGCGCCCAAGCCAGTTGTTTGAAAGCTCATCATTTGAGTCTACATTGGATCATGAAAATGAATTAAAACATTTTCGTGAATAAAAAAGTAGATGATTTTATCTGCACTGATAACTTTAAGATTATTGTCTCCTTTCATAGTTTTTTCGAGGCTAGGTATTACTAGTGAAGTTTGCCAAATTTTTGTGTGGTCATGTTGAATTCCATCAGCTGTGGTTAGCCCAGATTTGGTGGGACCTCGAGTCTCCGAAATGGCTTATACATGAATCGGTCTGTTAACTATATTACATGAATTAGTTAAACAAAGATGTAATTAGATGAATCATTCATTTCAATGATTCCCTTAGGGTTGAGATTGGATTTAAGAATGTCTTGCAAGCCCTTGGCAACATTAATGTCATGTACAAAGCTACAAATTTATTCAGGCTCTCTGCATTGGGGCATGATTTGGTAAAACAAAGATTTAATAAAATTGATCATACACTATAATGTTCCATTGGGATCGAGATTGGGTTTGAGAATGCCTTGCAAGCCCTTAGCAGCATTGATGCCATGTACGAAGCTACAAATTTATTCAGGATCTCTGCACTAGGGTTTAATCATTATAAAGAAAATGCGTAAGCCCTTCTTTCTGTTGTCATTTTAAGTTATTTTCGCTTATAAAAATGGAAACCTCGAAAGTTTCTAAATTAAAAGCAAATTCTGTAAGAAAATACAGAATACAGAGGATTAGAATGCAAAAGATGATAAGGTTGACCACTTTCTACAACTAGTTATAAAAACTTGAATACAAAAGAAACCGATCTCTGTCGAAACTTGCTGTACTATGAGCGATGAAGAGTATAGGTGATCATATCGAAGTTGAATTAAAAATTTAATTATTACGCCGACTTACCTTGATCCAAGGATGAAAGTTTATAGTTTCTTGTTTGACCAGGTAAATTTATATTAAGGTAGCATAAGGATACCGGCTTTTTCATACTTTGATCACGTAAATCTTTGAATTTATAGATTTAAAATACAAATACTGGCCAACTTATCTCTCATTTATCTAGAAAGTCAAAACGAAACAGAGAGATCATAAAGGAAACAATTATGTTTTTGTCAATAATTAATATGTCATATGACAATGATCAATATAAGAAATATGAACAATGATCATATTGAAAAAGCATCAATCACCAAAAATCACCAAACATCACATCTTATGAAGAAATAAAATCTATCAATTTGAAGGGATACAATCTATTGTCATGTTATCATGTTAATCCTCATGGATCATTATATACAATAAGAAGATTCACAATAATGCCATAATAGAAAACATTGGGATCTAGGTTCAAATTCATCTTCATTTAAGGGATATATATATATATAAGTTCATATAAAAGAAGGAAATTAGTTTATTGGATACCTACATCCTAAGTATGAGCAACTCCATTATAGAATAAAGTTTTCTTTAGGAAAAAATAGTATTATTTTTAAGGTGGATGGTATCACTATAATGCATTAGCATAATGTTCCTATGTTTTGCATCTTGGGTGAATCGGAAGGAAGACATGCATCAATAGAAAGAAACATAATTTAGCTAATAGACTTGTGTCATGCTTCTTATTGTCATCATAATATAGAAGGTTCCTCTTCCTACCATACCTTTGAAGTAAGGAAAAACATATTGTTGTTACACATGCAATTGAATATCAAATTAGCAAATTGGTAGTTGAATTCTAAGATAAAATTTCAAAATCGGGGAGTGTTGAAAGCTATTTTTGGGAATGTTGGGAATGCTTTTAAACACTATCTTCATCCATTGCTTAAGAGAAAGCAATATTGGAAAGCACATATTATCATGTCTCCCCCAAATGGGAAGTTGTAACAATATTAATTGAACTACGTTGTAACCTTTAAACTATTGTGTATAGATGGCTTATACAAATAACAACAATTTAAATAAGAAAGTCGTTATAATTAAATTAAGTAAAATACTAATCATTAAATTAAAAGAAAGAAAGTATCATCTCCTTTCATTGTTTGAGAACAAGCAATTTCGGAAAGGGTTGATTATCATGTCTCCACCAAATGAGAAGTTGAAGCAACAAAATTGCATTGGATTGCAAAATTTAAACTATTATGTATAGATGACTTATACAGATAACAAGAATTTAAATAAGAAAGTGATTTATTAGTAAATTAAGGAAATACTAATAATTAAATTAAAAGGAAAAAAAAACTATAATTTCTTAGAATAGAAGATAATTAGAGTATAATTAAGGGTCAATATTTGTAACTTTTTGAAAAAGATAGAGATAATGTAGAGGCCTAACCTCTCCATCGCAGTGGGAAATATGAAAAAGAAGAATTCATTTGACATAGGCATACAAAGAAAAATCAAGAGAAGGAAATACAATTACAAGTGCAAATTATATTGATTGTAGTATGTATTTTCATATGTAATGAAATACACACACACATGTCTATGTCTATGTATGTATGCATACTTTTGATCTCTAAGCCTATGTTGTCGATTAGTGACCAAACACTTAGTTAGTAGCAAGTCATTTATTATGCAAGATTACAAGGTCATCACTACGACCGAGTTTCTAGGAAAGGCTGAGTAACACTTAGATTGAGTAGAACAACGATTGTCGAGCATTCAGTAGAGACCGAGTAGATATGTGAGCCGAAGAATATAGTATGAGCTGAGTAATATAATGACGATCGAGCATATTGAGAAGTTATCAAGTGCTGAGCACATAGACTTATAGAAGCTTATCAACAACATACATGACCAAGCATCATAGCACTCAAGAGCCAAGCAATGCAATTTTGATATGTGAGTTTGTAATGGCATAAAAACACATGTGAATCGTTTTGGCCATCATTTCTATGAGATTTAATATCTATAGAGCCAAATCAGATTCTGATTATGTGTCATTGGTGGAAGGTGATGATCCTTAGGCAAATAATTCAACCAATTAGAAAAAGGGATATAAATGACAAAAGATGATGAATTTTTAACCATTGATCAAGATTTAAAAGCTTCACATGAAGTCTATTTAAGGAGGATTCTAATCCTACAATTAGAGAGAGAGGAAATGAAAGGATACACGCATGTGAAGGAGTTAAAGTGACAAATCGAACAGAGAGAAATTAGAGCAATGAAGGACTGAACAAATTAGGAGAATCAGATCAAAGATGTGGAAAGGATACACGCATGTGAAGGAGTTAAAGTGATAGATCAAACAGAGAGAAATCAGAGCAGTGAAGGACTGAACAGATTAGGAGAATCAGATCAGAGATAGAGGAAAGAGGAGACCCAAGATCAGCTTGCAGAGCATATTGAGGGTCAGGTACTGAATCAATTATTTTGTAATTGAGACATCTCTTAATAAAGTGGTCCTCACAGGCCTATGTAAATCTCCTAATAGAGTTCTTACTTTATTGTAAGTGCCAAGCCCTCTAACAAGGCAAGACCTAATAGTCTTTCAAGCATTTAACATGACATACCTTTCACCAAGTAGATCATATCTTATGGTCATACATGTTGGAAATATAAGAGGAGTAACTGAGATGGGAGGGTTGAATTAGTTACCATAAAACAATTCCAAATCTCATAGATGTCAATATAAACTTCCTTGAAACGCATAGTTCAGTTAGAACTAGATATATACTGTAACTCGGTTAACAAAGCAATCTGATATATTAATGTGTATT
Organism: Cupressus sempervirens; assembly: GCA_028749045.1. NCBI lineage: Eukaryota > Viridiplantae > Streptophyta > Pinopsida > Cupressales > Cupressaceae > Cupressus > Cupressus sempervirens. Next base: position 417,906,418 of record CM053789.1, on the reverse strand, counting down.
AACCTTTAGTTACTTAGTTGCAGAAAGATAAAGCAGTAAGAAAATAACATGAACACATGAGACACCAAGACCTAACATGGAAACCCAATTTGGGTAAACCACCAATGCAACTAGTTATAATCAAATATCTTTCTCTTTTCACATATTATCTTCTTCACTTCTTGCCCTTTCATAATTCACAACTTGACCTTTCATATATATGAAACACAATGTCATGTAAGCTTGAATATCCTTTCAAATAAACAAATAACATCCATTGAGTCAGCTTGCACAAACTAACTAATAGATAAAACTAATCTGCTGAAGGTTGGCTAAAACTAGGTCACTTGGTTACCACTGAGTTCCTTGGTAATCAACCTAACTCGGTTTATACTTGAACTCCTTTGGTAACCAACCTATCTCGGTTTACATAAGAATTCCTGAACTTCTCTTCTTTTGAACTTTTTCCCTGCGAATACTATAATCTTCTGAACTTAGTTCCAACTAGCAGTGCTTGGTTAGAGTATAACATCAATGACAATATACAATTAAATAATTGTTATCAACAATCTCCCTCTTTGGCATTGATAGCAACACAATATGTTATTAAGAAAAGAAAACTTAGAGAAATCAAATTATTTGTAAGATTTTATAATATCCTTAGTTTCATTCTGATTCTCTATTCACCCATTAGAACTCCCTCTAAGATTCTACCTCTTCCATCTTATCTTCAGACTCTACCAGATCAAGTTCTCCCTCTTGCAGATTACTGCCTCTGCTTCTGATGATACCAATCTTTCTCAATGAATGTATGACATGATTCTCTCCCTCTTTGATATCAAATGCCAAAGACTTGACATCGTGATTTTACAATGTACTCGATGTACTGATTCATATGCAATGAGCTCTAACTTTTTGCATCAACTGGATAGATCTTCAATGCAGTTTGGTTGATGTATCACTAATCTATACTCTAGCGAGCATCAGATAGGGGAATGACCCCTAGCTTTTCTCTTAGATACAAATATTCATCCTCAGGTAATGGTTTGGTAAATATGTCAGCAACTTGTTCCTTTGTGTTAACATATTCCAATCTAACCTCTTTATCTTGAACCAAATTTCTTAGAAAATGATACTTGATTGCAATGTGTTTTGTCTTGGTGCGCATCACTAGATTTTTAGATATATTGATTGCACTTGTTTTATCACAATAGATAACCACTAAATCCTTGATTTCTTCCTTCATTCTTGATAATAGTTTCTTGATTCACATTATGTTGGAACAATTAACTACTGTAACCACATATTCTGCCACTACTGTAGACTGAGAGATTCAATTTTTCTTTTTACTTGTCCAAGATACTAACCTCTTTCCAAGAAAGAATGCTCCACCATAGGTGCTTTTCCTATCATTAATGCTTCCAGCTCAATCAACATCAATAAAGGATTTCAGCTCAATTTTTTCACCTTTCTTGTACCATAGACCATAGTCTTGTGTTCCTTTCAGATATCTCATAACTCTTTTGATTTCCATCATGTTATTTTCTCTGGGATTAGCAAAGAATCTTGTAACTATACCAACCACTAATGTATTATCAGGTCTTGTATGAACAACATACTGAAGTTTCCCAATCATAGATCTATAGGTAGTATTATTTACCTCTTTTGAATCATCATTCTTGGATAATTTATTTCCAGTAGATATGGGTGTTCTAACTATTTTAGAATCTTCCATTCCAAAGGTCTTCAATATCTCCTTGGACTGCAACTTGACGTCTTCTGACTAAGACTCAGTTACAACTGGCTGCAACTCGGGTTGCACTGACTACAACTTGGTCTCCTCTATTTGAGACTCGATTTCCATAGTCTGTGACTTGGGTTCCTCTGTTTGAGCTAGAAAACATGTAGTTTCAGTGAAGTCTACGTAAAATAAATTACCTTTTGTCTAATTGCCAGTTCCAACTAGGTTTCCTTTACCATCCAGAAGCCTGACCTTCCCATTCATGAATTCTACCTTGAATCCAATGTTGTTCAGATGTGCCACACTTAGAAAATTGCATCTCAGTCCTTCAACCTAGTAGACATTATCACATCTGATTCCACTAGTCAATGCAATGCAACCTTTTTCCTTCACATAGCATGGTTCATTGTTTCCAAATTTAACACTTCCACTGTCATAGTGCTCCAAGTATTCAAACTTAGTTTTATCACCAATCATGTGATGAGAACAACCACTATCTATTATCCATGTGTCATTCTTGCTAACATGAGAAATAAGTGCCATCTTTTCATCATCCTCATCATTTGATTCCTCTTTAATATCAATATGTACCATTTCATCTTCATTATCACTGTTAAAGTGTTTAGCAATATAACGGGATTTCTTACCTTTGTCTTTATAGTCTTTGTAGCTTTTGAAATCTTTCTTGCTTTTGAACTTGTTGGATTTTCTGTCATCTTTAATTTCTTTGTTTGGACGCCTTGCAACAATGTGACCAACTTCTTCAAAAGAAAAACAAATCAATGGAATTTTTCCTTTATATTTACCTTTGCATTTTGGTAACCTCCTTGCAAGCAGGGCTTCAATGGCTTCAAGATCATCATCATATTCTTCTTGTTCATTGTCAGATTGTTTGCCTTTTGAATTTCCTCCCTTTCTACCAAAGGTTAGTTTTTCTTTGAATGTCAATTCTATGTTGCGAGATCTAGAAAGATAGTTATCAAAGTTATCCAACTCAAAGCTATTAGTCTTCCCACTAGTGCATCCAAAGTTATATCACTTTTGGGATCACATCTCATCTCTTGAATAGCTGAAACTCTAATTACATAAATATCAAGAGTTCTTAATACCTTGCTAACACTTGCTGCATCTTCAATTTTTTCCTCCTGAGGCTCTGATTGCACTCACACTTGCTTTGATTCTCTCACTGGATTTTACAATGTTTTCATCTTCTCTCATCTTCATTTGACCAAACTGACCTCTTAGACTTTCTCCTTTAGCTCTCCTCATATTGTCATCTCCTCCATAGATCTTTGGTAGCTTGTTCCACATTTCATGAGCAGTAGGACAATCTTTGACATCATCAAATTCAACATAATTGAGAGTAGAAACAATATCAATCATCATTATGTTGTGATTATTTTTATCTACCATTTGATCCATAGTTAAAGGAATAGGAGGTGACACATACTATTTCTCTTGGAATTTTAGGCCTATGTCTCCAATGGTTCCCAGATGCAACCTCATGAGTTCCTGCCATGCTTTGAAGTTCTCTTTGTTGAACTTGGGAATCTCTCTTCTATAAGACATCTTGATCTTTAGCTTAGGTTCTTGAAACCTTTTCTAAAAGCACCAACAACCCTGATACCAATTGTTGGAAATATAAGAGGAGTAACTAAGAGGGGAGGGTTGAATCAGTTATCACTAAAACAAATTCCAAATCCCTTAGATGTTAATACAAACTTCCTTTAAACTCATAGCTCAATTAGATCTAGATATACATCATAACTCAGTTAACAAAGCAATCTGATAGATTAATGTGTATTAAGTTTAATAACTTAGTTGCATAAAGATAAAGTAGTAAGAAAATAACATGAACACATGAGATGCCAAGATTTAATGTAGAAATCCAATTTGGGAAAACCACCAATGCAACTAGTTATAACTTTTCACTCTTCTGAAGTGAGCCCTATTAGGAGCCAACCTTGTTAAAGGTTACAAAACACACTATTAGGTATGACCCTGTTAAATGATTTAAGTCACCCTGTTAGGAGTGGCCTTGTTAGATGTCTTGAGACACTTCAATCTAGAAATGCCACTTGGTTAGAGGATTTAAAAAATGACTGTTAAGTCAACTCTGTTAGGAGATTTCTTCACTACTACAATTGTTAGAGAGTAACAATGATTGACCTAATTTATGAAGCAACTAGATTGCAGATTCAAATCACTATTTTGGCTTATCCGCTAGATCCTCCTTGATTAGAATATTCTTTACAATTCCTTGGATACTCTGCTCTTAATCAAATATCCTTCTCTTTTCACATCTTATCTTCTTCACTTCTTGCTCTTTCATAATTCATAACTTGACCTTTCATATATGTGAAACACAATGTTAAGTTAGCTTGAATATCCTTTCAAATAAACAAATAACACCCACTGAGTCAGCTTGCATAAACCAACTAATAGATAAAACTAATCTACTGAAGGTTGGCTAAAATTGAGTCACTTGGTCAACACTAACTTCCTTGGTAATCGACCTGACTTGATTTACACTGAACTCTTTTGGCAATTGACTTGACTCAGTTTACAAAGGAATTCCTAAACTTCTCTTGTTCTAAACTTTTTCTTGGTGAAACTAGTAGTGCTCGGTTAGAGTATAACATTTGTGTAACATCAATGACAATATACAATTGAATCCTTACTTTATTGTAAGTGTCAAGCCCTCTAACAAGACAAGACCTAATAGTCATTCAAATCTTTGATATGATAGACCTTTCACCAAGTAGATCATATCTTATGGTCAAACATTGTAACCTTAACATGTTAACTTTATTGTTGCAACATTGAAGATTTGTGGGTTTCATCCCCTCCCCAATTTTACCTTCATCTTAAAGCATTTCTAGGTAACCGAATCAATGTGTTATGTGTTTAATTGTTATCGATGTGATAAAATTATTTTATGTTTCAACATTATAGTTTTAATGATGAATTATCTATGATTTAATGAAATTGATTTTGAACTCAAAATTATAAGATCCTTGATTCACCCCCCCCCCCCCCCCCCCCCTCTTAGTATCTTGTTCCCCATATATATTCCAACAATTAGTATCAAAGCTGAGTTCTCTTTTCAGGAAGTTTAACAACTTGAGAGGATAATATCATGGAGATGGAAGTATACAAGATGGGAAAGATCATTGAGAATCAGATAATTGAAATCCACATACAGTTGCAACAATTAGAGACAACTAAAGAAGAGTTGAGAAAATCTTTCAAAAGGAGAAAATATATGGATATACAACTTAATGACACTCAATACATAGAAGTTGATACAAAAGGATTTCTGGACGATGGAAGGACTGGTAACAAAGATGAAGCAATGACAAAACTACTAGAAAAGAATAATGCCCTAGTGAAGGAAGCAAAAGATCTAAAGACATAACAAAAAATTCAATCTATCACACTAAATGAAGCCGTTGAACAAAAGAAGAAAGAAATAGAAGATAAGATCATAGCTAAAGAAGACATAAGGAAAATAGCTAGAAGACTGGAAGAAACACCATTTGAAGATCATAAGCTTACAAATACTCAACTTGAGATGATAAATCAATTAGTAATTGCAAATCAGGAAGCAAACAAAAAATATTGGGAGACCATAAATTTAAAGTTACAAAATGAGCAATTGAAGAATGAGTTAAGGCATGAAAAGGAACTCATGGAAAGGATGAACATACCAAATGAAGAAATCAAACATTTTGAAGACATGATGAAGTCACCAAGAAAAATAGACACATCAAGACTTGGATACAAGCAATTTTAAAATACTAAAGAAGGAGAATCATCCAAAAGTGGAGAACAAAGGAAGATTATGTGTAGGATCATGGTGTGCCAAAAAGTGGTGATGTGAGAAAACTGGAGCTTGAAAATGTCTAAAAGTATTTCAAAGTCCACTTTGACTTTTTTCCACCCATCTTGATACCAAGGAAAAAGGTTGGGCCAAGCCTTATCAGGTATCTGATATAATATTTGGTATCCGATATGAGATTGGATACCCAAAACCTGCAACTTGGAATTTAAAAAAAAAAAAAAAAACTAGGAGAAAATAAGGCATTTGCATTTGAGTTTGGTTTGTGTTGCCTCCATTTTGGGTATCAGATATAGGAATGAGTACATGATATAGGTAACATTTTTTTTTGTATTTTTTTATGATTTTGAATGAATTTTAATATAAATTTGATATTTTAAATAGAAATTGTTGAAAATTAAGTTTTTTTAATAGAAATATTGTTTTACAATTTAAAAGGTATGGCTGACCAGAATGATAACACTAACCTAGGAAACAATGTTCCTCAAAAGCCTCCACTAGATGATCTAGTATCCCTTAAAAAATGTCCACCAAATGATCCCCTACCCCCTCAAAACCCTCCTTGAATTGAAGATTTGATAGAAGAAAATCTCATCAAACTGAGGGTTTTACAAACCACATATAACAATATACTTGCATTGGCTCCCATGTTATCCATGTTAAATACCATAGTAGATAATATTCAAACACTTACCAATAAACACCATGTTGCTCTTCAGTGGCATGAGAAAATACATTCCATGTTTGATGATGGGTTGGACTATGATGAGGTTGTGGCCCTAAACATAAGTAAAGATGATATAGTTAGCCTTTTTGTGGACCCAAAAACTGGTAAAATAGTAAACCAAAAAAAGCCCAAATTATCAATTAAATGTTGCACAAATGAGGTTATGTCTGCAAACTTTTGGGATCATTGGTCAATGGGTTTTAAGAAACCTCCACACAACAATTTACAGGTGTCATTCTATTTCATTAGAAAATTGTATACCAAATTTTTGTTGCACCTCAAGGTGAACTACTAGAGCATGAGGCCCAACATGGGTGTAGGAGGATGAGCTCCTTAAGATAGACCCTTTTCCCAGTGGAAGAATGTTGGAACTCTTGTCCCCCTTACTAATGTCTTGCCCCCTCCTCCAGTGCAACATCTTGATATAATTATAGAGGTTAGCTCTCACACTATTAGAGCCGACCATAGATTGAGTAGCCTATTGATATCCCAGGCTAGGTTAGTGTTGCCTCCCTGTGTTGATGATGCTGACACAAGTTCATCATTGACGAGATCATCACATGTTTGTGTGCCCCATACTTGCATAACGCGAAATAATATTTTTCTGGTTCCCATAGGTGATCTTTCTGAGTATCAGTTTGTATTTGAGGAGGATGATACACTAGACACATGTAAATGGGCTGCACACCCTAATGTGAGAGAGGAGGGGCATGCAAAGGCATGGAATCCTTCTCTGTTGGTACATGTATACATTTTTTTGTTACAACATATGTGATTTAATGTTAATCTTTATAGAGTAATTTTAACCCATACCAACTTATACATGTATGTGATCTTCATTCATGTTTAGTTGATGACTGAGGAGGAGCTTAGACAGGTTGATAATGTTATGCTCTTGTCTATTTTATTTGTCCTTGAGAGATCTACGGTACATTATGTTGTGTTCTCATTATTTTTTAATTTGATATTGGAGCATATATGGTTTCTAATCTTTCTTTTCTCTTGTAGGTATCACCTGTGAATAGGGGGCGAAGTATGAGGGGTGAGGCAAAGCCCATTGACAAGGGAAATTTAATTAGGTGCTTTGAAAGTGATCAAATATTGATGCATTCTTGTAAAATATTTGTGCTAATGAAATTTAATTACATTATTTATTGTATAGGGCATGGATACTGGTGATAAGTCCATGAAGATTCGACATCACAAACCCTTTGGCATTTCTATTTGTAGTGAGAGCCCCATCATATATATATAAATATCATTTATTTGTTATTTTCGTTATTTTCATAAACAAATTCAAAACTGATTTCTATGATATTAACTACTAGGTTTTTGTATCTCATAAGAAACACATAGTGCATAGGAGGCTAAACATTGGAGTTTTGTATCTTTTCTCACATAGGCATTATATTTAGAGGAGTCACAGAGGTAAGTTTTACCTTGAATTTTTGATTATATATTATACATTTAGTATGCTATGAATTATAATGTTATATTTTAAGTTGCAGATCCATCTAACAAACATACTTTGAACATATACAAGCCACAACCAACCAGGGTCCAAGCATCTTGACATATAAGAGGACTCCTGACCAATAGAAGAGGTCGACAACAGAGATATTTATGATAAATTTTTAATACTATAAATCTTCATTAAAAAAAATATCATTATGCATTTGAGTAATTTAATGTTAGATACATAGAATCATATAAATTTAGTAGTCTAACTTTGGGTTTTCCTTTTTTGTTTTGTAGGAGGCATCTGATCCACCGAGTTCTGTGAGGAGGCTATATTTTGATCATCCACCAACATCATAGGATAGTATAGTTTTCATAGGATGCATCATGAGACATTTTGAGATGGCATATGACACATTGTATACATAAACATTGATATTATACACATTTCAATGGCATGATCAGCAACATTTTGTAAATGGATCTATGTATTTTGATATATATTTACGTAATTTGTCTATGGATACATGAAATTTGATATATATTTGTGTAATTTGTCTATGGATACATGCATCTTGATATATATTTTTGTAATTTATGTGCACAATGGTATAAATATTAATTTAATATAGTATTGTTCAATTTATCATGGATCATGTGTATTATTCATGTTTATGGAATATCATTCATTTTAATAATGGTTGTTATATTCGATTCAAATGCAATAATTTTTGAAGAACATTTTAAGAACCTTTATTATCAAAATTTGATGCAATTTTTAATTTGAAATTATATCATATATGTTTAATTTGAAATGATCTTTGCAATCCCTTAAGATGTCTATAGTTAGCCAAAGCCTTGGCCAATTTGTTCTTAGGAACCCATCTTTGGTGTTACAAGACATTTCAATATGTACTAGTCCTAAACATTATTGGGGCTCTGTGGTCAAAATAGGTGTGTCATTAGGTGTTACTAGGTTATTATAGATCTCAACATGACTACTTTGTAGCATTAGATGTCTCAACAATAGCTCCCATGAGCTTCAAGTTATGACCCTTAGAAGATCGACCTCCAAATGCTCTTAGAGAACCTCTTCGGTACGGGGTGGCCACAAATGTTGGAGGCTCTTTACGACTGGAACAAGGGTGTCACTATGGTTCACCTGCCTATCTGGAGATAATGATGTTGACAATTCAATGCCAATGTCAATGGTTTCAAAGTTGCATAATGATGCACTAATGAACTGAGGCAAACTGTAAGTTTTGGCATCGAGCGAGATCATTGTGCCGAATCCAAATAGAATGTGATCTCTACAAAATGAGATAGGTTATAGTAGGCCTTGAAATGAATGTCCTATAGCATTCAATATTTCACCAATAGCCACCACAAGCTCCAAGTCACGACCCTCAGAAGATCAACCTTCAAACACACTTAGAGCACCTTGGAGACTCTTTAGTATGGGGTGGCCATGAATGTTGGAGGCTCTCCATGATCAGAATAAGGGTGTCACTAGGGTTCACCTTCCCATCCCAAAATAATGATTCTAACAATTTGATGCCAAGATCAATGATTTCAAAGTTGCATAGTGATGCACTAATGAAATGGGGCACATTGCAAGTTTTGCCATTGAGCGAGATCATAGTGCCAAATCCAAATGAAATGTGATCTCTTTGAAATGAGATAGGTTATTGTAGACCTTGACATGAACTTCCTGTAGCATTTGATGTTTTAGTGATAGCCCCCACGAGCTCTGAATTGTGACCCTTAGAAGATCGACCTCCAAATGCACTTAGAACACCTTGGAGACTCTTTGGTATGGGGTGGACATGAATGTTGGAGGCTCTCCATGGCTGGAACAAGGGTGTTGGTTTCACCCACCCATTTGAAGCTAATGGTGCAAATTATTTGATGCCAAGATCAATGATTTCAAAGTTGCACAGTGATGCACCAATGAGCTGAGACATACTACAAGTTTTGGCATTAAGCAATATAGCTATGTTGAATCCAAATAAAATGTGATCTCTCTAAAATGAGATAGGTTATTGTAGGCCTCAACATGAATGTCCTATAGCATTCAATGTTTCACTGATAGCCCTCATGAGCTTAGAGTTACGACCCTCAGAAGATCAACCTCCAAATACACTTAGAGAACCTTGGAGACTCTTCGGTACGAGGTGGCCACGAAAGTTGGAGGCTCTCCAAAGTCAAAAAAGGGGTGTCACTAGTGTTCACTTGTCTATCCAAAGCTAATGGCATTGACGATTTGATTCCAAGGTCAACGGTTTCAAAATTACGCAGTGATGCACCTATGAATTGAGGTACATTGCAAGTTTTGGCATCAAGCAAGATCATTGTACCAAATCCAAGTAGAATGTGATATCTCTAAAATGAGATAGGTTATTGTAGGAATCAACATGACTATCCTGTAACATTCAAAATTTTAGCAATATCCCCCACGAGCTCCAAGTTACGACCCTTAGAAGATCGACCTCCAAATGCACTTAGAGCACCTTGGAGACTCTTCAGTATAGGGTACTAGCAAATGTTGGAGGATCTCTACAACCAGAACAAGGGTGGATTCACCCGCCCATCTAGAGCTAATGAAATTGATAATTTGATGCCAAGATCAACAATTTCAAAGTTACGTAGTGATGCACCTATGAACCAAGGCACACTACAAGTTTTTTCATCGAGTGAGATCATTGTGTCGAATCCAAATGAAATGTGATCTCTCTAAAATGAGATTGGTTATTGTAGGCCTCAACATGAACATCCTATAGCATTAAACATTTCATTGATAGCACCCACAAGCTCTGAGTTATGACCCTCAAAAGATCAACCTCCAAACATGATTAGAGCACCTTGGAGACTCTTTAGTATGAGGTGGTTATGAACATTGGGGATGTCCATGGTTGAGAAAATAGTGTCACTAGGGTTCACCCACCCATTCGGAGCTAATGACACCAATGATTTGATGCCAAGGTCAGCGGTTTCAAAGTTACGTAGTGATGCACTTATGAACTGAGGCACACTGTAAGTTTTGACATCAAGAAAAATTGCTATGCGAAATCCAAACATAATGTGATCTCTTTGAAATGAGATAGGTTATTGTAGAATTTGACATGATTGTCTTGTAGTGCTTGACATTTCACCGATAGCCCCAAAGAGCTCCTAGTTACGACCCTTAGAAGACCGACCTCCAAACACACTTAGAGCACCTTGGAGTCTCCTTGATATGAGGTGGCCGCAAATGTTGGAGGCTCTTCGCAGCTGGAACAAGGGTGTCATTAGGGCTAGTATTAAGTTAAAACATTATTTTTTAGCTCCTTCAAGTTTTTTGATTTGGTCACAGTGCAAGCTTGGTGTTAGTATTAATTAAAATCATAAATTTTTAGGTCTGTCCACATTAATTACATTAAGTAAAAACATCTTTGCTTCTTACATTAAATCAACAAGTTTACATTTAGAATATCTCAAGTGTTTCATCATTATTACATCAATACACAACTACCAAAATCATAGTGTCAAAAATTGTAGTGTCAAAAAAAAAAAAGGATTTTTCTTCATTCTGCTCCTTATTTATTTTTTATCTTCATGCATGGCTACTCTGCATGATGTACCTATGTTCCAATATCATACAAAAAATTAGTAAATAACCATATTAAACAAGATAATCATCAGTTCACTGAATCATTATGAACAAGATAATATAAGAAGTAAATATACCTAGTTAAGTGTTCCTATAGGGTCCTCTCTCTATTTTAGGGTCTTCAACAGGGCTTCAAGATCAACATTAGTAATAGTAATTTTTTATTTATTTTTGGTCTTCGTTGATGCTTCAACAACTTCACGTTTGTTGCTATAATAAGATGTTAATATATGAGAATTATTTTGTGCTTTTGATAGTCTTTTAAAGTAGGAATTTAATTCCTTTTAAGCATGTATGTCTGCAGTCATGTTCCAACAAAAACAAATGAACTAATAGGATATGTGAATCCATCATCATCTATGATTAGTTGTGCAAGATTTTTGTTTACCTCTTATACAATGTGCTAACCAATAATCTAATTCCTCATCATTCCCCTATGGGCACAACCAATGTAAAGATATATCCTGGTTGAAGAAGATCCAATAGATGGTTATGCTCAACCGAACTTTCTATTTCATCATTTCTAATAGAGGGTATAATAGACAATGGATTAAGATAATGTGGAGCCCATGTGTGCTCCCAGTCACTAAACTCACATTGATCTCAATCACACTGAAAATAACTAGAACAAAAGCAAGCTAGTTTTTGTGTCCAAATGGTCCATGTACGAGAATCAGAGCTCTGGAATGAGTGCAGTTTTGATGAGTCTCTAATAGTAGCACAATCTAATCTATCACCTATGGACCCTTCCTCAACCAACCAAAAGAACTTGTGTATTGCTGAATCAAGAGCCCCCCACCCCTCATGATAATGTTGAACTACACAATCAACAATGCTACAAGCATCAAGAAGCTCTGCTCTTGAAATCTTCAATTGCTCCTTAACTAGAGCTCTCTAGGTTACACATGCCTCTGCTCCATCATGTTACCCTTTCCCATGGCCAAACTAAAAAAAACTCCAACTATGAGGCACCCCCCTCTGTATGTGCATCTTACACAACCAATAAAACATGTAAACATTCTTGAATTGACCTGTGCAATAATTTAACTAAATAATATGTCTATCCATAGCAATGTCATGCTCTTGTAAAAATCAAAATAATTATCAAAACAATATTGCACAAACTCGTGAGAGTGAGATCTATCACCACCTATGTAAAAATGGTACTCTAATAATCTTCTAATCATCTTCTACACTATTAGGGGCATGTCTATATGTTATGTGAACAAAAATAGCAATTTGAGTGGGGTTATAATACTAAGACTGTGTCTCATTTTGGGGCTACAATATGTAGTTCTCTGCAAAGTCAAAAACTAATATAATAGTGCCAATGGGAAAAGTATCCTTTACACATTCTAAATTGCTGATCCAACCATTAACACCTATGACTATGTCTTGCATACTAGTAGAAAAGATTTATCTTAAAATTTGAAATAAAACTAGCCACATTGATTTCTTTTGCAACCAATTCACATCTAGAGCCCTCCACTCCCCTCTTCAATGTGTATTTCACTATTTCATATACCATTTTTTTTTTACTATTGTCCTCCCAAGATCTTGTTTGTACCCCTCATAGAAATATGTGTCAAACTTGGATAAGCCACCACATGTTGAACACTTATCATTTAAACAATCATTTCTATAAAAGAAACAACCATCAACTCTAGGACATAAAAATTGATCTAGTAAGTCTCTTGACAATTTTTGAAGCCTACTAGCACCACAATTCTCCAACATTTATTTACTATGCAAAGTAGAATGTGTTGGAAATATGAGAGGAGTAACTGCGAGGGGAGGGGTGAATTAGTTACCACTAAAATAAATCCTAGATCTCTTAGATGTCTATAAAAATCAAAATATAATCTCTGATTAAACTAAATTCTGCTATTACTCAGCAAACACATAGGCACTTAGTTTATACTAGTAGGTGTTGTAATTCGAAAAACATTAAAATAACTCGGTAACTAATTAACATTAAAATATTAAGATATTATCTATGATTAATTTTACATTTAACTTAGTTGTATACACATAAAAGAAATAACATGAACAAAAATGACACCAAGATTTAACGTGGAAACCCAATTTGTGAAAAACTGCCAATTGCAATCTCTCTTTTGAGGTGAGTCGTGTTAGGAGCCAACCCTATTAAAGGTTTCAAAGCACACTATTAGGTGTGACCTTGTTAGAGGATTTGATCACCCTATTAGGAGTGGCCTTGTTAGAGGCCTTTATACACTTCAATCTAGAAATGCCACCTTGTTTGAAGATTTACGAATAGTTGTTAAGCCAACTCTGTTGAGAGATTTAGATCACTACTACAATGGTTAAAGAGTAACAATGAGATGACCTGATTTCTGGTGCAACTAAATTTTTGATTACAGATCTCAATTATGGCTTGTATACTTGATCCTTCCTGATCAAATGTATCTTTGCAACTCAATAAGGATATTGTGCTTATTCTTCTAATTCACTTCCTTTAAGAATCTTCAAATCTTCTATTATATTCCACACATTCAATCCTCAACTTGACCTTATATTTATATCTTATACATTGTCAAGTCAACTTGAATATAAATTATAATACTTAATATTCATCTCCGTAGTTGGTAGAACCAACAAACAAATCAATTGAACTCAATACGCCAAAATAAGAAAATCCTTTGTTAGCCAACCCTGCTCGATAGACACTAACTCAAAATGATTTTCCTGTGTTAACCAAGTGAACTTGGTTAACATTGGTTCCATTAACATTTCCTTCATTAATTGAGTGAGCTTGGTTAACACTCATCTTTTGTAAACTTTCCTTTGATGCTCGAGTGAACTCAATAGACACTATCTTCTGAACTTGGCAAACTCTGAAATGCTCAACAGACACAGGAAACTATCTTCATTGCCTAAGTGAGCTCAACATACACTAACTGGAAATGATATAAAATTTTGTGCAATATCAATGAAAATACACAATTAATCAATTGTTTTCAACAATCTCCCTCATTAGCATTGGTGGCAACACAAAATGTCATAATACAATGAAATTTTTAGAGAAAAATAAATTAAGGAAAATATCCTAAGCTTCATTTTGATTTTCATCATTGAGAACTCCCTCTATTAGTGTGAATTCTCTCTACCTTCAGTTTCTCCCTCTGTCAAGAAAAATCTATCTTCAACATATTTTTTTTATAGCAAACTTTCTTTCTTTGATATTAGACCAAGTTCTTCCTCTTTGACATCTTTGGAAATAATTTTTTTATGAAATATATACTCTCCCTCTTTAATTTTTTTTGGTGAGATATGACAACAAACTTCTCCCTCTTTGACATATCATGCCAAAGACAATATTCAGTGAGTATCAATGTACCTAATGTACTTATTCATTTGCAATGTGCCTTTGTCAATATTGCATAAATTGTTTGATCTTCAACATGCTCTAGTTGATGCACTAGTAAACTACATTTAGTGAGTTTCAGATAGGGGAATGATCCCTAACTTACCTCTTAGATAAAAAAATGCATCCTTAGGTAATGGCTTAGTGAATATGTCTACAATTTATTCTTTAGTATTCACATATTCCAATCTTACCTATTTATCTTGTACCAATTCTCTTGAAAAATGATATTTTCTAGCAATGTGCTTGGTTTTGGTAGTGCATCACAAGATTCTTTGATATATTAATTGCACTAGTGTTATCACAGAATATAATCATCGGATCCTTGATTTCTATATTCATACCTGCCAACAGTTGCGTGAACCAAACAACATTTGAATAATTAATTGTTGTTGCCACATATTCTACTTCTACTGTGGACTGAGAAATAAAATTCTACTTCTTGCTTGTCCAAGACACTAGTCTTTTACCAAGAAAGAATGCTCCACCATTGGTGCTCTTTCTATCATCAACACTTCTTACCCAATTAGCATCTGTGAATGCTTTCAAGTGCAAATTGCCTCCTTTTTTGTACCATAATCCATAGTCTTCAATACCTTTTAGATACCTTATGATTCTCTTGATTGGCATCATATGATTTTCTTTGGGATTTATTAACAATCTTGCCACCATACCAACTGCTAATGCAATATTAGGCCTTGTGTGCACTACATATTCCAATTTTCCAATCATTGATCTGTATGTGGTCTGATCTACTTCTTTGGAATCATAATTTTTGAAAAGCTTATGTCAAGTGGACATAGGTGTTCCAAGCAGTCTCAAATCTTCCATTCCAAACTTCTTTAGTATCTCCTTGATATATTTAGATTGAGTAATATAGATACCATCTTTCTTCTACTAAATCTGCAATCCAACAAAGAATTTTATCTCTCCAAACATGGACATCTCAAGTTCTTTACTCATCTCTTCTGAAAATGTCTTGCATAAGTCATCATTTCCTATAAATAAAGTGTCATCCACAAAGATTTCAGCCAACACAATCTTCTTGTCTAGTCCTTCTTTGATGTACAAGCTACTACTATCATTTGTTCTTTGAAAACCAATATTTATCAAGTAGTTATGGAGTCTTTCATACAAAGCTTTGGGAGCTTGTTTTAGACCATACGATGTTTTTTATAATTTGCATACCATATCCTTTTTTCTAGGATCCACAAAGCCTTCAAGTTTTTCTATGTAGACTTCCTCTTCAAGAATTCCATTCAAGAATGTAGATTTTACATTCATTTGATAAACTTTAAATGCTTTATGTGCTACATATACTAGTAAAGTTCTAACACCTTCTAATCTTGCAACATGAGAAAAAGTTTCATCATAGTCAATACCTTCTTCTTGAGAATAACCTTTACAAACTAACTTGCTTTATTTTTGGAAACTTCTCCGCCTTCATTTAGCTTATTTCTGAAAATCCATTTTGTGCTAATTACATTTTTATCCTTGGGTCTAGGAACAAGAGTCCAAGTCTTATTTCTCTCTATTTGTCCCATTTATTCATTCATAGCCTCAATCTAACTTTCATTATCCAACACATCTTTCACTAATCTATGTTCAAATTTAGCAAGAAAACATGTATCTTTAATTTGTTTCTTGTCATTGTTCCATCTAATTTGTCTCTAATGATCTGATTAGGTGCATGATTCCTTCAGACATATGTTGCTAACATAGGTACTTTGGATTTGAAATTTTTTCCACTAACCTCTTCATGGTCTTCTACATCAAGCTCTGTTCCCACTGTCTCTAACTCGGGTCCATCAGATTTAGTTTGCTCTGGCAATAGCTCAGTAGCTTTTGTCTGTGACTTGAGAGTCCTTCAAACTATGACTTAGGTTGCAATAGTTGCTACTCAATAGCTTTTGGAGATTTTAGGGACTTAGGAGGTAAGGCCTCTTGACTTCCAAATAGATTTGGCAAAGTATCAGGTTTACAGTAAACAAACTTTCTATGATCTTCAGGTTCTTTGTTGCTTTCCTCTTCACTCTTTTTTGCAAACTCATCAATTCTCACATGTGCACTTTCTATGATTTTATGAGTAGATAAATTCAAACATTTGTATGGTTTACTTTTGTAGAAGTATCCTAAGAATATGCCTTCATCACCTTTAACATCAAATTTACCTTTCCTAGATTCCTTCAAGGTATAACATTTGTTACCAAATACTTTCAAGTAACTCACATTAGGTTTTTAGCCATACCATAATTGATAAGGAGTTTGATTTGAATATTTCTTCAACTATACTCTATTCAAGGTATGCATCGTAGTACCGATTGTTTCCTTCTAGTATTTGATTGCAACATTCTTTTCTATCATCAAGGTTCTTGCACAATCCATGATGGATCTATCCCTTCTTTTAGCTATACCATTCTGCTATGGTGTACTAGGGGTTGATACTTGTCTCTTAATTCCTTTTTCAATGTAGAATTCATTGAACTCATTAGAAATGAGTTCACCACCTCTGTCTTATCTCAAACACTTCATATTCTTTCTAGTTTATTTCTCTCCTCTTGCTAGATACCACTTAAATTTTTGAAAGGATTTAGATTTTTCTTTTAGATACATTACAATCATCATTCTAGAATAATCATCAATAAAAAGAATAAAGTACTTATTTCCAATGTAACTCTTGATCCCAATAGGTTCACATAAGTCTTTATGAACTAGCTCCAAGACTTCTTCAGAATGATGGTCCTTGCTTCTGAAACTTGTCTTTCCCATCTTACCAATTTGACAATTTTTGAATAGGCCCATATTGAGTTTCCTCAGGCTAGGAATACCTTTTATTATTTCCTTCTTCCTCATCTGGATTATATCATCAAAGTTCACATGAAATAACCTTTTGTGCCATAACTAGACTTCTTCTACTTGAGAAATTGATCTTGAACTTTCACTGAGATCTAGGTAGAATAGGTTACCTTTTGTTTGTTTTCTAGACCCAACCATATTTCCTTTTCCATCTAGTAGCTTGGCCTTCCCATTCATGAATTCTATCTTGAATCCAATGTTATTCAATTGTACCACAGTTAGTAGATTATGCTTTAGTCCTTCAACCTAGTAAGCATTATCACATCTAAGTTCATTGGTTAGTGAAATACAACCTTTTCCCTTTATGCAACAAGGTTCATTGTTTCCAAATCTCACACTACCACCATCATAATGTTCCACGTGTTCAAATTTTTTTATTTTATCACCAGTCATATGATGTGAGAAGCCACTACCAATAATCCATGTATCATTCTTGCTAACATGAGAGATAAGTGCCATTCTATCTCCTTCATCATTAGATTCATCTTTTACAACAATATTTACCATTTCATCATCTTCACTACTATTTGAATCTTTAGCCATGAAACAAGATTTCTTACTCTTGTCCTTGTAATCCTTGAAATTCTTAAAATCCTTCTTAACTTTGTACTTGTGCTTATTTTCTTCTCCGTCTTCTTTGTTTGGACATCTTGTAGCAATGTATCCAAATTCTTCACAAGAGAAATAGATTAAAGGAATTTTACCTTTATACTTTCCTTTTCCTTTGGGATACCTTCTTGCAAGAAATGCTTTAATGGCTTCAAGATCATTGTTAGAACTATCTTCCCATTCACTTTTAGATTGTTCACTTTTAGATCTTTTAGCTTCCTTCTTGAGTGATACCTTGGCTTCAAACACAGACTCAAGATTACTAGAACTAGAAGTATAATTATCATAGTTATCTAGTTCAAATTCTGTCAATCTTCCAACTAGAGTATCCAAAGTTATCTTATTATTTGGATCACATCTCATCTCTTGAATAGAAAACAATCTAATTACATACATAGGAAGAAGGGTTTTGAGTACCTTGCTTACCGCTATTACATCTTTGATTGTTCCTCCAGAGGCTTTGATAGCACTGACACTGGTTTTGATTCTCTCAACATATTTTGTAATGTTTTCATCTTCTCCCATTTTCATCTGATCAAACTAATCTCTAAAGCTTTCTGCCTTGGCTCTTTTTATGTTATCATCACCTCCATAGAAATCCTTTAGTTTGGTCCACATTTCATGAGTAGTAGCACATCCTTTGACTTCATCAAATTCAACATAGTTAAGAGTTGATGCTATGTCAATCTTCATGATATTATGATTTTGCTTTTCAAAAATTTCTTCTATAGACATTATACTAGTAGGAGCTTTATAATAAGTGTCTAAGTATTTCAAACCTAAATCACTGATGGTTGTTAGATGCAACTTCATAAGGTTTTTCCATGTTGCAAAGTTGTCTCTATTCAACTTGGGAATATCTCTTCTGTAAGACATCTTGATTTTTATCTTAGGTCCTTGAAACCTTCTCTGCAAGCACCAAGAAGCTCTTACACTAATTTTTGGAAACATACGAGGAGTAACTAAGAGGGGAGGGGTGAATTAGTTACCACAAAAAAAATGCTAGATCCATTAGATGTCTATACAAATCAAAATATAATATTTGATCAAACTAAATTTTGTCATTACTTGGCAAACACACAAGCACTCAGTTTATACTAGTAAATATTGCAACTCAATAAACATTGGAATAACTTGACAACTTCTTAACATGAGAACCTTAAGATATTATCTATGATTAATCTTACATTTAACTTAGTTGCATACACATAAAATAAGTAACATGAATACAAATGAAACTAAGATTTAACGTGGAGATCCAATTTGAGAAAAACCACCAATTGCAACTAGTTATTGATTTTCACTCTTCTAAAGTGAGCCCCATTAGGAGGCAACATTCTTAAAGGTTACAAAACACACTATTAGGTGTGACCTTGTTACATGATTTGATCACCATTTTAGGAGTGGCCTTATTAGAGGTCTTTAGACACTTCAATCTAGAAATACCACTTTGTTAGAGGATTTACAAATATCTGTAAAGCCAACTTTGTTAATAGATTTAGATCATTGCTTCAACGGTTAGAGAGTAATAATGAGATGACTTGATTTATAATGCAACTAAATTTTTGATTATAGATCTCAATTTTTACTTGTATATTTGATCCTTCCTGATCAAATTTATCTTTACAACTCAACAAGGATATTCTTCTTATCCTTCTAATTCACTTCCTCTAAGCATCTTCAAATATTCCATTACATTCACACATTCAATCCTCAGCTTGACCTTACATTTATATCTTATACATTTTCAAGTTAGCTTGAATAAAACTTAGAATGCTTAGTATTCATCTCCTCAATGGAATCGAACCAACAAATAAATCAATTGAACTCAATATGCAAAAACAAGAAAATCCTTTGTTAGCCGACCCTACTCGGTAGACACTAACTCAAAATAATTTTCCTGTGTTAACCAAGTGAACTTGGTTAACATTGGTTCCATACAACATTTCCTTTACTAACTAAGTGAGCTTGGTTATCACTCATCTTTTGCAAACTTTCCCTTAATGCTCGAGTGAACTTGGTAGACATTGTCTTCTAAAATTGGCAAACTCTGGAATGCTCGACAGATACAAGAAACTGTCTTCATCACCTAACTGAGCTCAACATACACTAAATGATAGTGATATGACATTTTGTGTAACATAAAAGATAATACACAATTAATCAATTGTTTTCAACATAATGGATGAAGCATAATAGTTCATGGTGCATAGACAACTATACATGATATTTGCAACAACATGTATTTTGAATTTTAAGCGGGACACAATAAAATGGCTTCAAGGATTCAAAATCCTTTTGTGAGATATTCAATCTTGGATGACTCCCCCTAAATTCTTTGAACAAAATAGTTTGACTTATCTCCAAATAATGTTTAGGATGTGATGTGCGGTCTCTAATGCCAATTCTCAACTTCAACATGTCTTTAGAATTGGGTGATACTATTGAGCTAGAGTGCCAAAAATGTGTATTTTCTTGATTCACATCACTGGGTTAACATCTTATCAAAATGTGGAAGTCTCCCCCAAAAATCTCATGTATCATTTTGAAGAGGATCATCACTTCTATCTCATCTAGTAAGTGCTCTTCTCAAAGTAGTATGATTTAGGTTCAAGTCAATACAAGTTTGTCTCATATATCTACCCTTTCTCAAATAATGACATACCAAAAAGGTCGTAATAACCCTTTAAGCAACTCTCTTATCCTTCTCCTTGTACTTTCCCTGATAATATTGAGAGCATTGAAAAATTCTTCACAATAATGGCATTTCTTTCCATTTTCTCATTGACATGAATCTTTAATTTGGAAAGCATAGGTCTAGTCTTTTGCATCTTTAATAACTGCATAAAAAGTTGACA
This sequence comes from Cupressus sempervirens, assembly GCA_028749045.1. Taxonomy (NCBI): domain Eukaryota; kingdom Viridiplantae; phylum Streptophyta; class Pinopsida; order Cupressales; family Cupressaceae; genus Cupressus; species Cupressus sempervirens. Next base: position 417,885,312 of record CM053789.1, on the reverse strand, counting down.
TTGCTCCACCACTATCTTGTTGCCAAAAAACATCTTATATAGTCTTGAATCCCATGATTGAATGGTAATTTATGATTTTTTTCCTTCCAAATTAGTAATAATCATTTCATAAATTTCAATTATCTATTTTGGTGTGCTAGGACCTTCATGTCAATTATAATTAGGAGATATCTAATATTCCTCTGCATTTTCATTTTTGACATGGTCGATCATGGAATTTACGTTATGAACTTGTAAATTTTCATTCTCCAAATTTTTAATCTCAACATTATCATTATCAATTGCTACATCTTTATTCCCCAAATAAACATACTCATTTTCCCGACTCTATGATTTCAACTACGATCAATACATTGTCAACTTGATTCACATTTAACATACCTTATCTCTTCCTTCAATGATTTACCTTTTTCCTTTCCCTATATGTTGCAATGTCTTCATTTGATACCTTCCTTTTGCATTTAGGCTTTTGATGACTACTGCTCTCCATTCAGAAAATAATACCGAGCACCTAATCAAATCTTGTAGCAACATTTTTAGTCAAATGGGCCCTAAACAATCTTTTTTCTCCAAACCTATGAAAATAGCCCCAAAATAATGTGATTGTGATTTTCGGGTCTACAGTGATAGAAAAAATTTAGGGAAAAGTCTACCAGTAAAATAATTTAGGTACCTAATCCCATATCAGGTATCTGATTCAAGATCAGGTACCTGATATGATATCAAGTACTTGAAATGATTGCCCAAAATTTGGAGGGAAATCAACAATTATTATATATTAGTATATTATTATTATTAAATATAACATAGTAAAATATTATTATTATTATTAAATATAATATAGTAATATATTATTATTATTATTATATAATCTAGTAATATATTATTATTATTATATAATATAGTAATGCATAATAATAATAATAATAATAATAATAATAATAATAATAATATAATAGTTATAATAATATAACAATGGGGTTGTAGGCTAGGGTAATTGATGCAATGGGTCCAATGGGATTGTGGGCTAGCCGAAAACCCCATTGGACCCATTCCATCAAATACCTTGTCCCTAGGGGTCCTAGGACCCCTAAGGACACATATCATGATGCAATGGGTTGAATGGGGTCATGGAATAGCCGACAACCCAATTGGACCCATAACATCGATTACCCTATGTCCCTAGGGATCCTAGGAACTCTAGATACACATGTCAAGATGCAATGGGTTGAATGGGGTTGTGAGATAGCCCATAAACCTATTGGACCCATAGCATCGATTACCCTATGTCGCTAGGGGTCCTAGGACTCCTAGGGACACATGTCATGATGCAATGGGTCAACCCTATTTGACCTATAGCATCAATTACCCTATGTGTCTAGGGGTCCTAGGAACCTTAAGGACACATGTCACAATGAAATGGGTTAATAGTGTTGTGGGCTAGCCTACAACCCCATCAAACCATATCATCGATTACCCTATCTCCCTATGGGTCATAGGACCCCTAGGGACACACATCACGATGCAACCCATTGCATGATAACTTTATATCCCTAGGGGTCCTAGGACCCCTAAGGGCACATGTCATGGTGCAATGGGTTGAATGGGGTCATGGGTTAGCCTATGATCCCATTTGACCCATATCATCGATTACCTTATGTCCCTAAGGGTCCTAGGACCCCTAGGGATACATGTCATGATGTAATGGGTCCAATTGGCCCAAGAACCCATTTGACCCATAGCATCAATTACCCTAAGTCCCTAGGGGTCCTTGGACCCCTAAGGACATATGTTGTGATGTAATGGGTCAAATGGAGTCGTAGGATAACCCATGACCCCATTCGACCTATAGCATCTATTACCCTATGTCCCTAGGGCTGCTAGGACCCTCAGGGACATAGGCTAATTTATCATATTGTAATTTAATAAACTATATAATACTATGCGATAATTTTTAATACTATATAATAATATATATTATAGTAATATATATTTAATATAATAATAATAATATATAGATAATATTTATAATATTATAGAGAATATATAATACAATATAATAATATATAGCAGTATGATACTAATATGCTATCCAATCATATTTAATATTATAACAATAAAATTTGTTATATAATAAAAGTAAATAAATAAACAATAAAAGTATTCAAATTTATCATTATATTTTAAATGTGAAACATATTTAAATATGTTTGTTAACTAAATGTGAAAACATATTTCAATATGTTTGTTAACTTTTTGTTTTAAATGTACAACTATTTCCCACCTTCTCAAGTTTTGAATTTTTTTTTGCCGCCACATTTCGGGTACTCTATCTCAAATTGGGTACCTGATTAGGCTTGGTATTTACCAAACCTCTTTGGTCAACTCAAAAAACATGTTTGAGACATGTTTAACTGACATTCAAACTTCAAGTAGCCATTTGACAATATTTTTTTCATCAAAATTCAATGAAATGAAAAAGAGTATTTTGATAAGACTCTCAAGATTCCATCGATATAATTGCTATCAAATTTTGAGTTTGATAAGCATTTATTGGTGAATTTTTAATGAAGATGTCTATAAACTATTGATTGACATACTTCAACATCAATAAAAAAATAGGTATAACTTTCAAATGGTATAACATTTTTGAAATCCAAAAGTTGTGTCGCATTTTATGCTTCACTTAGTATAGGGGAAAAAAAATAAGATTTTTTTTTTTTTTTTGTAAAGTTTTCAATTAGTTAAGATGGTTTGACACGAGAGTTTTTTAATTCTAAAAAAGTTATAGCAGAAAATTCATATTTAATTATTTATTTAGAATAAAAATAGAGAAAAATATGCATCATATCTGTGCATGAGTCTACTTTTTATATCTATTATTATATTAAAAAATATTATCATTTGGTTTTGATTAAGGTGGTTAGACACCTACTTTTTATTTTTGCCCAAATTTTTTGTAGTACTACATTAAAATCCAACATTTTGACAAATCAAATAATTTTGTCGTCAGGTAAGGCATAATATTTTAGAAACTAAATCAATTTGCTATAGATTCTTTTCTTACAACTTTTTGATATAAAGCCCATAACTACTTTAAAATTATGTGTCAAATTAACATAACCCTGATTTGTTGATTCTTCACTACCATTTAAGGCCATAGTTTGGTTGACCATGATCTTGCACATACCCAAAATGCAAAATCAAAAGGAAAACCTACATGTCATTACTGTGGAAAAATCGGACATACAAAAAATGTTTGTAGAAGCAAATGGTAATCAAACTCCTAAACCTAAGCCAAGTAGTAATTGTTCTAAATGTAGATAGGTAGGACATCAAGCTCATGAATGTAAAATAGAAAACATAGATTCAACTAGAAAGTATCTAGATTCCAAGGTCACCACTACAATTGTCAAAAGTATGGACATAAGGCTTATGAGTGCAGTCTTAAGAAGAAATCACACTGGTCACCTAAAAAATAGACTCATGTAGCAAGGAAAAGTAATTGATATGACTGGGATTATAACACATGGTATAATATTCACTATTGTGGAGAGTATGGATACATTCCAAAAAAATTTACAAGAAATGACTAAATGGCGAGATAGTATGTTTTAGTTCTCTCAAAGTGGGACACATAAGTAAGAATTGCAAAACCAAGACATCTACACTAGCACCAAGAAATGAAAATGACAAACCAGAAAAGAAGAAGACATGGATAGATGTAGTAAGAGTTGGAGGCAACAAAGTAAAAGACACTTTGATCACCTAATTTGATGGATTTGGTGATCACACAACATCTCACTTAAAGAAAGAGGTATGTAGGAACTATATACTTAAAAGCTATATTTTACATCAATTCCTAGCATTACAGTGATGAAAAGATATATCTAAATTATTGGATATGCAATGAGAAATGTTAGAAATGAATATCAAGTAAGTATTGAGCATCAATGGTATAGTTTATATTGACTGAGCCTTGTAGTATAAATTGAGTGATCGAGAAGGATTATATATTGACTAAGTAAATTTGTTATGAATGAGTGCATAACTTTGATCAAGCTAAAGTTAAGGACAAGTCCAAATTCCATACACTATCTAAGTATGAGGACATTTATTGTAGACCTAAATTGAAAGATCGAAGGTATTGTTGAGCTGCTGGTTTGGAGGATGCTAAATAATAGGGATCCTTTCGAATCCCTCTTTTGAAAAGATAATCAAGGATCAACTCCAAGGTTTTGGGCAGTCTTGTAACCTGCTAAAACCCACTTAATTGAATATAAATGTGTATGTTTATGAGTAGGCCTTTTCTGGTTCTGAATAATTTTGGATAAACTATTTGATCTATTGCTATTTGAAAAAGTAACCAAAAAAGAAATATATTTTTGGTATTTTCTATTTTTATGATGAATGCAATTTATCGATGCAACTATATGAATTCCTATTTTAACCAAGTGTTAGAAAATAAAAGAATAAAGAGAAGGTAATGTGAGTTTAAAGAAAATATTTGAAAGAGAAATTCCTAATGGACATAAATCATGATAACAACATGTCTACGAATTAAATTGTCAAAAGGGATCGGGTAGGAAACCAATGGAATTAGGAGCAATACTTCCTTAACTCCACTAATGCAATTGTTGATGGGATTTAAATATAAACTGAAAGATGTTTCACATCCCATCAAATTACAAGGCCATGGAAAGTGCGCTCATGCAAGGCAAGACACTATGCAAGAAAAAAATACAATTCATTATGTTAGCAGAAATTGTTAACACGAGGCAAATACTAGAACTAAAAGATCACACAATCATAAAAACACATCAAAACCATTGGCTCCATTATTAATCATGAACATGCATTCATGAAAATAACACATGCTTGCAAGAATAACTACACTTAGAATGAGAGCACCAATATCATATATTATTGCATCAAAATAATGGCCTGGAGTACATATTACATCCATGTATTCATAATAAACCATCTCCTCCATTTGTGTTAGGAGTGAGAGCTCTTAAAATGCAAACTCATGCTAAAAACTAATAAAAAAATCTAATTATATACAAAAAAACTCTCTAAATAGTGTTAAGTAGGTCTCCACCCTTGTTTATATCCATTAATGGGTGCATGAGCCTTTACATGACACAAAAGAATAAAAGAATAAGAAGATAAGAAGAATGCAACTGTAAGATGATCTAAAAGTCTCTAGAAGTTCTAAAAATGGAAGCTTGATCTTCTTTAGGCATTTCTAGGAGTTGAGCTACCATCAAAAAACATTTCTAGTGCATGAGATGATCTAAATTAGGAATTGGCTGTTAACTACTCTCGCACTGCTTCTTCTTCAAAAGTGTCAGCCTGCCTCTATGAAAAGCACAATTGCACACCTTGGTAATAGGTTGCAAAAAATAAAAAATTCTTCTACGTGTCAAAACTAAATTTCTAGTATCTGGGTTTTCTTCCCCTTTACACCAAAATGATGTCTATATTTTTATTCTTGAAGTTCTCTATTATCTTAGCTACTAGTCTACATTCTAGTAGATCCAAATCCTCATATTTATTCTTTACCACTTTCTAGTAATTACTAACTTTGATCTTCATCCTTGCAAAATATTCAAGCTTGGTGTCTAGTTACAAGAATGCTTCTTCATGTTTGAAGGCTTATTTGATGTCATCTTTTGATGAAGCTTATTCAAATGTTCCTTAGAATTTTCAAACTATTGACTGCATTGTAAAACTATTGGTCTTTGACTCATCTTCAAAAATTTTAAAGCATGTGGCATTATAATACCTTTCTAGCTCCAAAAATTTCTCTTGAGTTTGGCCTTTAATCCATTGGATCTCTATATGTAATCCCTCCATTACTTTATTTTCTTCTAATATTTTCTCAATCCAATCATCAAGCTTGTCTAGCTCCTCAGTAGTATACACCTCTCAAAATATGATACCTTTGACCTTTTATTGATTTCAAAGTCTGTAGGTCTTTAGCCCTGGTATGTACTTCATCCATCATCCCAAAATCTTGGTTCACTATGAAAACCAACTTGTTGGAACTCGATTGGATGTGGTGCAATAGGTTCAAGTTTCCTTTTATTATTTGGACACCTTCCTCCTCAAAATTGTCATGCCATTGCTGATATGTTTTCAAAAATGGATCTAACTGCATTCCTATTCCTTTTCTTCCTAGTGTTGCTAAAAGAGAAATCTTTGGATTCTCTAGGACAATGGGTCCCACAACTCCATTCAAATAGCCTCTTAATAGCTCCTTTTTCTTCTACAACATTATCAACTCTAACTCATCCTGGTCCATATGCCTAAGCACTTCCTTCATGCCTATAGTGACCATCACTTTGGTTGTATCCACCATGGGCCTTCCCAACATTACCTCCTTGATTTGGTAATCTTTTAGAGTTAGTTCTTTAGTGTCAACATGAGGGGGAGGAATGACAATATGTGGAAGAAAGTCCTGATCTTGGTTCTTCATTATGAAGGCTAATGTTCTTGCATCACCCTTAGGTGGATTAGGCCTGTCTAATTTTTTGATTAGTTACTTCATTCCTTCTTCCACTATCAAGTCCAACTACCTTTTCTGATGAAACATAACCTCCATCTTCAACCATGCTAGTGTAGTGCTCATGGGTGACATATAATTGGATGAACAGGTTGGTTCTTGAGTAGGCTCCTTTCCCTTGTCACTTCTTTTTGGAGCCTTCTCACATTGAGAAAGACCTTGAGAAGGAATCTCTATCTCCATATCTTGTTGGGCTAAGGTCCCATCCTCAATATCTTGAGGAGATTGTTGAAACCATTGTAGTATTTGTCCTTCCTCTCATACTTCATCATCACATTGCTATTGGAACTCCCCTTCCTCATTTTTTTATTCTTTTTCCTTTTCTTGAGTGCCCAAAGGAAGTGGAGTCATTGACCCTTTATCTAAAAATGCCAAATCTTGAGATGGTGGTTTTGGAATACCTAGAGGTGGAAATTGATTCCAATCCTCTCTTAAGGGTTCACTTGTGGGAGTTTTTTAAATTTTCTTGCCTACCATCTTAGTGCCCAGTGGCATAAATTCAAAGTTAGAAAGGTTGAAGACATCATTTCCTTCACCTTACAACTCTACTATCCATTTTTTCTATTCATCTTCTAAGGTTGAGATTTGGATAGGCTCTCTCAGAGTAGATGGAGGTGTTGCTATATGGAGCTTATTTTCCTCTCTTCTTCTATGGCTTTAGCCAAGGGGGTCCCTTGGCTTAATGGAAAAAATTCTATTTTTTTCCCTCCTTCTTCATCCTTAGTGTCTATGATGGTCTCAAGAACCTATGGGGATAGAGTACTTTTCTTCTTTAGTTTCCTCCTCCATGTTCCCACCATAGTTGTTTCTATTCTTTCTTTCTTTGGAGCCAAGGTAGAGGCTTCTTCCTCTATAGTTTCCATTGGTGGAATCCTCTTCTCCTCTACTTATTTTAGTTGTGCCTACTCTAAAGGCTCATATATAGGCTCTTGTGCTTGAGGATCAACTTGAGGCTCATCTTGTTCTTGTTCATGTTGTTCCTATTATGGAGGTGCTTGAGCTTGAATTGGATGCTTCTTTTCCCTGGGAGCTACCCTTTTCCTTTTATTATCTTGTTCATTTTTGAAGTATTCAACCTCCCACTCATGATGATGCACCATTTCTGGTCTTACTAGGGATTGAGCGAGAAAGGTTGGCATAGTGACCATTACACCTTTACCTTTGATTGGCCTTGATGTGGGTTGTAGGGGGATGCTATGAGGAAGTGGATCCATCCTAAATGGCTTCTTGATCTATTCCTTTGTTAGTTTGACTATGTGTCTGGATCAATGATTTATATCATGGTTCTCATTCCTCCCTATTTCAACATTCATTATTTTCTAGTCATAGATTTTATCTTGGTTGGATAAAGGATGTATAACTTCTTTGGAATCCATTTCCATATTTTTAAGGGGAATCTTCATCATTAGCATATTTTTAGCTAGGTATAGACTCATTCTACAATAATCCCTTATTTGGACATTGCAGTCATCTATGGACTGCTACATTTGGGCCTAAATTGTGATGGAAAACTATTGCAATTGAGACTATCACTTGTCTCCCAAGTGAGAGTACCATGAATTGGCTCTCATTAGACTTTTGCTCACAAATTATAGTAGAAAGGGCATCTATCACAATTGTGACAAAAAAATTTGTCGTAACTTGTAAGATGACAAGGTCAAGGGTTCATCTTCATGGCTATTCGTTGGAATAGATTGTCATAATTGTGATGAATTGCTGAATTATTGATTTTTTTTGGGCGGAAAACATTGAATAAGTATTCTCGAATTCCCCATGAGGACATCACAAAGAGGCTTAAAGTTAGTATGATTCTCTAGGGAAGAAAGAGAAGGAGACGTTCTTGGATGCAACATGTTTCTTCATTGGAGAAAGAAGAAGCGCGACCATTGTAGAATGGGACACTAAGTTCTATGGAACACTTGGTTGGGGAAATCTTTTCAATAGATGTCTACTTGAGAAGGATGAAGATGGTCAAAGAAGAATGCACGATCACTTGAGGGACATGGAGAGGGACATTGCAAATGTACAACCACCATACCACCTTTGGTCTCCAAAGCAGGTTATTGTGGTGAAGTCAATGTCTTCTTGTATATGTATGTATATATACACACATATATACATATACATGTATATATATGTATATACATATACATGTATATATGTATATACATACATACATACGTATACGAGCATCACAAGTACATGACAACAAGATGTAAAGATCACAAGGGCAAGGCAATGAAATGTAGTGATTGCAAGGGCAGGACAAAAAATCCTAGATCTAAACTGATCTCCACAATCCACAAGATCTCTCTATATATACATACATAAATACATAGATATACACACATATGTATACATGCATACATACATATACATACATACATACATTTGCATATGCAATTTTATCACTTTGGAAAATTGTGTTTGATTCTACTAGCTAAGAACAATCAATTGTTCCTGCTATGATATGTTTTTGTAAAATTTCTTGCAAACTCTGCCCATTTATCTTGTTCTACATTATTTTTGTGTAGGATCTTGACGTAAGTCACTTAGCATGGGTTGAGTGAGTTTTATTGTTTTATTATTTAGATTTTGGAATATGTATGCAGTTGGATCATTTTTCTATTGTGCCAAGATCTCTCTGTATATATACATACATATACATATGTATATATGTATATACATATATACATACATATAGATAAACAATAGTAATATATGTATTGCATCTACATTTTCTTTTCTATTTCTTATAAGAGTGTTTCAAGGTTGGGAACCACTTCAACATCCTTTGCATGGTTTAGAGGTAATTTCATTGTGGTAGTGAGAATAACTTTAGTGAAGAGTTGAGTGTAAGGAGTTACTACCTTGAACTTATGCTACAAATTCCAGGGAGCCAAGGGACCCTAAACCTATGCTACATTTTTTGGAGACATGGGAGAAGTTACTACCAGCTTTAGTACTTCATAACATTCTAGATCATATAGTGATGCCCAAATGAACAACACTAGATACTTGGGATCCTCGCAAGGAGACTGCCAATACATGCATGGTTACATCCTTGGCTTCCATTGTTGGGCCAATCTATAGAGCCTTTATATCCAACCATTTGTTATAAATTGGGGAATGTGCTTCATGCTTGGCATGCAAGTGATGCATCTTCATATACAATTTTATCACCTTGGAAAACTATATTTGATCTTGCTAGTTGGGAACAATAGATTGTTCATTTTACTGTACCTAATTTGATAAAAATTATATAGGAATTTGTAATAAACCCAACTAATCAATAAATAGACCAATTTATCTGGGTTATAGCTCAGGCATGTGCTATTCCCATTTATCATGTGGTTGCAATGTTGGAGGCAACATTTTTTCCAAAGTGGTAGCAGGTTTTGTATAATTGGTTTTGTTCAAGTTTTGATTTTAATGAAGTAACAAAGTGGTTTTTAGGGTAAAAAGACTATTTCACCCAAGATTTTTGCTAATGTGAGGATACGAAGTCAGCTCAATGTAGCCCTTGAAATGATAAATTAAGCTATAGAGGGTATGAATGTGGAACAACCTAGGGTTAGAGAGAATGTAATCTATCTTAGGTTGACAAAGAAATTCCAATTTGAGGCATTTCAGCAACAAAAAGTAGCAACAACATATGCTCAACAACAAGCCTTAGCTTCCATGGGCAGTGGGATTCACTTGAATAATTCCATGGATGCACCTCAGTTGTGTTTGAAGGAAGTGATTGAAATACATGCACAAGAACATGCCATCCATTTTTTCCCTAAAGTGAGATGCACACATGATGATCTTTAGGTTGATGGCTTTGGAACTCTTAGTATCTATTTAGATTCTGTAAAATAACAAGTTCTTTCATAATCTAGAGATAGATTGGTGATTTCATCATTGGAGCAACTATTTGAGATGGATTATAATTGAACCGGAGGAAATCATTGATAAACCAAAAATATAATGAAGAAGAAACTTGAAAACTTGTTTAAATGCTGAAATGAAAGCTACAGAGGATCAAACACCTATGCCAGAGTTACAACACAATGTGGAGTTGATTTTAAATAAAAAAAAATAAAAAAGAAGACACAACATAAATCATTATCCATTTGTTTTGATTGTATAGAGCTGCATGTGAAAGAGGGTGGAGAGATTCAAACATTGGTGGAGAGCTTTGAGCTCTGAACATTGGGGGAGATTTCATTGTCATGCCCTTGTGATTGGTGCATTTCATTTCCATGCCCTTACAATCTCTACATGTCATTTTTGTGCCCTTGGTGGAGATCTAGAATTTTGTTGCCATGCCCTTGTGATCACTGGATTTCATTGTCATACCCTTGTGATCTCTACATTTCATTGTCTTGCCCTTGTGATCTCCATGCCCTTGCTCTATGATTTAATTTCTATGTCATACCCTTGTGATCTCTGTGCCCTTTCTCTACAATTTTCTTCAAAGGGAGAAGAGGTACCTATGTAAATGTTCTTTTCTTTTCTGTCTAAACATGTATCTCTTTATATTTCCCCCAACAAGTGATTAAAGAAGCTTCTCTTTATGTATATGTATATATAGACACACACACATGTGTGTGTGTCTATGTATGTATGTATGTATACATTGAGAAGCTTCTCTTTATGTATATGTATGTATATATACATACATACACACATGTGTGTGTACATGTATGTATGCATGTATATATATGTAGATCTCTATAAGAAGCTTCTCTTTATGTATATGAATGTGTATATATACATACATACACACATATGTGTGCGTATATGTGTGTCTGTATGTATTTATATATAAATAGATCTCTTTGTTTAGATACATACATACATACATAGAGATACACACACATGTATGTGTATGTATGTATGTATATATAAATAGATCTCTTTGTTTATATACATACATACATACATAAACACACACACACACACACATGTATGTGTATGTATGTATGTATATATACACATATGTATATACATAGATACATACATACATATACATAGATCACAAGGGCACAACAATGAGAAGCAAAGATCACAATGGCACAACAACAAAATGTAGTGATGACAAGGGCACAATAATGAAATCCTAGATCTTTGTTGATCTCCACAATCCACAAGATCTCTCTATATATATACACATATATGTACATATATATATGTATATATATGGATATACATACATACATACATATATACATACATACATACATACATATATACATACATAGATAGATAGATACACACATAGATATACACATACATACATGTATATACATACATACATATATAAATACATACATACATACATACATTTGCATATGTTATTTTATCATCTTGGAAAACTATATTTGATCTTTACTAAATCACCAAGAGATAATATAATCTATAAGTACAAATTTCTACATACTTAGTTTTGTATGAATAGTTTCAATTGAGTTTGTCCAAGGAGAGTGAGCCTACTCATGATGATAATGACTCTGTGTATTGGGTCTTTAGAGGAGAGAGACTTACAGAAGATTAGATGTTGTTTCTAGCTCAAATGTTCCCAATTCTATGTTCACAACTCAAATGCTCTCCCATGGCCAAAGCTAAAACCATCTTTACTGCATCCAAAATTAAGGAATAAAATACAATTATTGTTGGAATTCTTTTAGAATAATTGAGAGGGGGGGTGAATTGGTTATTCAAGGTCCAGATGTATAAATAAAACTTTTCATAGCTTAATGAACCCATAAACATTTATCTTCATGCATGCATCCATAAGATTATGCAATCACTTAAAACTTTTAGGTTACTATCAAATTAACTTGTAGAAATGTAAACATGAAACATAACAGATTCATTAACCACCAGTAACATGCTACTCTTTTTCACACTTCTAAAGTGATTTCTTATGAAAGGAAAACCTTATTAAAGGTTACAATACACATTGTTAAATGTGACCCTATTAAAGGATTTCAATCATGTTGTTAGGAGTGAGCCTTGTTAGAGGAATTTAGACCATTCACTTGGAATGTCAACTAATTAAAGGATTTACAAATGACTATTATGTCAACCTTAGTCCAAAGGATTTATCCTAATTGATACAATTATTAGAGAGTAACAGTAAGGCTTGATCTGATAACAACTTAGAACTCCATTTGTAGATTATAGATCTCTATTTTAGTCCTTCATTTTGCTTGTCCTACATACATTTCAGCTTTGATAACTTGTTCACCCTTCAAGCATTTATATCCTTAAGCCTTCTTGCTTAACATGCCAATGCAGACTCTTCTCTTAGGTCACTTGATAAAGCAAAACCCTTGACTCCTTGTTTTCCTTAGGTTCTTGCACATGACACACTTTGCTTCTGACCAGCCATTCCTATAAATAGGAAATTAAGATTCTTTGCCACTCATTCTCCATCATCCAATTTAGGGTTAGGATGGATTAGGTAGGATACAATGAATCTACTACTCATTTCATATCTCTTCTAGAAACTTCTCCTTGAGTCCTCTTTGAATTTGCCTAAAAATGGTTTACCTTGAATTCTATGCCACTAGCTCATCAACCTTATCTTCCACCTAGTTCACACATTCCAAGAAAAAAACTTGTCAGCTCAAATCCATCAAATTCATGATCTTTTAAATAATACAACCACTTGGCATTATCTAGCTTCTAATGCTCATTACATACTGTGTTGCTTAATATCCTCTATAAGATCATTCAACATGAACTAAAGTTTACTAGTGGTTGATATCAAGTAAACTTTACTTGACATCCACTATTTTTCTCAGCATACACTAGAATAAACTTTTACTTGGCTCCAATTGATTTTCTGCTCAGCTTGTACTAACTTTTCTCAACACCTACAACCCATTTGGTCAAGCTTGGTAGAAAATTTTTTTGTAACTTGTTCTTCTAAAGTTTCTTAGTGTAACCAACCTTTGTAACCTTAAGTAGATTATCAATGCATCGTGTTATCACTATCTTAATTGATTCTTGTACTTCTTTACAAAATCATAACTTAACCTTTCCTCTATGTGCTATTGTTACATCTTTTGATTAAATCCTCTTCATCAATCAAATAAGTGATAATACTTAAATCATATAAATAGTTGTCTTACCAAAAAATAGCAAGTTTGACATTAATGAAAAAACAATGATTGAAGCATATTGATCATACTTGTATCAATCTGTTCTCAACAATCTCCCATTTTAATAGTCTTCTTTAATCTATTTTCAATAATTATGTCCCCAATGAATAATTGAAATGCATTTTTTTAGATTCCACTTAGAACTGTGTCGATAAATTCGAGAAATTCTACTAGCATGCAAATTAACTTACATTGATTCTAAAGCTTAGGCCCTAACAACAGTCAAAAGGTAAATTGTTGTCAAAGGATGTTTTAAAAAGAAGAAAGAACACATATTTAGAATGAACGTAGATATTAGCAACAATGAAGAAACATATAATCCTCTTATACATAATTAGAGTTATGTCAGAGATGAACTCAAGAAATTGTGCAATTGAGCAATCCAAATCTGACCTTTCAATTACCACACTCTAGCTATCATTATCATTTTATCAAATTGCATAGTAGTTCTAGAGATTTATCCAAATAATAATTACACTCATACAAAAAACTTATACCAGGAGAGATATTAAAATTTGTGGACTATTTGGAATCAATACTACTTTAACAGTAAGATGACTCTATATGGAGCCATAGAGATATACTTTTGGCTTGTGTGTAATTCTTGAAGACCAATTGATATCTCCACTGTTAAAATTATAATATCCCTACTCACTTAGAAGATAAAATCTTGAGATGAGATTTGAATAAAATTATTGTGATATTGTTTTGTAGAAAACTTATATGGATTCATAGCTAATGATCGTAGGCCAAAGGTATTCATGTGTATCATACACTTTTCACATTAAAAGCCCTAGTTACAAAATTTTCTTCTACCACTAGAACAAGTATTCACCCTTGAGTGAGAAACTATATACCATCTATAAAATCCCTTTACTTTTTTGGGACATGTAGCACATTCTATGTTAGTAAAATTTAGGCCTATAGTTATTTGCATTTTTTTTCAAAGATATGAACAATGATTGATTATAATTTCTTGCATTTGTTTCTATATATTACCCTCTATCATTTCCTTCCCTTGGACATTATTTTCATCTTTAATTTCTCAAATATATCCATACAAACCTTCCTTCTACCCCACGATAGGCAAGGACTAGAGCTGTATGCAACCTGTTGGCTCCTGATTTGATAGAATTTAAACAACCTTTTATGATGATAGAAAACCTAGGAATTAGCTAAAAACCATTGTGATTATTTTGCAAAAATCAAAATAAAAGGAACAACTCTGCAAGATTCAGGCAGGTTTACCTCAGGAATTCAACTTTATCCACTTTCAAATTAAGATTCTTAACATGAACTCTAGTAAAAATAGATTGTTGAGCCTTCTTTCTTCTAATTCAATGGTCATAAAGAGATGATAAATAACTATTTCATCAAACCCTAAGCACCATGAATCAAGTACAAGATGGAATTTCACACTTGGATAACATAATTGTAAAAGATTGATTGATTATAATATTTTTGCATTGCACAAAACATCCCATTCATTTAAATTCACAACAATGGCCAATGCCTTATCCATTGGGATATAACTAATAGAGATCACACCTACTTTTGGATCTTATCTTAACACTTTGTGCAAAGATTTATCTATATTCATTTCTAGACCTCATACTTATCATATGTTTACTTGAAACCATAGTGTTCTTTCAAGTTTCATTAAGGATTTACATAATCCATTTGACTATTAGCAAAAATAAATTGAAATATAGTTCAAAGTGAATTACAACTAAAATCCAATAAACTTTTCTATCAAATCTTAGAGAACAAAAAAGAGACAAGATTTGGAAAGAAATCAACTCTCAATATTTGTATTCATTTATTTGAACTGTATACAATTTAGTATTCATTTCTATTAGAAAGATAACACGACAGACCAACAACTGCAACTTTTTGTATTCAATTCTAAAATTGATTTATAATATGCATGGATTGACACAAAATTTACATTTAAGCTCATGCAAAATGAAATAAAAATTGGACCCTCCTCTAGCCTTGGGAAATCACTTATATAGTATGAGTTGCAACAAGCTTCAAGCATAGAGGGAAAAAGACAACTATCCTTAAAATAAAATATTTACAAAATGAAAAAACTATCACAATAGAAAAAATGCATGAGAAGAGACAAATTGATGATCTTTTGATTTAAGAACATAATGGCCTCTTCATTGTTCTCTTTGAGATTGGGCCAATTCTGTTTTAGTAGTTTCTTGTACACCCACTTCTAATTATTGATCTAGCTTCACATGTTATTCTTCAGGCTGTGTGACCACCTACTCTTCATTTACTGTACCATGCTATGATATCTAGATATTTATTGTAACTAATTTGTCATCTACCAAATTATCAGTTTGGGTGGCTATATCCACTATTGTAGTTAGTTGATTTTCTCTCTATCATTTTCTTGAGCTTCTTTATCAACAAACTATATTTCTTCTATGATAGTTGCCTTATCCACAACTATTCCTCAGATTCCATCTGTAATAGTTGCACTACTAGAGAGTAATCTGCCATCCACTTGTTGAAAAATGTGTCATCTAGACAATTATAGTTCAATATTTGTTTCTCCCTCTTCAAAATATCCTTCCCTATCTTCTTTATCTCAACAAAATTTTGTTTGAAAGAATCAAAAAATAATTGCACTTGTACAATTTCCTTAGTGGTCCTTTCAAACCAAATGTAATTCTCTTTATTCACTAATTTATTTAGCCCGATGCTTATTAATTCTTTCAATTCATTTTCCCATTCCTCTTTATCTTTTATCATACCTACACCTTTGAATGTATGGGGGAAAAGATCAATTTTTTCACTAAGATATCTAGAGAGACAAATTTTGTGTTTCCTCTGTAGCAAGTCAAAATTCAATAGATCATTGGCCTAATAAAAAGTTTTTTCTATGTGGTCATTAGAGTGGTCAATAGTAGAGCAACATAGGGCTGTGAGAGCATCATCTTTAGTAATATACTTATTCAAAATAAGTCTCAAGGTGGCTTCACTATTATTTAGCTCATTCCATATCTCCACCAACCTTGACAATTCTAAGTAGAATAGAGGCCAATCTACTCTATCCACTAAGAACAAAATGTTGTCACTAATTCTATCCTCATGTTGGATACCCAAATCAACATCTAATGACCATATCTTAGCCTTATCCTCATTTATCCCATCATCTATATAGAACTCTAGTTATTGAGGCATGCTTGGGATCTCTACAATGGGTTTAGTATTAAAGTTGGCATAGGGGGAGGACTAGCTGCAATTCTAAGTTGTTTAGATTACCTACCTACTTTTCTCTTCCCAACTTGTTTTTTTATGTTTGCAATTTTATTCTTTAGTTGGTATATTTGTCTACCCTTTTCATTATAGGCTTCCAATACCTTTTCAAATTTCTCATTTAATTCTAAGAATTTATTCTTATCTTTAGCAACAACCACAACCCCAAAATTTGCTACTTCCTTATTCATCAAGGAAAATTTTTCACTATCTACCTCTTCTACTATGTATACCATGAGACTACCTGAATGCTTAGAGTTTGAGACCTCCTAAATTTTGGCCTTGTTTTTCTTTTGGATAGACCACATGACTAAGGCCTTATGGTCATCACTATATTTGACCCCTTTATGGGCTTGCAACACTTCATCTTCGGTCCGAAAATTAGTCTCTTTCTCTTTTGTCATTGCATCAAAAAGAACTAAATTAGCAATGCCCTATTTAGGATGTATAAGGACTCCTGAGTCTTTCAAGAATTGTCTTCCCCCTCCAAGGGTTATTTGACTAAATTTCTTTGAAAGGTTAGCCTTAACCTCCTCTTCAATCTTAGAGTCTTGAATAGTAGGTTTTTCTACCTTTCGGGAAGCTTTTATTCTCTCTCTTAAGAGGTCATAGAATCCTTCAGGATCAATACACCTGGCATGAGATTTTGCCATGTTATACCTATCTAAGAACAAATTCAAATGCTTCCATCCTTTCCTTACAAAGACAAAATCATGTGCCACAGTAACAATTGGAAAAAATGTACCCTTCTTAGGCAACTCCCTCTCATCTATAGTGCCTATTTTCCATAACAGTTCAACTATTCCTATCTTCAAAGGCACATGAAATGGAAACACATGAGGCTTTCCCAAAAAGCCATATACTCTTATTAATGTTGAAACATTATAGGGAATTATATCCCCCCAATTATGACTAACTAGTAGCCCTTTTGCATGGTCCTTAGTTTTGACCAATTCTAATAGTGCTTGTGGAATTCTAGGGTTGTCTCCTCTCAAAAGCAATCTAAGCTTTGATGCAAAATATCTGTCAAACCTCACATAACTAGCATTTGTGGCTTCTAAGGTCATATCCACACTCCACAACTATACTGGATTCCTCTCTCCATTCCTAGTTGTTTCCAGCTCCATACCCTTAGAAAAGAAGGCAAGTCCCTTATACAAACATACATACATGAGTAATGAATACCAATAGAAAGGTTTATCCACTTTTCCCCTTGCTATCCCTACCAAACCGTTGTGAATTTCCTTTGCAAGAAAAGTAGCAAAATCTAGAATAGTGCTCATTCCAAATTGAAGAGTTTGAGCCATTATGAGGACAATTGAGCTTGGGATTTGCTTAGCTTCATCCATTTAAAAAATCTTATGAAGAGAAGTATATAATGTCTGAGCCCTAGGGTTAAAATGTCTTCTCAATAATGGCTCGGGTGTGCTAGTAGTAATCATAGACAAAGTTCTAACTTTAGCAACATGCTCTTGCAATGGCCCTATCCTCAAATATATTCTTTGTGCATCATATCTTGCTTGCAAATCATCCATATCAATGATTTCATGCACAATGTGGTTAGGGTTGAGGTTAAAAACCTCATTGATTAGCTCAAAGCAAACCCTAAAAAGATTCACTCCATAATGATTCTTCACCCACCCTGTGATAGGATCATATTTCTTAGCCAAGTCAGTCAATAGATCACTATCAAAGAAAACTGTAGGGACTGTTAATCTTCCAATGTCGAATTCCTAGACATTTCTCATGGGGGTGTCTAAATTCCTTTCAAAAAAACATTTTTTGAATAATTGCAAACCCCCGATAGACACTTGGGCATCTCTTACCCAGTTTGCCCTATCATAGAAACCCTCATTGAAAACTGCCCTAGGATTCTTAGGAATAAGCTCCCTTCCTTTAGTTATTTCATTTATTGATAAGGGAAATTGTTCTAGGAAATCATCATCCACAACCCTTTTTAAGTAATTGGTTTGTCCAAAAAATTCCTTCCGTGGAGGCATCTTTTAAAATTTTAAACTTCCCAAACACCAAGTTCTTGATTTTTATTGGTTATAGATTACTTACCTACTAAAATTTTCCCTTCTTCTTTCATAACTTTCTCTGAAAATTTGTTGAGATCACTCTGAAATTCCATGCCCTAGCTTTGGAAGTCTTTTCATGCTGAGAAAATTTGCAATTTTGTGACTCAGTAATGGAAAATTTTCATGTTATACCTATGCATTAAGGTCATACGAAAGAACTCTAAATCATATTAACTCTTGTAGCCATTATTTTCCTATTTGTGCTTCAACTTTGAATTTAACCCGTTGATTCTATGTTGATCAAATGACTTTATTTGAAAACACAAAAAACTTTTAAAATTTTAGAGCACTCGACCACGTGTAAAAAGGGCACATGCCTGCATCATTTAAAATTCTTGCAACTTCTTATTGCAAGCATGCACTCTCTGTCAATTTTTCCCAGATCGACAGTGAGCCAAAATTATTTTCTCTAATGGCCCACTTAGTTGGCTTAACTAATAAAATATCATCTTTTAATGAATGTGCTTTGACTAATTTGAGTGTAGCATTTAAAGTTTTTGTGCCCATGACATCACTGCTTCCAACTTGGCATACTTGTCACCCACTACCAAAGAGTGTGCTTTACTTCATCTAACCCTTTCAACATGGCATGACTCAGCATTCCTTTCAAGGCTTGGTCCTACTTTTCCATGCATCACAAAGTTGCTTGCCCGCATTATTAAAAAGTCGAGCAGTTCCATATTGTGGGCAAGCCCTAACCCTCAATCTTGTTTAAATCTATGGTGATTAAAAATCTTACATGACTATATACCTAGTCAGCTAGACAAACCAATGAGACACTTTCTTGGTATTCCAACTCACCTGAAAACTACCATGGAAGACAAGCTATTATTATCTTCTGAGAAAGGCAGGCCCATGATGTCACACTGTGCCACACATCACGAAGGGGCTTGCTCACATTGCTTAAAACTTGCGTACTTTCAAATTATGGGCAAGCTCCAACCCTTGATTCTTGCTAAATCAATGATCACAAAATCTAGATTGTAAAGTACTAATATAACTAAAAGACCAACCAATGACATCATAGGAAATTCAAAACGTGTAGGGGGAACATCGACAATTCTGCAAAAGGTCTGACTGATTCTAACAACAAAGAACTTTTGTGGCACCTTGAGATTTGAACATCAGTAGGGGCTATGTGCTGAAAATGCACTTTTGTACAATATTTAAAGACCTTGCAACTCCATATTGTAGGCAAGCCCCAACCCTCGATCTCAAAAGGATCTATGGTGCTCGAAAGATATTTTAATTAAGACAAGCTTTATAAGGTTTATCAAAAATATTAAAAGGTCATTCTTACGTAAATAAACCTTTTAGGATAAAAATTTCCCACCGAAATTTATTTGAAATGATACTTTCTAAGGCTTTCAAAGGCTAGGGCCAAACAGGGCAAGGTACAAGGTTGCTTGGTGAATTTTCCCTAGGGTTTTGACCAAATTTCAAATTATTTGGGGTACACATTTAGGGTTCTTCACTGCTGAATACAATAAAACAAGGGTGGTGAAAAACTAGGCCAACAGTGGCTCTGTCTGGGGACAATGAATAAGCAAGATTCATATGAGGGCTTAGAATCTCTGGGAGAAGCAGACCACAAGCTTGACATCATAATTGTGACAACTCAGAGAGAGCAAAAACATAGAAGAAAATAAACTATAGGGACTGTACAAAAGACACAAATATTATACAAAATATACAAGGAAACCTAGACTACTGTTCATGGAGAAAATGAGTATTTTTCAAGAAAAATACCTCTTCAAGAACTATCCATGAATTGGCAGTTCAAGAATGTTGCATGATAGATCTTTGAGAATATAAGAATCTTCTCCCCATGTGTTTTCAATCAGATAGGGGCCTAACCATATGGGATCAAACTTACCATGTTTTCCTTTATCCTCTATCCTGGCATTCCACATAAGGACTAAATCTCCATCTTCAAATTTCTTGCTCACTATCCTTTTATCATAGAATGCTTTAACCTATAGTTGCAACTTTTGGTTTCTGATTGGTGCTTCTTTTATGGTCTCTGTTAGGCCAACTAGTTCATCCAATATTTCTTGCATATCATCAATGATATCCTCATCATACATTTAAATGTAATTATATAGACCAACTAGGTTGTTCTGAGGCATTCTTGCTTGAATTCCATATACCACATCAAATGGAGCTACACCAATGGCTTTCTTCATAGTTACCCTGTCAGCCCATATTGCTAACTGTAACTTGGAATCCCATGCTTTCTTATTATCATCCAATGTCCTTTTTATTATTTTCAAAAAACTCTTATTTGTAAATTCAGCTTGTCCATTTCCTTGTGGATGATATGGGGAAGATGTTGATCTAGTGATTCCATTTTTTTCACAGAATTTTTTGAATTCTTCAGAACTAAAGCACATTGCATTATCTATTACAATTTTCTAAGGACAACCAAATCTAGAAATAATGTTATTCAACAAGAAATTGTTAATGACTTTACTAGTGGCATTTCTTGCAGGGATGACTTCTACCCACTTTGTGAAATAATTCGTAACAACTAGAACCCAACAATAGCTAGTACTAGATTTGGGAGAGATTTCACCTATGAAATCCATACCCCATTGTTGAAAAAGTGCTTGGACTTCAACTGGCTTTAATGGAGTATTACTTGAGAATTTCAATTTTCCAACAAATCTTTGGCATGCATCACATTTTCTAATCATGATTTGGGCATCCTTGAAAAAAGAGGGCCACCAAAATCCTGCTCTCATCTCCTTATGTGCAGTAGTCTTAGCCATATAGTGTCCTCCACAAACTCCAACATGCATTTCATTTAAAACTTCTTATGCCTTCTCTTGATCAATACACTTCAGTAACACTCCCTCAAAATTTCTCCACCATAGACCGCCTTTGACAATTATGTATCTGATAGCTTGTAATTTAATACTCCTCCTTTCATTTTCTGTTGATTGGGAAGGAGCTTCCATGTGTTGAAGATAATATATAACATTTACATACCAATCACAATGATCCATGTCACATAAGTTAGATATGAGGTCATCAACTACCACATTTATCTGATTAGGATCCAAATTAGATTCAGCCATAAGTTTAGCCAAAGCTTGGCCTCTTACCAACTTAGTTATCTATATTTTGATATTAAACTCTTGGATCCTATTTATCCATCTACATCTTCTCCCTGACACTTCTTGCTGAGAAAATATGTCTTTGATAGCAGCACTAGGCACAAATGTAATGACAATAACACCTATCAAGTAGCATCTATAAGCCTTAACAACTTTTACTAAAGCATATGCTTGTTTTTAATTTATCTCATATTTCAATTTAGTAGGTTGTAGTGACTTATTGAAAAAAGCAATGGGTTGTTCATATCCTTCTTCATTTTTCTGCAACAAGACTACAACTACAATGTGAAAAGATGCAAAAGAGAATATATGCATGGGTTTTGTGCAATTTGGAGTTCTAAGGATTGGAGCATTTTTTATGGTAGTTTTAATATCCTGAAATGCCTATGAAGGTTCACCATCCCAGCTGACTATTGCTCCTTTCTTAAGCATTTTGAAATAGGCCTTTTAATTTCAGCAAAGTTTGTAACAAACCTCCTCAGAAAATTGACTTGTCCAAAGAAAGACTGTATCCCTTTCACATTTTTTGGCTTTGGCACCTTATCAATGGTTGCCACTCTCTTAGGATCTATCTTTACACCATCTTTTGACACTATATGTCCTAATAATCTGCCTTCTGTCACCCCAAAAGTACATTTCTTTGGGTTTAATGATACTCCATATTCCAAAGCTTTGATAAAAAATATCTTCAAATGCCTATAGTGATCCTCAGCCTTCTTAGAATAGGCTGTAAGGTCATCTTGGTATACAACCATAAATTTGTTGGTATAATCATGAAATGCGACATCCATAGCTCTTTGGAAAGTAGCTCCTACATTAATCAAGCCAAATGACATCCTTACATATACATAGGTTCCGCATGGGGTTGTGAAGGCTCTCTTAAATTGTTCATTTTCCTTTAATAGAACTTTATTATACCTAGAGAAACCATCCATCATGGACATTAGCTTAGAACTAGTTACTTGCTACAACATGGCTTCCATATTTGGTAATCCATAATTATCCTTCAAGGATGCAATGTTCAAATTCTTAAAATCCACATATAATCTTATGTCTCCATTTTTCTTTCTGACAGGTACCAAATTTGAAACCCAGGTGGAATGTCTAATTGGTTTGATAATCCCACCATCCCTTAACTTCATCAATTCTTCTTGCATTTTGGAAGCTAGGGTAGGATTTACTGGTCTTTGTTTCTATTTGAAAGGTTTTACATTATCCTTTAGTGGTATGACATGTTGGAACAAATCTTCCCTATAAGCCTTAAGGTCATCATATGACCATGCAAAAACATGTCTATACTTCCTAAGCAAGTTAATTAATGGTTTTTTGATTTCAACAAGAAAATTTTGGCCAATATAAACCTTTTTGGGAGCTTCATCAGAGGTTTATCTCTTCTAATTCCTGAGGCTTAGGCTCCTTAACTCCTAGTTTGACTCTATCTTGATTATCAAAAATACTTTCCAAAACCACTAACCCCTTAGGCACCTTGTTGGTTTTCAACTGCATAATCTCGTGGCCAAAAATGGTTTCCTTACCATCTATAGTTTCAATTAAATCACTGCAATCCATTTCTTGACCATGTTATTTGTCTTCATTTAACAAAAAATTTATAATGTCTTTGTCATCTTCAAAGACTTGCCAATTTTCAATATTATTAGGTATTGAAGGTCTACTTTGTACCTCATTTTGAGAGATTCCTACAAATGATATCTCCTTGGGTTTGTTTGCTATATTTTCAAATAAGTCTGCCATCTTATTTTGACTTCTATCTCTGCATGAGATACCAAATGCATCAAAAAATTCTATCTTATCCCAAACTGCATTTCTATATTGTTTCAACCTTTTGTTTTTAGAGGCATAAGTTCCCCTTATCTATGAAATGACCAGTTTAGAATCACCTATAACATGTAGTTTCTTGATTCCATGATGGGTAGCAACTTTCAATCCTAGCAACAAGGCCTCATACTCTGCTATGTTATTTGTGCAAGAAAACTTTAAAGTGAAAGAGTATCTGAAAGTATTTTTCTCAGGAGAAACAAAAACTACCCCTACCCCTGAACCTTCTTTTGAACTTGCCCCATCAAAAAAAATTGTCCATAATATCGGTGAGTCCATACAACACTCAACTTCATGTTCAATTACATTAGGCAATTTCTCAACTTCTTGTGTAATCAATTCTGCTTTCAATGCAATCACACCAGTGTCTAAGAAATAAGTTGAGTCTGTCAATTTCCTCCCCTAAAAGGTGACTAACCCTTGGCTCTCTATCCACTTTGATAGCCTTATCTCCTATATGAAAAGTTACATAAGTTAAATCACATTGTAGGCTTCCTCCCATAGAAACACTCCATTTTCAAGAGAGCAACATTCCATAATGTGGAGGAATATCAACTACAAAGACTGACATAGTTAGTTCCACCTTAGGGTATGTAGCTAGTCTAAATGGTAAAGCAATGATAGTTCCTATAACTAGAACTTCCCTAGCATCCATACCTCTACATCTACCTTGCTTTGTGTCTACTTTCAAACCTAATGCTTCCATTATCTTGAAAGGCATAATGGTATTAGAGGCTCCTGAATCTATCATGCAATTTTTTAGGGTCTTTTTGTTTATGATCAGACTGAGGAAAAATGGGTCAATATCTTCTATATATGCCATTGAGGAATCATCTAAATTTTTTTTAGGAATCTGAGATATGATACCACTGTCTTCAACTACCAATGGGGTTTTCTGAATAAAAATTTGTTCTACGACATCATTGTTGTTTCCTAACCCTCCCAACCATGATAAATCCTTGCTTTTATGCTCTTCAATTCTAAGAGGTTCAAACAAAGGAACTTTTATAGTTATTTGGGAAAACATGGATATCATATCAACAGGTTCAACAATAGTGGGTTTTACAAGAATACCTAGAGTTGAAGTCTTTTGAACAACAGGCACCATTGTTTGTTTGATAGTATCAGGTTCTGATTTATTTCCTTGCACAACTACTTTTGTTGTTTCATTTATTTGAAATTGGACCTTCTTTTTTGGTTCCCACTTCGTAGTCTTGTTATCTTTGATCTTAGGCACATCTATATTGACCTTCTTACTTTCATCATTCATCTTATGGTTAATATCTTTAATGAATACACTAGATGGCTTGCCTGTATCATTATTTACTATTCTATTCCTCAAATTGTAGTTGCTATGAACTTGGGAAATCATTTCTACTGTGATTATGTCAATCTCCTCTTTAGAGGGCATTCTTAAGCTTATATGACCTACATCAAAAGATGTAACACATACCTTATCTTCATCATAACCCTCATCATCTAAAAGCACTTGCTGATGATGTAAATGATAAACAATTCTATGAATGGTAATATCATTTTTAGATTCTTTAGAATTAGAATCTATAAAATCATCACACATGCTTACCATATTGCAACTTATATCATCATGGCTTTTCTCTTCATCTTCTTCTTCAAGTTGTACACCTTGATCTGGGGAAAATGATTGATAAACAACACAATAATTAGAAGAATGAGGTGATTGACATACAATGAACCATGGTACATCATCATTCATATTCACAGTATTCCTTTGCAAGGGGTCTGGGGTACCCTTATCCTTCACATTTTGTGTCTGGTTAGGGACTGGTTTACCATCTTTCCATTGGGTGGTGTAAGGGTAATTTTGCATTCTAGGTTGCCTATTGAAAATGTTATTATTCACAAAGGCCTTTTCTCCAACATTAGGCTTATGTGCATTGAAACTAGTTGGGTTCATCTTTTTCAGAAACTCTAGCACTTGACCTATTGTAGGTTCTTCATGTTTCGTTCATGTAGGAGTTTTATCAGCTTCTTTTCTGTTATTATTTTTTGGATTAAATAATTTTAGATCATCCCTTCTCCCAAGCTTGCCTAAATCTTTCCTATTATTCTCAATATTTGCTACAACCTTATAAGCATCCCTCAAAGTTTTAGGATCTTTATCTCTCATCTGATAAGCCATTTTGCTATCAAATGCATTAAAATATGTTGTCAGACAAACATCTTCATTCAATCTCATGACCTAAAATAATTTATACATACCTTTCTGGAATCTTGCATTGAAATCAAATCTAGATTCATTAGGGTTTTTCTTGATGTTATTGAATTCATTTAACATGAACCCAGCATTGGTATTATCTCCATACTGCTCTTTAAATAATTTCTCCAAGTCACTCCATGAGGTGATACTATCATCAGGCAACCTTCTAAACCAATCCCTTGCATCCTCAATCAGTGAATGAACAAATAACTTCATTACCATGTCTTCATGTTCAATTTCATAGTCATTTAGCATATCTATGAATATTCTCAAATTTTCTTCACCTATAACCGTGTTATTTCTAGAGAACTATACAACCTTATCACTCAAATCAAAAGATATGGGATGTGGAGCACCAGGGATACCTGCAAATGAGATTTGTCTATATTTTTCCATATATATAGGTTTCTTCTAAAAACCGACAACATTTGAGGTACTTGCTACATTGGCTTGGTTAGGGACTACATTTTGAGTTTGTTGATGTTGGGAAAAGGGGCTTTGGGTGCTAATGGTGGATGATGAGGTAGGGGCAGATTGAGATATTCCCTGAGTTGAGATTATTGGACCACTAGCCAGTGGAGAAGTTGTAGATGGGATAGACAAATTTGGTCATGAAGCAAGTGCATAATTAATTTTTATGAACTTGATTTTTCTCCTAGTTTCTACAGCTTGAGCTTCATTCTCCACTTTCTCAAGTTCTTTTGCAAGATCTTCCTTCTCCTTTCTAGCCTTTTCCAAATATAGATCCAGTTTTGACATGGAAATGTTTACAGACTTGATTGGTAGAGCTTGAGGTTCATTTATTTGGATTCCTATGGCTTTGTGTTTTCCTTTATCTGTAGCTTTCACAGTGGGTTCTACAAGGTCTACCTGAACAGGTTTATAAGCTTGAACCTGAGTAATAACAGGTTCTTGTCTTCAACCTTAGATCTCAAAGTATTTACATGTCCAAACACATCAACATGAAGGACTATAGTCCTCTCTTCTAATTTCTTATTTTGTTCTTTTAAAATAGCCATCCTTCTGAGCAGAGTATCTCTTTCTACTATAGCATTCAAGTTGTCTTGCTCTCTTTCTTTTTCCAAATGAATACACATAGCTTCTTCTTCAGCAACCCATTTCTTTAGAACTCCTATCTCAAATTGCACTTCTTTAGGGTCTATAGAAGTAGCTTCTAAATTAGCAGGATCATCCAGATCTATAAGATTGGGCTCCATGTATGGGGCTTCTTTGTGATGAAAAGGATCATCAAATGAACTCCTAAATCCTAGCCTTCATTTCATATCTGCTATGAGATTTGGCCTTGGTGAAGCATTTCCTATTGGTGACATGTCCTTGTCCTAAAAAACTCTCTTATCTGGTAATGGGGTACTAAATACTCCTCCCAAGAGTCTTGTAGTTTTTGATTCAGAGCTAAGTGAAGAAAATTCTCTCCCTACCATTGGTTGGTATTGGGAATTGACTGATGCATTACTCCTTAGTTTCCAGGTAGGGTTTGGGTTTGTCCTTTTCTTATTGAGGTTCTTCCTACCACCTTGGGGCAAATCAGTATACATTGGTACATCAAGATTGGCTCTCATGTAAGCTCTTGTGTTCTTTCTCTTGTTAGCCATATTCACCTCTTTAAAATAAGCATTAGCTTCAAAACCTTGACTGAGTCACCACCCTATTCTTGGGAAAGTATATAATGACAATTATTCCTAGCTTGAAGGAAAAACACAAACAAAAATGGAAGTATCTGACACAGATGGACCAATTACTGAGATTATAAGACTGCAACTCTTGCTTGTAGATAAGACACTTGGAAAGGCTGGATATGTCAGTGCATCTTCATGGCATTTGGATTTTTCTTTCTTTCTTTTATAAATTCTCAAGGTTTGTCACTAAGACACCCTCTTGAAACCCATGAACAATACTAAATAGTATGACACACATGTACACAACAGGACCAAAAAAAACTACAGTTCTTTTCACAAAAATGTTGGACAATTCCCCAACGGAGTCGCCATTTTTTTGGTGTTTTAAAACTATTGAACAACAAAATGCTCAATACCAAATGATATCACTCACACAATCTAAGGATTAGCCAATTCTTATTAACAATTATAGGTGCCAACCATTTGGACCCAACTTCAACAAAACCAAGGGTGGTTTTCTACTCTTTAATCTCCAAATCTGTGTAGGTAACAATTACATCTCCCTCTCGACCAATTTGTCTAAGCTATTCTCTTAGAGATGTTTCATCATCAATTCTTATTGGAGATTGGCTTGGGGAATATTGCTCCATTTGAGAAGAAGAACCTTGCTCTAATTTTTGTCTTTTTGGAGCACTGGCCGTAGGTGGGCTTTCTAGCCTTGACCTTTGCTATAGGGGAACCTATTGCACATTTTTAACCATCACATAACCTGCTCTTTTCTGCAAAGTATACTGACTAGGAGACACCATATTTCTACTATTTAGTCTCCTCTACACCTCTACAACCTTGTTTGGTAAGCCTTGACATATGCATCCTTCTTCTTATTCATGGCTTGTATTATCATAATAGAATTATTCATCAATGCTTGCATCTTGGCTCCCCAATACTTCTTATCTTTCAATGGATCATAATGGGCGTCAAAAGCATTAATGAATTCTAGGGTTTTGCTAAATACTATCCATTTCTCCTTTCTCAATTCTTGTTCTTGCAAAGTAAAAACATTTCTAATCACATCCCCTGGGTAGTAAACTTGTTGCACCATTTGGGAAGCTTTGATTCTCTCTCTTAAGAGGTCATAGAATCCTTTAGGATCAATAAACCTGGCATGAGATTCTGAAATGTTATATTTATCTAAGAACAAATTCAAATGCTTCTATCCTTTCCTTAAAAAGACAAAATCACGTGCCACAGTAACAATTGGAAAAAATGTACCGTTCTTAGGCAACTCCCTCTCATCTATAGTGCCTATTTTCCATAATAGCTCAGCTATTCCTATCTTCAAAGGCACACGAAATGGCAGAACATGAAGATTTTCCAAAAATCCATATACTTTTATTACTATTGAAACATTATAGGGAATTATATCCCCCCAATTGTGACTAACCAATAGCCCTTTTGCATGGTCCTTGGTTCTGACCAATTCTAATAGTGCCTGTGGAATTCTAGGGCTATCTCCTCTCAAAAAAAATCTAAGCTTTGATGCAAAATATCTGTCAAACCTCACATAACTGGAATCTATGGCTTCTGAGGTCATATCCACACTCCACAACTGTACTGGATTCATCTCTCCATTCCTAGTTGTTTCTAGCTCCATACCCTTAGAAAAGAAGGCAAGTCCCTTATAAAAAATATACATACATGAGCAATGAATACCAATAGAAAGGTTTATCCACTTTTCCCCTTGCTATCCCCACTTAACCATTGTGAATTTCCTTTGCAAGAAAAGTAGCAAAATCTAGAATAGTGCTCATTCCAAATTGAAGAGTTTGAGCCATTATGAGGACAATTGAGCATGGAATTTTCTTGGCGTCATCCATTCCAAAAATATTACAAAGAGAAGTATATAATGTCTAAGCCCTAGGGTTAAAATGTCTCTTACCCAGTTTTCCCTATCATAGAAACCCTACCATAGACACTTGGGCATCTCTTACCCAGTTTTCCCTATCATAGAAAACCTCATCGACAACTACCCTAGGGTTCCTAGAAATGAGCTCCCTTCCTTTAGTTATTTCATTTATTGATAAGGGAAATTGTTCTAGGAAATCGTCATGCACAACCCTTTTTAAGTAATTAGTTTGTCCAAAAAATTCCTTCCGTGGAGGCATCTTTTAAATTTTTAAAACTTCCCAAACACCAAGTTCTTGATTTTTACTAGTTATAGATTACTTACCTGCTAAAATTTGTCCTTCTTCTTTCGTAACTTTCTTTGCAAATTTGTTGAAATCACTATGAAATTCTGTGTCCTAGCTCTGGAAGTCTTTTCACATTGAGAAAATATGCAATTTTGTGACTCAGTAATGGAAAATTTTCATGTTATACCTATGCATTAAGGTCGCACGAAAGAACTCTAAATCATATTAAATCCTATAGTCATTATTTTTGTGTTTGTGCTTCAACTTTGAATTTCACCTGTTGATTCTATGATGATTGGAGGGCTTTATTTGAAAACACAAAAATCTTTTAAAATTTTAGAGCACTCGGCCACGTGTCAAAAGGGTGCATGCCTGGATTATTTAAAATTCTTGCAACTTCTTATTGTGAGCATGCACTCTTCATCAATTTTGCCCAGATCCACAGTGAGCCAAAATTCTTTTCTCTGATAACCCACTCAGCTTGCTTAACCAATATAATATAATCTTTTAACCAATGTTCTCTGACTAATCTGAGTGTAGCATTTAAAGTTTCTGCACCTATGACATCATTGCTTTCAACTTGGCATACTTGTCACCTACTACCAAAGAGTGTGCTTTACTTCATCTGACCCTTCCAGCATGGCATGACTCAGCATTCCTTTCAAGGCTTGGTCCCACTTTGCCATGTTTCATAAAGGTGCTTGCCCACATTATTTAAAAGTCGAGCAATTCCATATTGTGGGCAAGCCCTAACCCTCGATCTTGTTTAAATCTATGGTGATTAAAAATCTTGCATGATTATATACCTAGTCAGTTGGATGGGCCAATGAGACACTTCCTTGGTATTCCAAGTCACTTGACAACTGCCACGGAAGACAAGCTATTATTATATTCTAAGAAAGGTGGGCCCACGATGTCACATTGTGCGACGCGTCATGAAGGGGCTTGCCTGCATTTCTTAAAACTCACATACTTTCAAATTGCGGGCAAGCCCTAGCCCTTGATTCTTGCTAAATCAATGATCGCAAAATCTGGATTGCAAAGTACTTATATCACTAAAATACCAACCAATGATATTGCAAGAAATTCAAAACGTTCATGGGGAATACTGACAACTCTGCAAAAGGTTTGACTGATTCTGACAACAAAAAACTTTTGTGGTGCCCTGAGGTTTGAATGTCAGCAGGGGCTACATGTTGAAAAGGTGCTTTCCTACAATATTTAAAGACCTTGCAGCTCCATATTGCAGGCAAGCCCTAGCCCTTGATCTCAAAAGGATCTACGGTGCTCAAAAGATATTGCAATTAAGACAAGATTTATAAGGTTTATCAAAAAGATTAAAAGGTCATTCTTACATAAATAAACCTTTTAGGATAAAAATGTCCCGCCAAAATTTATTTTAAATGATACTTTCTAAGGTTTTCAAAGGCTAGGGCCAAACAAGGCAAGGTACAATGTTACTTGGTGAATTTTCCTTAGGGTTTTGACCAAATTTCAAATTATTTGGGGTACACATTTATTGTTTTTCACTGCTGAATACAACAAAAGAAGGGTGGTAAAAAACTAGGCCAACATAGTGTTTGAGCAATAATGAAAACTAGGGATCCTTAGATATGATCTTGCTCATCCATCTTCAAAAGTCTATAGAGAGAGAATTATAGTGCTTGTATCCTTGGGTTAAAATATTTCTTTAGTAATGGTTCTGCAGTATTGGCTATTACTAGTGGCAGGTGCCCTATCTTTAGAAGATGCTCTTAGAATGGCCCTGTCCTTAGATATATCCTCTCAACATCATACCTTGCCTATAGGTTATCTAGATTAATCTTTTCACACAATGCATGGTTAGGGTTTAACATGAAAGCCTCCCTAATTACCTTAGGTGTGACCCTAAAGAGGTTGTCTCTTGCATGATTCTTTACCACCCTCATAACTAGATCATATCTTTTAGCTATCATCATTAATATATCATCATCAAAGATGATGCCAAGAATGATCAACTTTCCAATGTTGCATTATGAGACATTGCTTAAAGGAGTTTCATGTTTCCTTTTAGAAAACCATTTGATGAGTAACTCCAAACCCCTAGTAGATGTTTGAACATCTCTTAACCAGTTTAATTTATCATAAAAACCCTCACTAACCACTAATCTAGGGTTTTTGGGGACTAATTCTTTTCCCTTAGTTGCCTGATTAGTAGAAAGAGGCAATTTTTCTAGAAAATCGTCATATACATTTCTCTATTGGGAATCTAATTTCCCTAAGAAATACCTTCATGGAGGAATCTTATCAATATAACATAATTCATAGTATAATTATTAGATGATCAAGAGCTTCGAGTACTTATCGACAAATTTTAGCTTAAAAAATCTATCTTCAACAATTCTCTATTCAAAGCAATTCACATTGTGAGCTCAGGTTTTTTTGCACTTGGATTCTCTTTTTCTTGGCACTTGATAATGAACTGAATCATAAGTTTTAGGACAATTCTCTTCACACAAACTCACATTGATCAACATTAATGTTCTAATAGTTATATTTTTTGATGCACCAAAAATTTGAAATTTAGCCGTCGATCTGGGAAAGATCAGATAGTCCCATTCTAGATTTTAATGATTGTGTTACCTTTTTGGGAAGTTGGAAATGTATCATCACATCACTTCCTCACCTTGGCTAAAGTTCAACCACCTTCAAGATGCAAGAAAGCGATGATCATTGATTTTTGCTGGGGTCACAACCCAAGAACAGAATGGACACAATAGGAAAGGGAAAATTTTATTAACTGTAAAAATACGCTAGTACACTTCAAAGAAAGAGAATCCAAAACATGCCCTATGGGCTTACAATAGCATAAGTCTGGAGATAAATTCTTCTCCCAGTACCTTTTCTCAAACTCCACTCTTAACTGCCTTTTACAATGCCAGAAATGTTCTTAAATAGACCCTGAAGGGTTAAGGATTAGGAATACATTCTAGAAAGTGCTAGTTGGCATCCACCAACCAAATAGAAGGCTCTAGAAGTCGCAGTAGAAGTCAACACAAAATTAGAAGAATCTAGAAACGGTAATCGAACTTTCAAGAGGCATAACTTTTGAACCGTAGCTTTGATTGACGAACCGTTTACATTTTCAGAAAGCTCTCAAAGCGCTCTATAGCCCTATGGACCAATTTTTCTCATCCCCATTTTTTAGCCCTATTTTAGGTCATTTAATGCCCCTAACCTGACTTTGAAGCATTCTTAAGATGTCTCCAGAAATTGAAAAACTACGATAACTTTCAAATTGTAGGGCCGTTTGATCGGATTCTTTTTTTGGAATGCTCTAAATTACAATTACATTCATTCAGCCAATTTACACCCTCTAATTCACCAAAATTATATCTCAATTACATACTCCTATTTTTTTGGCATTTACATGTATCCCAAGGTGTTCAAATACTCTAACCAAGAATAATGATAGTGGAACTATGAGAGTTGGAACCTTTATTTGACCTAAATGGGTATCCAAAAATGAAAACACATGAAACAGAAACTAAGTCTAAGTAAATTTTTTTGGTTTACACAAGATTGCCCTTATACCTCTGGATGCTCTTACATCAGACACCTTAGTTGCTGATATCCAAGTTGAGTCCTCGATCGGTCATCCTTTCCACTTGACCAAATACTCTTCATATTGCCTATTTCTGGTACTCCTACCCACATGACTATCTAGAATCTCCTCTATCTCCTTCGTTTTAGAAGTAGGATTGGACATGGCTCTAACATCAGCTCCTCATTTGCACCATCATCATGATACTTTGTTAAGTCTGCAATGTTGAAAATAGGAGTAATGTGAATTTCATCTGGCAACTCCACCTCATATGCATTTCTTGAGTCATGTTTCTTCAAAATTTTGTAGGGGCCAAATTTCTTAATCTTTAGCTTGTTGTAAGTACCAGCTGGAAATCTTCATTTTCTTAAGTGTACCATGACTAGATCCCCTACTTGGAATTCCTTATGTCTTCTCCTTTGATCAGCCCTAGCTTTATACTATTGGTTCATCTTGGTAATGTGTGCTTGAACCTCCTCATGTAGATGCTTGATATGTTCAACAAATTCTTCAGCTTCAACACTTGTCCTCTCCCCTTGCTCTATCTTCCTCAATTCTGATGTAGTCCTTGGGCTACTTCCATATACAATTTAGAATGGTGATCTACCAGTACTCCTATTTATAGAGTTATTGTAAGCAAACTCTGCCTATGGTAGAATCAAATCCCACCCCTTGGACTTATCCCCAACTAAACATCTTAGCAAATTGCCCAGACTTCTATTTACCACTTCTGTTTGGCCGTTAGTCTGCAAGTGATGTGTGGAACTGAATTTCAAGTCTGTTCTCAACTTCGCAATGTTCTCTAGAAATACCCTACAAATTTAGTATCTCTGTCAGAAACTATACTCCTTGGAAGACCATGTAGTCTTACCACCTCTCTAAGAAACAAGTATGCAATATCAACAACATCATGAGTTTTGTGGCATGGAATGAAATGTGCCATTTTGGAGAACCTATCAATCACCAAAAATACTGAGTCATTACCCCTTTGTGTCCTCAACAATCCAAGAACAAAATCTATAATTATGTCCTCCCATGGCTTTGATGGAACAGGAAATGGCTCATATAGTCTAGTATTGTGACTAAATCCATTGGCAACTTGAAAAATTTGACAACTCTGTACAAACTTCTTCACATCTTGTGAAATCTGAGGACAAAAATAATGTTCTCTAAGAATGGCAATGGTCTTATCTTGACCAAAATGTCCTACCATCCCTCCACTATGTTTCTCCTTAATCAGATTTTCCCTCATAGAACTCCTTGGAATGCATAATTGACTGCCCTTGAATAACATACCACCCTGAATTAGATAGTCTAACCACTTCATTCTATCTACAACAACAGGTTCTTTACAAGCTTTCCATGCTTCAGCAAAATCAGGATCCTCAGGGTACAGATTCTTGAGTTCATCAAACCCAACTACTTCAACCCATATTACTGTAAGCAACAACTTTCTCCTACTTAGTGCATCTACAACCCTGTTAGATTTTTCACTTCTATGCTTCAACACAAATGTATAGCTCTGTAAGAACTCTACCCACTTCATATTCCTCTGATTCAATTTACCTTGGCTATTTAGGTACTGTAATTCCTGGTGATCAGTATATAAAACAAATTCCTTTGGCAATAAATAATGCCTCCATTTCTTTAAGGCTTGAACTATTGCATAGAACTCTTGATCATAAACAAAATACTTTTTTTTCACATCATTCAATTTCTCACTAAAATATGCAATAGGCTTACCTTCTTGGCTTAATATAGCCCTAATAGTGCTGCCACTAGCATCGCAATCCACCTATAACACCTTTCTAAAATTTGGAAGTGCTAACATAGGTTTTTTTGTCATGTTCTTCTTCAACAATTCAAAACTTCTCGTAGCTATCAAAGTCCATTTGAACTCTTTTCTATCCCCTCTTATTGTGTTAGTCAGAGGTGCACATATGCCACTAAAACTCTTAATGAAATTCCTGTAAAAACTAACTAGACCATGAAATGATCTTACCTCAGTAGCAGACCTTGGAGTAGGCCATTCCAAGATGACTTTTACCTTCTCTGGATCCATTTTGAGAGCTTCAAGTGATATAACAAACCCCAAGTAGACTAACTCCCTT
Source organism: Cupressus sempervirens (assembly GCA_028749045.1). Classification (NCBI taxonomy): domain Eukaryota; kingdom Viridiplantae; phylum Streptophyta; class Pinopsida; order Cupressales; family Cupressaceae; genus Cupressus; species Cupressus sempervirens. The sequence goes on along the minus strand of CM053789.1, from coordinate 417,849,516 downwards.
TTTGCAAAGATACACTTCTTCAAATTAATTAAAAGTTTCTCTTCCCTCAAGCTCTCAAGAACACTACAAATATGCAATAAATGTTCTTCCAAAGTCTTTCTAAAAATTAAAATATCATCCAAATAAACAATAACAAATTTTCCCAAGAAATTCTTAAGTACCTCATTCATAAGCTGCATGAAGGTGCTTGGGGTGTTCGTCAATCCAAAGGGCATGACTAACCACTCATAAAGACCCTCCTTGGTCTTGAAGGCTATTTTCCACTCATCTCCTTTTCATATCCATATCTGATGATAGCCACTCTTGAGATCTATCTTTGTGAAGTACTGAGCTCCACTCAAGCAGTCCATAAGATCATCCATTCTTGGCAAAGGAAACCGATACTTGATGGTTATCCTATTGATAGCTCAAGAGTCTGTACACATCCTCCACTCTCCATCCTTCTTTGGTGCTAGTACTATAGGTACTGCACATGGACTCAAGCTCTCTCGAATCAAACCCTTCCTCAATAGCTCCTGATCCTATCTATTTAGCTCCTCAGTTTCAGTAGGAGTCATCCTGTGAGCAGCCTTGTTAGGCAAACTAGCTCTTGGAATTAAATCTATCTGATGATTGATTTGCCTTACTAGTGGAAATCCTTCTAGAACATTATTAGAGATGATATCTCCAAAATCAACTAGTAAATCTAAAACTTTAAGTGGTATTTCAGTACTACCTTCTTTATCTTTCCTAGGGATCAAAGCATAGCACATAGGCTGATGTTTCATGCCATCTAAAAACTTCCTTCCATCAACAAGACAAATCCTAGAACTGCTACATGTAGAACAAGAATTAGTATGCAAAGAACATTAACAAATAAAGTAAACATTCACAAACCAAAAACTAAATTCACATATATGCTTAGACAAAGGAAGAAAACAAGAAGTGCAAACCTCACAAGAAAAAACACTCCATGCTTTCTTGATTCTGTAGATGTGTCCTTTTGCTGTGGATGTATGCTCAAGATGCTCAAAAGCTGCTTCAATGGAGATGGGTAATGGAAAATTGGTAGCTTTGTGAGCTCTCAATTTGGCATTATAAGGGTATGGTTGATCGCTTTGGTTCTCAAAATAGCATGGTAACTTTAGCTCAAAGATTGTTGATGAAATGGCTTGGGATGGGATTCAATTTATAGGCTAAGGGGTAGAGGGATGGAGGGCTTAGATGCAAGGATGGATGAAGGCTTAAGGAGGGCTAGGATGCACTCAAAGGAGAGCACATGGATTGTGCTTGTTTAGCACCAATGGGAAGGTGACACTTGTCACAAGGAGGATGAGTGTGAGAGGGTAGGGTAAAGGGTTGGTTAAAGGCATGATGAGTGGGGTTGAGTATGTAAGAGGGATGTAAGAGGAATGCATGTGGAAGAGGGAAGAGTGTGGAAGATGGGTTTAAGAGTCATGAGTGGGCTTGTAAGAGTGTTTTATGTTTTGTAAGAGCACTCATGACTTAGTGGTTGGGTTTTTTGAGGGGAGACTTTGGTTTGGATTAGGAAAGTCTTAAACTTGTTTAAGGAATGTGACAACATTAGGGGGTGGACTAGGCTTGGGTTTAGGATTATATGAGGGATGTTAGAGATGTGCAAGTGGATGGCATTAATGAAGGTGGGTGAGTTAGTGGCTAAGCTTGGTTAGTATGGGTGGATGGGGTGGATTAGGCTAAATGGAGGTTTAGAGATAGGTTAGGGGTTTTTGAATGTGAGGATTTCATTTATCAAATAGATTTATTTAATAAATGGGGATTTTTGGAATTAGATAGGAGAAAAGGATTTAATTGATAAATAATAGATTATTTGATTTATCAATTAGGACTATAGATGATTAATTAAATTAATCAACTAGGGATGGCAAAGGATTAATTAAATAAGATTTTAATTAATGATGCCTTTAGAGATGGCTAAATTAGATTACCAAAGCAGTGTAATCAAATTTAGGTGTCTACACTACATACCTTTTTGCCTTCCTTTTTCATGGGCTTCAGTTTGTGGTGAACTCCATCCTTTTTTAGAGAGTATGTGTTTACATGACCATCATGTACTGCATGCCTATCAAACTGCCATGGTCTACCCAACAAGAGATAGCAAACATCCATTGGAATAACATCATAGAGAACTTCATCGTGGTAACTCCCAATTTTGAATTTCACTAAACATTGTTCACTTATCAGGACCTTATGATCATCTTTCACCCAAGTAATTTGATAGGGTTGGGGGTTTTTCTCCCTCTTGAGCTTCAGCTTAGAGACCATCTCCTCTGATACCAAGTTATCAGTGCTACCACCATCAATGATCACATCACAACATTTATCCTCACACTTGCATCTAGTACGGAATAAACTCTTCCTTCGTCTAGGTTCAATCTCACCACTTAGTAGGACCCTTTCATTTACTAAAGTCTCTCCTCTTTCTTCATTCTCTGAATGTGATGATTGTGCATCCTCATCCACATGAGAAACCCTAGCTTGACCCTCAGCTCTCCTATCTATCCTTCCTTGTCATTGAGGGCATTCAAAGGCACGATGACCTTCTTTATTACAATGGAAATAGGTACCACAGAAGCATCCTCTTCCTTTTCCATGTCCTCTACCTCTTTCTCTTTGATTTTCAAAGTCTTGATCATGGGAGCGGTTAAAACCCTCATTCCTCTGGTTCTTGCTAGTACCCACATCTTCATTTTTCTTTTGGGTTTCATTTTGACCTCCAGATGACCTAACACTACCCATTCCTCCTTGACCACACCCTCTTTGTCTCCCTTCAAACCTCTTATTTAGCTTCTCTTCAACTCATAGGGAAAACTGGTATGTCTCTTCAATGCTGGTCATTCTTACCAGTCTTAATTCCTCCTAGATGCTAGGTCACAACCCATTGATATAACGAGAAACCTTCTCCTTATTTTCTTTTGCATGCCCTACTCTAATTAGAAGTTGGTAAAACTCCTCTATATATTCTTGAACTGATTTTCTTGCTTGCTTTAACCCATGCATCTTCTTAAACAAATCAAACTCGTAGTGAACAGGAATGAACTGCTTCTTTAGTTTGTCCACCATGCAATCACACCTTGTGATCTTATCCTTTTCTCTTCTATTTCTCTCCAATTGAACCTCTTGCCACCAAATTTTGGCATGTCATTTTTTTTTGGCCTTTGCAAACTTAACCCTATCTGGGTGCCTGATATCCTCATACTCAAAGTACTCTTCTAGTTCATTAATCCAGTTGATCAACTCATCTAGTTTTAGATTTCCTGAAAATACACCCACATCAATTGTAGGTCTTTTCCCAAACTTAGTAATGGCCCTAAAAAGCCTTTCCTCTTCCTAAATTAGAACTTCCCCGTCAAATTCCCCTTCAAGTCCAATTTCTTCTTCTTCATTTTCATCCTCAGTTTCGTCACCTGCAACAACATTTGTTCCTCTACGGAGCTCATCTTGCAATGCTTGTACCTGCCTTTGGAGGGCTCTAACCTCCTCAAGATTAATAGCTCTGGCCCTTCCACCATGATCTCTTCATGGAGGCATCTTCTTAACTCAAACCCACAACCACACAGTCCTGGTGCAAACTACCTCATAGTTGGCACTCTGTCTACACACTCAGGAAAAGCAGCTCTGATACCACTTGATGGGGTCACAACCCAAGCACATAATGGACACAATAGGAAAGGGAAAATTTTATTAATTATAAAAATATGCTTGTACACTTAGTACAGAGAAGCATATTCCAAAACATACCCTATGGGCTTACAACAACATAAGTCTGGAGATAAATTCTTCTCCCAGTACCTTCTCTCAAACTCCACTCCTAACTGCCTTTTACAATGGCAGAAATGTTCTTAAATAGACCCTGGAGGGTTAATGATTAGGAATAAATTCTAGAAAGTGCTAATTGGCATCCACTGACAAAATAGAAGGCTCTAGAAGTCGCATTAGAAGTCGGCACAAAATTAGAAGAATTCGAATAGGGTAACCGAACTTTCGAGAGGCATAACTTTTGAACTGTAGCTCTGATTGATGAACTGTTTACACTTTTGGAAAGCTCTCAAAGCGTTGTATAGCCCTATGGACCAGCTTTGCTCATCCCCCATTTTTTGGCCCTATTTGAGGTCATTTAATGCCCCTAATTTGACTTTGAAGCAATCTTAGGATGTCTCCAAAAATTGGAAAACTGCGATAACTTTCAAACTGTGGGGCCTTTTGACCTGATTCTTTTTTTGGAATGCTCTAAATTACAATTACATTCATCCAAAAAATTTACACCCTCTAATTCATGAAAATTATGGCTCAATTACATACTCCTATTTTTTTGACATTTATACGTATCCCAAGGTGTTCAAATACTCTAACCTAGAACACTGATAGTGGAACTATGAGAGTTGGAACCTTTATTTGACCCAAATGGGTATCCAAAAATGAAAACACATGAAATAGAAACTAAGTCTAAGTACATTTTTTTGGTTGACACAGGATTGCCCTTATACCTCTGGATGCTCCTCCATCAATTTTTATTTAATCAATGATCAATAAAAATCTTGGCTATCACTATATTTCTTTTAGAATTTGGGCCCACTAAGACACATGTCACTTCATATCTTTATTTCTTTAGTTAAATATCACACATCTTCATTTTGTGAGAAAGAAAAAATCATTGATCTATATTTAAAAATGATCAAGATCTCTTCCCACGACTATATGAATGTGTGGCCTACATGGACATGTGTCGAATGCTCAGATTCTTACTTTGGGTAATCATTGAACAACTTAAAAGTGAAAGAATGTGATGCCTGTTGATCATTTGATGATTTGAAAGCTGAGTGAAAATAACATCTTTCTTTATACTCTATACTCATAGAAAATCAAAGCATGCCACTTGGAATCTCATACTAACAACATCCTTTGGCAACTCATCATCTCCATGTGTCATCATGTTGCAACCTTACTCTAGTCAAAATTTGATCACTTCTATTTTGTGAATATGCAATAGCCATCGATAAAACTAGATTTGATGGCTTCAAAAAGTCAAAATCCTTTATTACAATCAATGATTATGACCAACCAAAATATTCCATTTGGACAACTATGTTGACTCATTCCATTTTTTGCCCACAACTTAGGCTAGTCCCATAATTTACACATGGTAGCATGTTTCTTTGTCATTTTGGATAAAGCTTGAGTACTTTCAAAATGCAAGAAAGCGATAAGTGTTGATCTTCATCTAATTAACAACTAAAAAGACACATGGGTATATGAGCAATGTTAGTATGCTAATAGAAACCAAATTTAAATAAAGCTTCTACAAACTAAACAAAATTCATAAACTGCAAGATAGACTAAAATGAACTCTCAATTGAGAATATGAGCCATTAATGGACTCTCTCAATAAGAAGCTCTCTTGTTGAGTAGCTTTATCTAAATGGATAGGATGTATGCTCAATATGCTTCCAAAGGCTTCAATGGATGATTGTGGATTTTTAGTGTGGATAGATGGCTTTAGTATGGATTTGGCTCTCAAAATAGCATTATAACTTTACTTCATGGATTGTGTTATTTTGCAAAGGGGAAGGATCTAATTTATAGGCAAGAGGCTTGAGGGATTGAGGGCTAAGATGCAAGGATGGGAAAAAGCTCATGGAGGGCTTAGATTGCATGAGAGGAGAGCACATGGATTGTGCTTCCTTACAACCAATCAAGGAGTGACACATGTCACATGGTGAGAGGATGGAGGAAAGGGGAAGGATGAGTCAACAAAGGAGGCTCAAGGGATAAAATCTTCATAAAGACCCTTCATAAGTGCTTTGTAAGAACATTTATGACTTTGTGGGCTTTATAAAGTTTTGTGGTTGAAGATATTTGTGAGAGATACCATGCAATTCGAATTTGAGGGTTTAGGGAGGTTTTAAGCTTGCTTAGGGTTGTAAAAATGATTAGAGGAAGGGTTAGAGATGGCTTAGGACTAGGCAAGTGGATGGCAAGTGGATTGCAATTAATGAGGGTGGGTGAAGGAGGAGATATTTGTTAACTTTGCCTTGAGTTAGCAAGTCTTAACCCATGTTTAGGGAATGTGACAAGGTTAGGAGGGGATTAGGATTAGGGTTAAAGACATCTTCTAGAAGAGTCTAGGCTTTGGATGAGGATGAAGACTTTCTAGAGGAGTCTAGAACTTCCTAGGATAAGATTTTATGAAATAAATAAAGTTTTATTTATTTCAAGGGTTTGGGTTGAGGAGATATTTATTAAAATATTTTTAATAAACATGAGGATTAATATTTAATCTTGATTAAATATTTTGAGTTGGGATTAGGGGTAGGAAATGATGAGATTAGCCTTTAATCGAAATTAAAGAAGGATTAGAAGATTTTGGAAGAGGTTATTGGTCTTAAGGAAATTGGCCAACTTTTGGGAAAAAAAAAAATTAATTATTTATTTTGGGATTTTTGGTCAATTTATTAATTAAATAATTAATAAATAAGGAAATAATGTTTAAATAAGATTTAAACATTTTTGGGAGGGATTCCTTAATTAAATATTTTTAATTAAGATAAAGGGATTTAATGGCATAAAAATAAATAAATTAATTAAATAATTAATTAATTAATAAATGATGATGTCATCAGGACTTTTTCAGAAAATAAAAATACTTTATTTTCTAAAGGATTTTTGGTCAATGGTAGGCCAATAGTAGCCTGCTCTAAGGATTTTTTGTGCTAGGACAATACCACTCGTGTGGGCACCGCAATGTTCAAAATGTACTTCTTTTAATGCCATCGCGACCTCATTTTCATCTAAACATCGAGAGAGAGTATCGTGATAACCCCGACGATATAGGGTATTGGCTATGATAACATAGCGGGATGATTTTCGAATGAGGTTCTGGCGTTGGGTACGTGTGAGGTGAGGGGATATGATACCATCATTAAGGTAAGCATGAATTTTATGGTACCAAGGGGATTGGGGATCATCCAAGATACAAACACGGTTTGAATCCTCATTCGCATAGGCAGGTGTGAGGAGCTGCTCAACTAAAAACTCATACTGCGTAGCTTCTTGGGGAATTTCCAAGAGCGAGCTGATAGTGGCCATGGCATTTGCTGCCTTGTTCTGCATTCAAGGCACTTGTGTAAACTGAAGCTTTGTAAAATGCTGGGTCAGCTAATCAACTAGCTCTTTGTAGGGTAATAGCTTTTCATCTTTGGTTTGATATTCATTTAAGACTTGTTTGATGATGAGTTGGGAATCACCAAAGACTTGTAACTCAGTGATATTCCATTCTATAGCTATCTTTAATCCTGCTACAAGAGCTTCATATTCTGCTATATTGTTGGTGCTAGGGAATTGTAGCTTGAAGGCTTTTGGAATGTAATCTCCTTGAGGTGTAACTAATAATATTCCTGCCCCTGATCCATGAGAGGTGTATGAGCCATCAAAATAAAGCTTCCATGGGGGCTATTCTTCAATTAGGCAGATATGCTCATCTGGAAATTCTGTGAGCAAAGGATATGCATCTACTAGATGTGCATCAGCTAGGTGATCTGCTATAGCTTGCCCTTTGATTTCCTTTCTGTCCACATACTGGATGTCAAACTCACTTAGTAGCATAACCCATTTGGCCAAATGGCCTGTAAGTGCTGTTCTGGAGAGCATATACTTGAGAGGGTCAATCTTGGAGACTAGTTGGATGGTATGACTTAGCATGTAGTGGCAAAGCTTTTGAGTTGAGAAAACAACTGCCAAACAAGCTTTTTCCATAGGAGTGTAATTGAGTTCATAACCAACTAGGGTTCTACTGATATAGTAGATGGCTCTCTCTCTGCTATAATCATCATGTTGTCCTAGAAGTGCCCCTAGAGTAGTAGGTGTTTCTGATATACACAAGATCAAGGGACGACCAAGAACTGGTGGAACCAAGATAGGGGGATTGGTGAGGTACTGCTTGAGCTGATCAAAGCTGCGCTAACATAAAAGATCCCACTTGAAGTTCTCATTCTTCTTTAGCAAGTGTGAAAACAGTGTACACTTATCTGCAAGTTGGGAGATGAAGTGCCGGACAGATTGAAGTTTTCCCTAAAGAGAGCGAAGCTGTCGCAGTGTCTGGGGAGGAGGCATGTTTAAGATAGCCTTGACCTTTTTGGGGTCGATCTCTATACCTCATTTAGAAACTATGAAGCCTAGAAGCTTGCCAGATGTGACCCCAAAGACATGCTTCTTGGGATTTAGCATGAGATGATATTGGGCCAACCTATCAAAGACTTTCTCCAGGTCAGCAAGATGATCCATGAAGGTGTGAGATTTGACTAGGATATCATCCACATAATCCTCCAAAATGCTATGGATAAGATCATGGAAAATGGCTGTCATAGCTCTTTGATAGGTAGCCCCAGCATTCTTTAGGCCAAAAGGCATCATGGTGTAGCAAAAGGTTCCCCAAGGGGTAGTGAATGCTATCTTATGCTGGTCCTCTTCTACAATCTTGATCTGATTATACCCAGAAAATCCATCCATAAGGGACAGAATTTCATGTCCAGCTGTAAGATCTACAATCATATCTATGTTGGGCAAGGGAAAATCATCCTTTGGACAAGCTTTGTTAAGATCTCTAAAATCAGTGCAGATTCTGATGTCACCGGAAGGCTTAGTGACAGGGACCATGTTGGAGATCCATTCTGAGTAGTCAATAGGTCGGATAACCTTAGTAGCTAACATTCTTTCTAGTTCAGCTTTGACTAGTAATGCCACCTTGGGGTGCATTTTTCTAAGCTTTTGTCTGACGGGCTTGATCTTTGGATCGACTACAAGATGATGAACTACAAGCTTTGGATCAAGTCCTGGCATGTCTTGATATGACCATGCAAATCGGCCAATGTTCTCTCGTAAAACCTCAAAGAGGAGGTCAGCTTGGTCTTGTGATAGGGATGCAGCAATGTGAACAATTCTAGGGATCTCTGAAGAACCAATGTTGACTTCTCTAGTATCCTCTATTAGAATAGAAGACACCTCTGGTTGATTATCTTGAGGAGGCAATACTAAATCCTCATGTTCTTCTTGTGGCTCTGGATTTTCTTGCTGAGGGGTTCTCTTCGTTGCCTTAGCTAGTCCCAGATTTACCTTAGTTCCAGTTTTGGGTGTATCGAAACTAGGTTGGGGATTTTCTCCAAAATACCCCTTGGGATCTAGCTTGTAGATGTAGGCAGAATCTGGCTTTGTCTTCTTATGAGGAGTTTCAGCTCCCATGAATCTTAGAAGTGCTTCCTCTGATGCGAACTCATCAATATGTATGACACTTGGTTGGTCCCAATCTATGAGTTGTGGATGAGCAAGTGGTAGGTCAATGAGATGGATGGATAGTTCTCGGAGAATAGAGTCTCCTAGGAAGATTTGGTCTGGGATATCATCGTAGGCTCTCTTTTCAACTTCCTCAGGAATGTCTTCAATTTTGACAAGGTCGCGATGGATGTTTGAAAAAGCGTGACCGTTCTCGTTGGTGCCCCCAGTTGTGGGTATGCCAAAGCCAAGACCTAACTTTATTTCCCAATTATGTGCTTCGATGGGACATTGCATGCCCCTTTCTTTTGGTCCTAGTCCACCTCCTTTATAGTTCCATTTTTTAGTGATGAGCTTATGTTGTTGGGGATACTTCTAGCTAAAGTGATCAAGGCGTGCTTGATTTCTTGGAGGTGCATCCTTATGTAGCCAATTGTTGATATCTGGAGTGAGCTCCTCATGAAGAGGGGTTTTTGAGGACACAAAGGTGGTTGGGCCAAACTGTTTGTATCGAGGAGGTGGAATCTCCTTAGCTTTGTGATATGTTGGCCATCCATGGGTATGTGGATCAAGTGGGATTGCTCTGACAGCAAATGCATCTGATAGACTATATTCTCCACAACCTTTGTTATTGATCTTTACAGTAGATAGGGTGGAGGCAAGGATGGTTTCTGCATCATTACAAGTGTGGGATGAGCTGGCGATGGCTGTACTGATGTCTATTCCAGGGCAATGGTTTGTATATGAAGCTTCAACTGCATTGCAGTAAGCAAAGGGTTCTGGATCGGCATGGATGGTTACCTCAGTGCCCTGATGCGGAAATTTGATGCACTGATGGTAGGTGGATGGAACGACCTTCATAGCATGAATCCATGGGCAACTAAGGAGGATGTTAAATGGTAGGTTTAGATCAACAACATGGCAAACTGTCTCTTGAATAACTGGCCCAACCTTGATTGGTAGCAAAATAGTCCCTTCTGTGGTCCTTTCCAAGTTGTCATAAGCTTTGATGGTGATAACCTCATTGATCATATCTGCCTCAGTATACCCAGCTTGTTTTATGAATTTTAGGGTGCAAATGTTCAAGGCTGATCCATTATATATCATTACTCTTTTCATGGCAAAATTGGATACCATGATGGCTATGCGAAGTGGAAGGGTGTGATCTGGCTCAACCGCAGGTATGTCGGTGGGTTTGAAAGATAGGGCACATGAGGATGAAAGGTGTCCAACAAGATTACGAAAATCAGTAGCATTGATATCAGAAGGGACATGGGATTCTATGAGAGCACTGTCAAGGATGTCTTTGTACATAGGACTAGTGCGGAGAAGGTCTAAAATGGATATTTGGGCTGGCATGTTCCCAAGGTATTCCAAGATATTGTACCGACTTTTTGATGGAGCTGATGGTGTTGATGAAACTGGTGGGCCTGCGATGTTAAATTGCACTCTTTGAGTGGTGACTGCACACTCATTGTCTGGTCCTCGGGTATTGATAACATTGACAAAAGGCTCTTTCTCAGATATACAACCTATAAGGCTACCATAGTCTATATAGGATGAAGTGTGGTCATTGTTCTTCCCATGCTGTTGGTTTGGCTGGCGGTTGTTGGTGTTGTTTTGGATAGGTGCTTTTCCAGGATTTTGGTTTTTGTGTGGAGGAAAAGCATTTTGATAAATCTGTAAGCCTGCATTGGGAGAGGTTTGGGCACCAATAGTGATTTCCTTCTGATCAATGAGGTCTTGCACATAGTCTTTCAGTTTCATGCATCTGAGGGTGGTGTGACCGTTTACCCTATGGAACTTGCAATACTCATTGTCCTTGTACCATGCAGCTTTGGATTGGCTTGGATCAATTTGTTGGGTAGGAGGAAATTTGATGAGGTTTTCCTTAGCCAATTTCTCAAAAATAACATCCAATGGCTCACCAAGGGGTGTATAGTTTCTAGGTGCAGGTTGGAATCTGGGCTTTTGCCCTACAACTACATTGATGGCATTAGCTTGATTGTTAGACCCTTGAAAGTTGGGTCTTGTATTGTGGTTTTGATAGCTTTGGTTATTTCATTGTTGGTAATTGGTAGCTTGTTGGTTGTTTGTTTGATATGGTGGGTTAGACTGGTTTTGAGAAGGACCAACGATATTCACATATCTGGTGTCAGTAACCCCATCTGTTGCAACATGCTTGTTTTTGTTCCAATACCTAGACTTGTCATTGGAATGTGATTGATTTTGGTTGGCCTCTTTGTAAATCTTTACCACACCATCTTTGATGAGTCCTTGCTCAAGGATCATTCCTTTCTCTTTGATATCCTTATAGGTCTGCAAACAATTCATGGTCATGTGGTGAGCCAAGCTGGGATGTGCATTATCAATAAACATTTTCACCACATGGTGTTCTGGCAAGGTGCAGGATATGCGGGTGGTAAGGGTTTGCCATCTTTGTAGGTATTCGGCAAGGCTTTCTCCACCTTTTTGCTTGATGTGGACAAGATCAACTATTGATAGCTCTATTTCAACAAGATGGGCATATTGGGCTACAAATGCCTCAGATAATTCAGCAAAGTTTTTAATTGTGCCATAGGGGATTCTATAAAACCATTCAAGAGCTGGTCCAGCCAAGCTTTTGGGAAAAAGGCGCAAGAGGAAGACATCATTGTATACCACGTCCTAGAAATGCATGTAAAATTCTTTGATATGTGTGACAGGGTCTCCTTTTCCTCTGAATTTGTCAAATTTAGGTACCTCAAAGTATTTGGGAAATGGTGTCGTGGTAATGGCTCTGTCAAATGGGTAAGGACACACATTCTGTAACTTGAATATCTTTGGATCATTCCCTTCTTGGATGGCTTTCAGAGCTGTCTTCATTTGCTCCCACTTTGAATTGATAGGTGATGGTTGGGGTGCCCCCAATGTAGGAGTGCCTTGAGGTAGGTATGTGCTGGATGGGGCCACTAAATATGGATGGCTATGAGGGATTTGCTGATAGGGATTGTACATTGTTTGGGCAGCTGCATGGTGGATGATGGGTTGTTGAGGGGGAGGTGGCGCATATTGCTACATGTGCTGTGAGGCTTGCTGTTGATATGGGATTTGAGGTTGGGATTGAGGAACATAAGCTGGCTGTGAGATAAATGGATTGCTTTGTGGAGGTAAGGTATAAGATGGTTGTGAGGCTTGGGGAAAGGATTGGAGGGCTTGTGGGGTTTGACCAATATATGTGGGTTGTGCCCCCATTTGGGATGGTATCTACAAATAATTGGTGGTTGGCTGGGGTAGTGGATTACCTCCTAGAAGTGGCATTGAAAAGTAGTTGGTAATTGGAGGTAATGGATTAGTTGGTGGTGGAGGTGGTGGGAATTGAAAGCTTGGGAATGGAACTGATGGGGTTTGATAGCTTTGTGGCTGGATTTGGAAGCTTGGTAGAGTGGTGGCGGGAGCTGGGGTCACTTGGGAGCTTGGTAGAAGATTGGCAGTAGCTTGTGGGATTTGATAGCTTTGTGGAGTGAAGGTAGTAGCTTGTGGATTTGTGGCTGGTGGTATTGAGCTCCCAAGACCTAATGGAAATGATGGGATTGTGCTTTGGGTTGTGGTGAACAAGCTAGGGGCAATGAAAGGTTGATTACTTGGCCCCATGGGTGGCATCCCTGTTGTATATTGCTGAGGTTGGCCAAATATGCTAGCACTGATTTGGGAGATGGGTGGATTTGGAAGGCTGGGTTGGGGAGCAGTAGCAATAGTGAAGGGGGTGAACGGTGAGAAGTTTTGGGTAAAGGGGGTTTGGAGCGGAGAGGTATGAACCAAGGATGGAGTGGTGGTGGCTGGGTTGGCTTGCGGCATGGAGATTTCAACTTGGGTGGATGATGGTATGTTTGGGTCTGTTGGGTCATATGGATTGGCTGGAGGCTCTTCTTTTGGAATATATTGAGGATAATTTGGATCATAAGAGCCTATGGGTGGTGGCAGCTGCCCAAACAACGGGTGAGATGGATCTGATAATGGAGGGGGTCTTCCAAAGTCAAAGGTTCCTACATTGTCCCTTCAAAAATTAGCCATGATTGTCTCTTTATTTTTGTCTATAATGGCGTTTACCAATACTGCATTTCTTGGTTGGTTCATGAAAGCTTCAATGTCAGTAGGTGATGGCATAGCTGGCTCTGGGCTAAAGGATGGCTGAGTGCTCAAGGGGGGTGAGGCTGTTCAATCCAAATGATAGGGCTCCATTTTTTCTTTCTTCTTGGCTAAGCGAGTGACGGGTGGCATGAAAAATGCTCCTAGGGATGAGATGCAATAATGCTGATGGATGCAAAAGGGGGAAGGCTTTTCTATGCAAATGATTTCCTAGGTTGAGGCAAAGCTATATGACAAAACCTAAGGAGGATTGGGTTGGGGATTCTAACTTCAAAGATATGTTGTCAAAGCACAAAAGGTCTGCTTTCCTATGTGCAAGCTTGGTGGTGATTGTGTCAACTTAAGGATAGACTGATGATCCTTTAGGAAGAACACGAGATTGACCACTTGTGGATCCCAACCTTTAGTTCAAGGTGATGAGGGATAACAAGTGACAAAGCTAGATTACCCTAGACAAAGCTCTGTCAAAGGGATAACCTTGGTGAGATTGGTGGATTTGGAAGATTTTAGGAATGGCAAACTTTTAGCAAGGTGACAATAAATTTGAAAGCTTAGATGTGCAGATTTTTGATTGTTGGCTAGATGGTTTGATTCTAAATGAGATGGATGAGCTAATAATGCTTAAGGGGATAACCTAAGATGGTTAGCTTTTCTACAAAGATGACTCTAAAGTGAAGCTTATCCAAGAAGATGTGGAGAAACAAGGGTGTCTAATCATAGAAATCATGCCTAGTTGGTAAGGCATAAGCAGGATTAACTCCTGGATGTTGGCTAAATTTGATGGTGTGCTCTAACCAGGCCTCTTGAAGTGCTTCGTCGGTAGCTTTTTCCTTTGCTTTATGGAGTTTGGCAATTCGTGGGCTTGGTGTTATTTTTTTTCTCTTGGCTGAAAGTTCTTGGTATGCTAGAGATGGCTTGAGTTTGACCTTGTGAAACTTCTATTTGGGTTTGGGTTGTTCCGACATAAATTCCTGAATTTGCTTGGCTTTGGGAAAAATCTCAGTTGCTTTGCTTCAATTTGTTCAACTTCCAAAATAGGGAGTGACTACACTAAGTGTGCCCTAAGCTAGGATTGACCAAGTTTGGAAAACATTCATTCAATAAATAAAAACAAGCAATAGATAGGAACACCCAGATAGAAGTTTGTGGTTCTCAGAATGTGATACTTGCGCATGGAGTGTGTATGTTCTACAAATGTTTCGATCAGTCACTCCAAACACATTAACATCCGAGATGGTTTTCTGCAAGGCTGACAGTTGGTTTAGCTAGGGAGTCCTCGATATACACAAGGTACGTAAGGCCCAAATCTGTAGATGAGACCAAAAGGATGTCACACAACCGAGAGGAGCGGTAACCCACTTCTCCTCTTTCACTTCTCAAGGGTATAAAGTTCCTTGAGGCTTAGCCCGAATGACAAAATCTTGATCCCAAGAGAGGTGTCTTTCGATTCACCTCCCGATTCTTATACTCTGCCAGAACGCTGGAGTTGAGGTCGTCCAAGGGGTGATGAAATCCCCAAGCAGGCCTCCTAAAAAGAAACAAGGTTTTGGATCCTAATCTTATGCACTCAAGATGGCCTCAAAAGATGACAAGGGGAGAGAAGACTTGGATGACCTTGGGCTAAAAAACACGCTTGTTCTTTTACCAACTGACTCTTATGTGTGCTAATCTAGACTTTGCAAGCACTCATGTTTAAGAGACAATGTTCAATTCCAACTTGAAGTGCCAAAAAAAGTAAATCAATCGAAGAATGCAAACAATAAGAAGAGTTAGGGTCAACAAAAGCAAACTCGCGCGCCCGGAGGCCCTCCACGTCAAGTATCGATTAATTTTCTTTAAGACATTCAAGATTGAGTGTGAGTTTGTTTTAAGCCCAAAACAAAAGTGTGTGAGATTCGATTTCAAGCGCACGCCTGGAGGCTCTCCACGTCAGTTGTTGTTCAATTTTAGTGCCCAAACTTGAAGTGTGATCGATTTAATCTAGAGTTTTAGCCATTTAAGAATTTTGATAAAGTTAAAGAAAACGTTCAAAGACCAAGTGAGTGAGTTAGATTGTGGAACATTTAACACCTTTTTCAAGTAGACCCATCCCCATAAATGGCACTGAGATTGCAACCAATGGTTAATATTTGATGGGTGATTAGAAAAGAGGTGAGTCCAAGGAACTACTCAAATTGATTTTTGTAAACTTGTATTTTAACTTAACAAAGTTTCTTAAATGTCCAAAAATCAAACTTTACCTAGATTGCATGTGGAAAAGAGATTTGTTTTGTTCAATTTTAGAAGCTCCAAATGAAGTGTTTGATATTGCAATGGTTAATTGATCCTTGGTATTCAAGATTGGATTTGTTGTTTTAAGCATGCATTCCAAGGAAAGTTGATTTTAATCCATGACATTCAAGAGTGTGTTTTGAGCAACATTCATTCAATGGAAAATGTGTTTAACCATTCAAGTTCATTTTTTTAGCAACATGCATTCAAAGACAAATGGTTAAACATTCAAGTTCATTTTTTAGCAACATGCATTCAAAGACAAATGGTTAAACATTCAAGTTCATTTTTTAGCAACATGAAAACCTGCAAGAAACATGGTTAGTGGTTCCATATGTGCTCCAACCTGCAATGAGACAAAAAAAGGCAATTTAGTTAGTTAGCCAAAATCTTCAAAAATGAGAGCTTAACTATGGGAAATTTTTTTAAAACTTTTTTTGCTGTTTTTTCTACGCGTAAAAATGCTTAAAATGGTCTAAATCCTATGGAACAGATTTTGCGGCACAGAAAATAGGTGACAAGCAGAGATGCTGATTTGCGCAAATGCGGATTTTCACAGACGACGATTTGGATTGGCGGTGGCGGAGACGTCGATTTTTGCAGACGTCGATTTGCGTAGACGCAGATTTTTGCAGACGTCGATTTGTGCAGATGCGGATTTTTGCAAACGTCGATTTGCACGGACACGGATTTTTGCAGACAGAACAGGTTGCAAACCAAAACTGCGCCAAAAAAGTTGAAAAACGCAAATTTTTTTTTTTAGATGGTATTTCTTCTTCCTGAGTGCGTTCTTTAACCTGCAAAAACAAGCAAAACACCCTCACAACACACTCAAACAACAACAAACATTAGATGGTTAGAAAAATGACATATAGATGAAAATAGATGATTAAATGACCCATAGTGGGGTCCCACCAGGCGTGCCAAAATGTAGAACAAGAATTAGTATGCAAAGAACATTAACAAATAAAGTAAACATTCACAAACCAAAAACTAAATTCACATATATGCTTAGACAAAGGAAGAAAACAAGAAGTGCAAACCTCACAAGAAAAAACACTCCATGCTTTCTTGATTCTGTAGATGTGTCCTTTTGCTGTGGATGTATGCTTAAGATGCTCAAAATCTGCTTCAATGGAGATGGGTAATGGCAAATTGGTAGCTTTGTGAGCTCTCAATTTGGCATTATAAGGGTATGGTTGATGGCTTTGGTTCTCAAAATAGCATGGTAACTTTAGCTAAAAGATTGTTAATGAAATGGCTTGGGATGGGATTCAATTTATAGGCTAAGGGGTAGAGGGATGGAGGGCTTAGATGCAAGGATGGATGAAGGCTTAAGGAGGGCTAGGATGCACTCAAAGGAGAGCACATGGATTGTGCTTGTTTAGCACCAATGGGAAGGTGACACTTGTCACAAGGAGGATGAGTGTGAGAGGGTAGGGTAAAGGGTTGGTTAAAGGCATGATGAGTGGGGTTGAGTATGTAAGAGGGATGTAAGAAGAATGAGTGTGGAAGAGGGAAGAGTGTGGAAGATGGGTGTAAGAGTCATGAGTGGGCTTGTAAGAGTGTTTTATGTTTTGTAAGAGCACTCATGACTTAGTGGTTGGGTTTTTTGAGGGGAGACTTTGGTTTGGATTAGGAAAGTCTTAAACTTGTTTAAGGAATGTGACAACATTAGGGGGTGGATTAGGCTTGGGTTTAGGATTATATTAGGGATGTTAGAGATGTTCAAGTGGATGGCATTAATGAAGGTGGGTGAGTTAGTGGCTAAGCTTGGTTAGTATGGGTGGATGGGGTGGATTAGGATAAATGGAGGTTTAGAGATAGGTTAGGGGTTTTTGAATTTGAGGATTTCATTTATCAAATAGATTTATTTAATAAATGGGGATTTTTGGAATTAGATAGGAGAAAAGGATTTAATTGATAAATAATAGATTATTTGATTTATCAATTAGGACTATAGATGATTAATTAAATTAATCAACTAGGGATGGCAAAGGATTAATTAAATAAGATTTTAATTAATGATGCCTTTAGAGATGGCTAAATTAGATTACCAAAGCAGTGTAATCAAATTTAGGTGTCTACACTACATACCTTTTTGCCTTCCTTTTTCATGGGCTTCAGTTTGTGGTGAACTCCATCCTTTTTTAGAGAGTATGTGTTTGCATGACCATCATGTACTACATGCCTATCAAACTGCCATGGTCTACCCAATAAGAGATAGCAAACATCCATTGGAATAACATCATAGAGAAATTCATCGTGGTAACTCCCAATTTTGAATTTCACTAAACATTGTTCACTTATTAGGACCCTATGATCATCTTTCACCCAAGTAATTTGATAGGGTTGGGGGTTTTTCTCCCTCTTGAGCTTCAGCTTAGAGACCATCTCCTCTGATACCAAGTTATCAGTGCTACCACCATCAATGATCACATCACAACATTTATCCTCACACTTGCACCTAGTATGAAATAAACTCCTCCTTTGTCTAGGTTCAATCTCACCACTTAGTAGGACCCTTTCATTTACTAAAGTCTCTCCTCTTTCTTCATCCTCTGAATGTGATGATTGTGCATCCTCATCCACATGAGAAACCCTAGCTTGACCCTCAGCTCTCCTATCTGTCCTTCCTTGTCATTGAGGGCATTCAAAGGCATGATGACCTTCTTTATTACAATGGAAATAGGTACCACAGAAGCATCCTCTTCCTTTTCCATGTCCTCTACCTCTTCCTCTTTGATTGGTTCTTGCTAGTACCCACATCTTCATTTTTCTTTTGGGTTTCATTTTGACCTCCAGATGACCTAACACTACCCCTTCCTCCTTGACCACACCCTCTTTGTCTCCCTTTGAACCTCTTATTTAGCTTCTCTTCAACTCATAGGGAAAACTAGTATGTCTCTTCAATGTTGGTCATTCTTACCAGTCTTAATTCCTCCTAGATGCTAGGTCACAACCCACTGATATAACGAGAAACCTTCTCTGTATTTTCTTTTGCATGCCCTACTCTAATTAGAAGTTGGTAAAACTCCTCTATATATTCTTGAACTGATTTTCTTGCTTGCTTTAACCCATGCATCTTCTTAAACAAATCAAACTCGTAGTCAACAGGAATGAACTGCTTCTTTAGTTTGTCCACCATGCAATCCCACCTTGTGATCTTATCCTTTCCTCTTCTATTTCTCTCCAATTGAACCTCTTGCCACCAGATTTTGGCATGTCATTTTTGTTTGGCCTTTGCAAACTTAACCCTATCTGGGTGCCTTATATCCTCATACTCAAAGTACTCTTCTAGTTCATTAATCCAGTCGATCAACTCATCTAGTTTTAGATTTCCTGAAAATACACCCACATCAATTGTAGGTCTTTTCCCAAACTTAGTAATGGCCCTAAAAAGCCTTTCCTCTTCCTGAATTAGAACTTCCTCGTCAAATTCCCCTTCTAGTCCAATTTCTTCTTCTTCATTTTCATCCTCAGTTTCGTCACCTGCAACAACATTTGTTCCTCTACGAAGCTCCTCTTGCAATGCTTGTACCTACCTTTGGAGGGTTCTAACCTCCTCAAGATTAATAGCTCTGGCCCTTCCACCATGATCTCTTCATGGAGGCATCTTCTTAACTCAAACCTACAACCACACAGTCCTGGTGCAAACTACCTCACAGTTGGCGCTCTGTCTACACACTCAGGAAAAGCAGCTCTGATACCACTTGATGTGGTCACAACCCAAGCACATAATGGACACAATAGGAAAGGGAAAATTTTATTAATTGTAAAAATATGCTTGTACACTTAGTACAGAGAAGCATATTCCAAAACATACCCTATGGGCTTACAACAGCATAAGTCTGGAGATAAATTCTTCTCCCAGTACCTTCTCTCAAACTCCACTCCTAACTGCCTTTTACAATAGCAGAAATGTTCTTAAATAGACCCTGGAGGGTTAATGATTAGGAATACATTCTAGAAAGTGCTAGTTGGCATCCACTGACAAAACAGAAGGCTCTAGAAGTCACATTAGAAGTTGGCACAAAATTAGAAGAATCCGAATAGGGTAACCAAACTTTCGAGAGGCATAACTTTTGAACTATAGCTCTGATTGATGAACCGTTTACACTTTTGGAAAGCTCTCAAAGCGCTGTATAGCCCTATGGATCAGCTTTGCTCATCCCCCATTTTTTGGCCCTATTTGAGGTCATTTAATGCTCTATTTGGGGATGATGAATATAACATATTGATATGAGGGCTTAGAAATTCTTGAAAAAGTAGACCACACACTTGACAAAATTGACAAAATTTTTAGAGAGTGATGTACAAGCCAAGGAACAAAAAAATAATATAGAGAGACAAACACACACACAAGGATTTACAAAAAAGTATAGACCTAGCTACTATTCATGGATGGAAAATACCTTCAACATAAGTATTGCTTCAAGAATTGTCCATGAATTGGAAATTCAAGAGTGTCAAATGATAATTCTTTCAAAACATAAGAATCTTCACCCCTTGTAGAATCAACAAAATAGGGGCCTAACGAAATATGATCAAATTTTCCATGTTTACCCCTATCTTCAATTCTTGTATTTCACATTAGGACTAAATCTTCTAGTTCAAATTTTCTTGCCACTAATTTACTATCGTACAAATTCTTTGGCTAGAACTACAATTTTGTAAGGCCCCTTCCCTAGTGCCTTATTACAAAACCCTAAATACTATGGATATGATTAAGATTTAGAAAGAGCAAGGACATTATATGATATGTTTTTATTTTTTTTGTGAAGAGGATGTAAATTATATATATAGTTATCCTTACATCTTATGATAAAATGAGGGTAAGGAGGTTTTATAAATCATGTACATCATGAGCGATAATTTACTTATTGAACTACAAGATGTTGCTTAAGATGGATATAGTTTTTAGTTATTGCTAGGATAAATAACCTATTTAGTTGCATTGAGTTGATGAGTTAATATCATATGGAATAAAGGCTCGAAATGCCATAACCTAGAAACTAGGTCAATGGTTTCATGGTATTTTATGATCTATTAGGACAATGAATTGTTTAGGAAAGATGAATATACACCACCCTTGTAAGCAATGTAGATGGAAATTGTTATTAGAATTGGATAAGGGTCTACATGGTAGAACTTGGTATGACATAAACATAATAAGCCTATTATTGTGAAAGTAGTATTAGGTGGATATGTTGGTATTCATGAGGATAGATTTTATGGACTAGTAAAATATACTTTATTTATTCTATAATTGATTTTGAAAACTACATGACTATGTACACATCCTAATTACCTGACATAATTGATACACCTTATAATGTATTATCTCATAATGATAATAAGGTACTATTAGTAATCAAACTATATTTAATTGTATCAAAAGATGCTATTTTTGATGTTTACATTTAGGATATTTTGATCTAAGACATGTATTCAAAACTAATTTTCATGTTGGCTAATTTAACATTGTAGATTCAACATTTCATCGATATGATCAGAAATGGATGATGATGTGGTTTAGAATGTTAGTTGGATCATTTGATTTGATAGCAATACTAATATGAAAATTCTAATATTTTAATTTTTTAGATGCTTTATATGAAAATGATTAGAAAATAAAAGTTTAATAGAAAATAAAGATTGTTAGGACAATTGAGTATGATAATGCTCATTATTCAATATGAAACTTGTCATGCACCTATACACATGCATTTTATATGATCTTTATTGACCTAATAATGTTTAAGTTTAGTGTGTAGGCAATTTAACCATGGAATTTTATTAGGGAAACAAGGTCCAAATCCATGTAAACACAGTTTAGCCAAGGTGAATCTTTGGAAGATTCAAAACCCTCATCATGATGTATTTTATTTTGTAAATGTAAGCTAGCATGTATGTGAAAATTTTAATCTCAAAGATGCATTAGGGACATGTCATGGTGATGTGTAATGTTCTTTAATGTGTCACTTGGAACTTTTAGATTTTTGTGTGTTAATGACATGTCACCTAGGGTTTTGGTCATGGTAGCATTTTACCCTAAAACTAATTACCTTGTGAATGATTAAGTAAACCCACTTGACAAGGGATAGGATTGGTCATTATCAAAAGGAAATTCGAATTTAGACTTGGTTAGGGTTTTGAAGGGTCATTAGGTGGTCTCAAAGTGCCTTTGTGTGAAAATAAGCTACCCATATGATAGTATAACATGTTAGGGACCTAATTTTGACCATGTTAATGCCTAGGTAGCCTAGGGGGCCCCTTAACCCATGCATTCTTCCACCAATTCGAAAATGGATTTGTCACACGAGTTCTTCTTCATGTTTACACTAAGTCAAATATAGAAAACTTAAGGGGAGACAAGCTTGCAAGCGGAAGTGGCTTTGTGTTTTTGCCAAAATAGATAGTGAGAAAGCTATTTTAGAGAGATTGGGACAAATTAGTGGGGTGTTCACCCACTCTCTAAGTTTAGAGATAGTTAGGGTTTTGGAGGGAGGATAAGGGAGCTCTTCATCAACTATCATTGCCATTTTTCTAGGACCAAGGTAGGTGCCCAAACCATGACCATTTTAGCATTGCATAATGAATTTGAAAGCATGTAGTGTGGTTATGGAATAATGTATTATGGTTGTAACCTTTGTATTTTGTTTTTGATTATGCATAGTATTTCATGTATTTTCTTGGTTTTCTTCCTTGATCTCCTTATTTTTGTTTGAATGTTGAATTTGTTAATGGGTGTGAAGGCTTCAATCACCCTTGGGAGGGAAGAGAAGCCTTGGGTGAAGGGTTAGTTGGGCTCAACATTATAGTTGAGAAAATTTATCTCATGATGAGAAGTTGTTGTTTCTTTCATGATGTGCCTTTGATGTTTTTGGAGGTATAAGGGATTTGTGTAAGAAAGAGGAGATTTTATGATAGCCTTGAGAGGCAAAAAAAATGCAATTGCAGTTTGATATTTGTTTTATGGATATGGCATTCTCCTCTTTGAAGAGTCCACCTTCACCCAATTTATTCATGATTTCAATGGTGAATCATTGTGTTAAACCTTGGAGGGATTGTAAATGCATTGTGATATCAAGTTAGTATGCATTGTGAAATGTTTGAGTGTAACCCATTTGAGTCTTGTTTCCTCTGCTCGATGGGTGGCTTCATAGAAGTCTAGGATGGGAGGTGAGTCTCCATGGTTCTTGTGTAAATGTGTCTTTCAGGTTTTGTGTTATTCGGATCCATGAAGATATGATGGTTTCCTCATTTCATTACTAAAGAATCAAAATACATGCCATTATGTAATGCATTTGGAAGAATGAAGTCCTTCTCCATGCTGTGAGCATTTTATTTGCAAAGTTAAAACCTTTTTTGGTTGTATTGTGTGATGCACCCTTCCATGTCTTTGAACATTGTATTGATAAGGAAAAGTTTTCCATTTGTCAAAAAGAAGCTCCCTGGATGTTATGCATATCAATATGAAGAATGGTTCATGAGGAAGAAGATAAATTATAGATTTCCATTTATTTTTGTGTTGAGGGATTTATTATTATGCATTAGATGAAAAGAAATGGAAGAGACTCATGTTTGAATGTAAAGCAGACTCATTTCAAAGGATAGCCAATGTTTGATAATTTTGTATTGAATAGATATTGCTGGTATCATGATCACTTGAATCACAAAGTAATACAAGGGAATGTATTTCAATTGTAATGTTGAGGAATCACATGAAATTGTCAATCAATGTCTCTTAAGTACCATTATTCATAGAAACCAATAACTTATTTATTTCATGCTTGATCTTGTTTCAATTCATCTCATGTTTTTAAATAATTATTCAAGTGATTCCTAAATGCATCCTTAATCTAGGTATTTATATGGGAATGTGAAGGTAGGATCATATTATTACCAACCCAATATGTTAAATATTATAGTTGAATAGAAAATATGAGTCATATAGTTCTCATAGCATAAACTTGAAGAGAGAATAATCTTGTACATGCATATTTGACTCTCTGGTTTTTGTATGGGAGTGAAAAAAATAGTCCTCAACTAATACATTCAAATAAAATAATCAGACAACTTTCTCTATAGGAGCAACTATAAAATAATTCTCTAATCCCAAAAAAAGAGAAAGTCCTAAATAGACACAGACACACAGACACACAGACACACAGAAATACAGACACACACACACACACACAGACACACACACACACACACACACACACACACACACACACACACACACACACACACACACACACACACACACACGCACACACACACACACACACACACACACACACACACACACACACACACACACACACACACACACACACACACACACACACACACACACACACACACACACACACAACCTTCAAATACCCATGTAAAGGGTTGAATTCTTGAAAGGAGCACTTGATGAAACAATATTAAAAATGATAATAGTAATAACAAAGGACTTGGCCATTCAAACAAAACCCAATACATCCCATGAATATGACATGCAATAATAGATATGAATGTTGGTGGGGGGGGACCACCTTGGGGTATGAACCTATTCCCACTTAATAGGATCCATCTTCAACTTTAGAGGGGCCTAAATACTCCACCCTAGGTACCCACTTGGGTCACAAGTCCCTATGGTTAGCCAACACAAGTGAAAGGAGTGATCATGTGAATCAACACATGCTAGGCAATTTGAAAGGGTAGGATTGGAGACATAATTATTTAGGGAAGATTTAAATATGATATGTTAGTAGTTATGAAAATATTTAAGTGGATAGTATTAGGATTGTTTAATTATGGAATTGTCATGGACATTTGAGTATTAAAATTGGGATTAAAGATTATAGTTTAGACTTAACTTAATATATGATTGGTAGATAGTGGTGAATATTTAGTTAGAAATTATTTCATTTTATTTTTATCATAGCTAATAAATAGGAGTATTTTTAGACTATAAATTTAGTTAGATTTTAGTATTTTGATATTTAGTAAATGACATTTTAGTTAGTGGGTTTTAATTTATAGTAAATTTATAGATTAGTAAGCAATTTGTAGATTTTAAATTAGTAGATTAATTAGTGGACTTTAAATTTAGTTTTAGATTGCACATAATGTATGTATCCTTCAATATGGATATGAGTCTAATATGTGTATATTATGAATCTATACACACACACACAGACACACACACAGACACACACACACACACACACCCACCCACCCACCCACACGCACACACACACACACACACACACACACACACACACACACACACACACACACACACACACACACACACACACACACACACACACACACACACACACACATTTAGTTAGTGAAAGATGAATGACTTAGTTGATGTAGTGATACAATATGGATGATTGACATGAGGAAGTAATTAAATTAGAATGCATGAAACAAGTTATTAGTGATAGCTAAAGTGGTAAACTTAATTAATGACTAATAATACACAGATAGTATATAAATTATTACAATTAGATACAATGAGAAAATTTAAGTCTACCAATAAAGTATTAGATCATAAATGGGGTCAAAAACCATGCTCATATAGTAATTTTTCAAGTTTTGGATTCCATTACACAATTCATGTTAGGATATTGTCCGCTAATTAAATAAACATAATTAAATCAAGACATTTAGTAACAAAGTATGTTCAAAATCTTAACATATTATTCATGATTCCCTATTAGTATCCTTCAATTGGATGTGTACCAACTAGGCACACTATAAATGTACACTAAGGTTATCTATATATTTTGGTCTAGAACCCTTACCATGTTTTACTACTGAAATATTTGATAACTTGTAAATGTATTTTCTTATCATAAAATTTTGAGGTTAAATAGATGCAAACCTTGGCAACATGTTCTCTTATTATCTAAGACCTCGACTAGCACTAAGATATGATTAGCCTTATAGTCAGAACATGACCATAAGAGAATTGTTAATGAATAACTCCCCTATTGTTAAAGCGTCGATCCCCTATGAATATCTTCAAAAAATAAAATAAAATTGTTAGTTGTGTTCTCCCATTAAAATTTGGGCATGAAAAATTTCATATATCTAGCAGAGGCTTCTTTCCTTGTTTTATTCAAACCTACCAATTCATCCATTCTTTCTTGTATATAATCTATGATGTCATCATCATAGTTCTGGAAGTAACTGTATAGGCCTATCAAGTTATTCTAAGGCATTCTTGCTTGGATTCCATATACTAAGTCAATATGTGATACACCTATTGCCTTCTTAACAGTTAATCTATCAACCCAGATTGTTAAATGCAACTTAGAATTCCATGCCTTTTTATTTTCATCCAAGGTCCTCTTAATTAATTTCAACAATTTTTTTTTTTGTTGATTCAACTTGTCAATTTTCTTGTGGATGATAAGAAGATAATGTTGACCTAGTTATACCATGCTTGTCACAAAACTTGATAAATTTGTCTGACTTGAATACATGGCATTATCAATAAAAAATTTCTTAGGACACTTAATTTGGTTATTATGTTATTCAATAAAAAATTATTCACCACTTTACTGGCAGCCTTTTTGGTGGGAATAACCTCCACCCACTTTGTGAAGTATTCTGTTGCCACTAATATCCATGAATAACCAATACTAGACTTGGTTGAAATTTCACCTATGAAATCCATTCCCCACTGCTGAAATGGAGCTTGGACTTTCACTGATTTCAAGGGAGTATTCCTAGAGAATTTTAGCTTCACAAAAAATCTATGGAAAGAATCACATTTTCTAACCAAAGTCTATGCATCTTTGAATAAACTAGGCCACCAAAAATCAACTCTCATTACCTTGTGGGCAATAGTTTTTTCCATGTAGTGACCTCCACATACTCCTAAATGCATATAATTTTGTACCTTTTTTGATTCATTTTAATTAGTGCATTTCAAGAGCACTCCTTCAAAATTCCTCCACCATAGAATTCCATTAATAATAATGTATCAAATTGAATATACTTTGACATATCTCTTTTCATTATTAGTTAGGTGAGAATGGGCTTCCATGTGTTGTAAGTAATGTATCACATTTTTGTACCAATCATAGTGATCCATATCACATATGATTGACTTGAGACCTTTATATATGACATTTATCTAATTAGCATCCAAATTTGATTGAGCCATTAAATTTTCTAACTCTTTCCCTCTTAGCCATTTTGTGATTTGGATCTCAATGTTAAACTCTTGGATTCTATTTATCCATCTACACCTTCTACTAGATACCTCTTGCTGAGAAAATATATCTTTAACTACTACACTTGGTACAAATGCAATGATACTAACACCAACTAAATAACATCTAAAATATTTGTTAAATTTGACAAGAGCATAAGCCTACTTTTCATTTATCTCATATTTCAATCCAGAAGGTTAGAGTGATTTTTTGAAAAATACAATGGGTTGCTCATAGCCATCCTCATTTTTCTAAAGGAAAACAACTGCAACAATATGGAAAGAGGAAAAATAAAATATATGCATGGGTTTTTCGTAATCTGGTGTCTTGAGGATGTTGGAAATATTCAAGATATGACAAGTTAATGAGAGGGGAGGGGTGAATCAGTAACCTAAAAAAATTTCCTTTATATTTACCACACATACATCTATGCTACTACATTCGTTAGTTCTGAAACATAAAACATTAATTGCATAAGAGAACACAATATTTTGGTGACCCAAAAACCTTCCAAATAGAAAGTAAAATTGGGGTGGGGATGATAACCACAAAACTTCAATACTACAGCATAAAGTTGGCTTGTTAAGGCTTACATTGACCACTTCTAGTAATTTTCCCTATTAGGAGCACAAAGGACTGCTTGGTCCACCTTGTTAGAGGATTTGTAAATATACAATGAAGTATGCACTTGGTTAGGAGATTTATAAAAAGACTATTAATTCTACCTTGTTAGAGGATTTAGAGGATTGATTCACCAGTTAAGATGAAATAGTGGATCTACTTACAATAGATTGCTGATAAGATCCTTTATGCATTGATCACCTTATGTGATGAATATAACATTTCTGCCTCTATATTGACCTTGCTGCATTCCTTGAACTGCTGTTGAAAATCTATCACAAATACTCTTCAAAATTACTTCACATTAATTCATTGTTCCTTGATGTTTGATATCTTACAACACTTTTTACATATATACCTTTCAAATTTACAAAATTGCAAGGTCGGCCAAAATACAAGTGAAAAAATATATTACAAAGTTGGCCCAATAGTAAATAACTTGGGGTTCATTGAACTGACTCGGTGACCTTCTGATACACGATGTTCACTGCATTACTCGGCATCATCATGCACTCAATAGAAGTGAAGGCTTGGTCCATACTAATCACTCGATGCAATTTTTGAACTTGGTAGCCATTGGTGACTTGGTAGATGTAGTGTCACTCGGTAGATACTGCACACTGAGTTTATCATGCTTTACTCGGAAAACACTATTTCTTCCAACACTCAGTTTGCTTTGAATTTTCATGACACAAACTTACTGCTTAGTAAACATTGTGAAGCATGATAGATACTGAGAAACTCGGTAGACATTGCTAGTCTTCACATTTTTTGTATTTACCTGGTAGCTTCAGGAATGCTCGGTGTAAACTATATAATTACTAAGCTTACAAGGTAACCACTAGATGCTCGATAAGCATTCAAAATTGAGTAAGTGTTGTCACTAATGACAAATATAATATAATGCCAACAATCTCCCCTTTTGGCATTAGTGACAAAAACACTTATGAAGCAAAACTGTTGACTAACATTCTAATTTTGATTTACCAAAATTGATCTTTGCAAATCTGTTACCTATACATATCTTACATGTCTCCCCAATACATATGGAAAACATAGCTTTTATCTATACATATGTCAATTTATTTTATTTCTACACAAGTCTATTTTACTCCCCTTGCTCTCCTGTTCATCTCATACTCCCCCTTTTTGACAATAATGCCAAAGAATATATGCAATAAATTCAAATAGAGACACTAAAATGAGAGAGAAATTCAGAGTGTACCTTGAGAATAAGAGACAATGTCTTATCCCAATTATCTTGCAAAATTTTGCAAGTGGAGAGAACCACTTGAACTTTTGCAGAAAGTTCAATCATATGATCTACTATAGAAAAATTGTTATCGTGAATCAATGTTTTGGAATAGGCAATATGTCTCTGCATTTGGTCCATGACTAGAAGGATCATATTCTGGATATCAATCAGTGTAGATCTAATCCTAGCTTCTTCTCTAAGTAACTCTACCCTTTTCTGACAAAAATTTCACCTTCATGTGATGTGAAAAGCTTGAACTATGGTCAAGCTGTAACTTTTTAGCACTAGCCTTCATTTCCACATCTATCTTATTAAATTTTTCTTTAATATCCTTGGTGTACTCAGTAACATCATAGAGCTTGCCAAAAAGTAATGTTACATTTGTAAAAGATTGCTTAAGGTTTCTCAAAATTATGGTTAATTCTACCTGCTTTATTGCAATGTGCTGAGCAATGTGCTCAAGCACCTTATTGTCAAATTTCTTCTCTTTCTTTTCAATGAGCTTCTCTTGTCCAGAGGTGTCCTCATTGAACTTATTTACAACCTCTTCTAATTGTAGAAAAATGTGTTGAGATGGATCAACATAAACACCAATAGCTTTAGTAATTATATTTTTAGCATTCTCTATTGTTGTGTATTCTCTATCCCTCTCTTCTCTTAGCTGCTTCTGCCTTGCCTTTTGCTCTAAAAGCTAACTAACCATTCTCATTTTGTTGGCTAAGGAAGTGTCCGAATCTATCTTTGGAATAATAATTTCTTTATCCAAGTCTAAATCTTCATCAATTACCTTACCAGTAAGCAGAAGTTTTAGAGGAGTCTTTGATTTTACTTTAGTGCTTACTTCCTTGGATTTAGAAATAGAAACAATAATTGATATAGATGGACTAGTAGAAAAGGTTTGAATTGGAGGAACACTGAGAGAAATACCAATTGTATCCAAAATTGATGTGCTTCCCAAAAATAATGTATCGATGGGTAATGTACAGGCTGGAATATTTATAATTGAAGTACTAATAGAGATTGGTGTAGTTAGGGCTATTGTAGACAAAATTATAGAATGGGCCAGTGCAGTTACTATACATGGCGAAAAATAAGTTGGCATAGTTGATGATGCTGTGATTGATTTCTTGGGTGTTGATGAAGAGGGTTGTAGCTTAGTAGATGAGGTAAGTGATACTTCCATAGGAGATGCTTGGAGTTAAGGGGTGGCAGGAGTAGATGATATTTCTGATGTAGATGTAATCAATCCTGCTGAAGTTGTATCCAACCCTGATGATATTGCCAACTTAGGTGGAGAGTGAGGAAGGGAAGCAATGACTTCTTCTGCAATCTTCATGGGGTTTTCTTCTTCATTTGCTTCCTCCTTGTCTTCCTCATCAGCTTCTTACCCTTTCTCTTCATCATCAACCCTTAGTGCTTGATAATCTTCAATATCAATAGTAGCACATGGAGTGCTGTCATCTTCTTCATTATCAATATCATCATCATCATCTTTGATCTCAACTGGATCATCACTAGGCTTATGTAGATGATAGATATTCTTCCACATGTTTATTGAATTTCTTACAACATGCTCAATGTCCTTAATTAGAATCAAACATGTGTGAAATCTAATCATCATTTTACCTTCATTATTCTTCATGGCTGCCTTTACTTCTGCCTCAATGAGATTTGGTAATAGATTTTTCAAGGATTGTTTATAGATGTCTTTTTTTGTCTGAGTGGCTGATTCCCATCTTGGTTGTAGTCTTACTAATAATTCTTTTGAGATCTGAGGAGCAACCTAGTTTGGGGAATCCTTCCATTTTCCCATTTTGGTGAGTACTAGCTCCTCAATCTGCATCTTCTCCACATCAGTTCTAGTTTCAAACTTTAAAGCTTTGAAGTTTGTGATGCCAGTTCCTTCTTCCATCTATTTCAACCTTTCTTGGAAGGTAAGTTGGGGCTTTTTGAATACTACTTCAGATTTTTTTAGATTGTGGTGACTGATCAGGAAAGTACTGTACATACTTCATAAATAGTGGGGTTCAAAATTTTTTTGGGCTGTGGCCGACATGGTAGCCAACATATTATGGCTGACATATGGCCGACATGTTATAACCCTAAAGTGGTTAAATACTTGTATAAAAGGGCTTAGGGGTTGGTATTTTTCATTATGTTGTGATGTGAAATTGGTTTTTGCGGTGGTATTGAGCTGTAAGGGATTACAGATTGTAATCAGGTTGTAATCACTAGATTGTAATAAGATCAGACTTACTGTTTGGTGGACATATCCCAGAGATTGGGTGAACCATGTTAAATCTTGGTGCCTTGTGTTCATTTCTGTGTGTTCTATTATTTTTTGTTATTGGTTATATTTGCATGTAGTTTTTATTTCTGTCCATGGTTTATCCTAACAAGTGGTATTAGAGCGAGGTTGTCTTTCAGTTATCCTCTGTAGGAAAGTCTCACGATTAAGTGGGAGTCTCACAGTTGAGTGGGAGTGATGGTAGATGAGGGTAAGTTGAGGGTTGACAGGTTTAATGGGCAGAACTTCCAGTTATGGAAGATGCAAATGGAAGACTATCTATATTAGAAGGATTTATGGAAGTCGTTGGAAGACAAAGCCAAGAATCAAAGAACTATGTCAGAGGCTGAATGGGATCTTTTGTATAGAAAGGTACTCGAAAGCATTTGGTTATGCTTGGCACCATTAGTGGCATTTAATATTACAAAAGCAAAGACGACAGAAGATTTGATGAAAACCCTAGCGACATTGTATGAAAAGCCCTCTGCTTCAAACAAGGTATTTCTCATGAAGCGTTTATTTAATATGAAAATGGCAGAAGGTGGATCTATTGTAGATCATTTAAATGAGTTTAATACTATTACTAGTCAATTATTTTCTGTGGGTATCAATTTTGATGAAGAAATTAGGGCTCTCTTGATTTTGTGTTCTTTACCTAAAAGCTAGAATGACTTGGTAATGGCTCTGAGTAATTTTGTTCCTAGATCTAGTACCCTAAAATATGATGATGTGATTGATGTTATTTTAAGTGAGGAAACTCATAGGAAATCCTTAGGTGGATCTACACCAGGAAGTTCTTTAAATGCACAAAGCAGGGGCAGAATGATTGAAAGAGGAAGTAACTCTAGAAATCATGGGAAATCAAGAGGAAAGTCAAAGGGGAAGAGGTCTCAATCGAGAAGACCAAATGATTGCTGGTACTATGGGAAACTAGGGCACAAAAAGAAAGATTGCTGAAATCAAAAGAAAAATGAAGGAGATAAATCAGATGGAGACAAGGAGGCAAATGTGGTAAGTAACAAATCCAAAGAGGATGCTTTGCTTCTATCTTTAGAGAGTGTTGATGATTCATGGGTTTTAGATTCTGGTGCTTCATTTCATGCTACACCTCATAGATGTTATTTCATTGATTATGTCCAAGGGGATTTTGGGCTTGTTTATTTGGGGGATAATGAACCCTGTCAGATTGTTGAAAAGGGAAAAATTAAGATTAAGTTGTAGAATGGGAATCATTGGCTACTACATGAGGTAAGACATGTTCCAAAACTAAGTAGGAATTTAATTTCAGTAGGGCAACTCAGTGATGAGGGTTGTGTAGTTACTTTTAATGATAAAAATTGGAAGGTTTCAAAAGGTTCCCTTGTAGTAGCAAAAGGTGTGAAAGTAGGCACCTTATATCTTTGTATAGGTCATATTTTTTCTTCTACTTTGATTATTTAAGAGAAAAATGAATGTTCACGAACAATTGCTGTAGTTTAGCAGGGAGAACAAATAGCTGCTGTAGATTCTAATACGACACTGTGGCACAATAGACTTGGGCACATGAGTGAGAAAGGTATGAAAGTAATTCATTCAAAGAAAGTTTTACTAGGTCTAAAATGTGTGAATATGGATTTCTGTGAAAGTTGTGTGTATGGAAAACAAAAGAGAGTCAGTTTTGTAAAGACAGGGAAGGAAAACAAAGAGGAGAAATTAGAGCTTGTGCATACAGATGTATGGGGACTGGCTCAGGTATCTTCCCTTGGTGGCTCTCATTATTATGTTACATTTATTGATGATGCAACTAGAAAAGTATGGGTTTATTTCCTTAGATAGAAATCTGATGTATTTCAAAATTTTAAGAAATGAAAATGCTTGGTTGAAAATGAGACTGGTAAGAAATTAAAATGTCTCAGATCTGATAATGGTGGTGAGTATTACAGTCATGAATTTGAAGATTATTTCTCCACTAATGGTATTCGTAGACAGAAAACTACTCCAAGGAATCCATAGGAAAATGGAGTGGCTGAACGCATGAACACGACTATAATGGAGCGCGCAAGGAGCATGAGGTTGCATGCTGGGTTGCCCTTACACATGTGGGAAGAGGCTGTCAATACTGCAATATATTTGATTAATAGAGGTTCCTCTACTCCTTTGGGTTGTGGTATTCTAGAGAAAGCATGGACTAGTAAGAAGGTGAGTTATTCTTTTCTCAAGACCTTCGGTTGTGAAGCTTTTGCTCATATAGACTTTGAAAATAGAATCAAGCTAGAAGCTAAATCAAAGAAATGTGTCTTTTTTGAATATGGCATTAATGAATTTGGTTATAGGCTTTGGGATTTTAAAAATCTTAAAATTTTTAGAAGTCAAGATGTCATATTCAATAAGAAAGTGTTGTACAAAGATCTGTTGCAGCAACATGAGAAGAAAGAAGATGATTATGTAGTGCTGGATGATACTCCAAAAGCTGATGTTCCAGCCATTCCTCATGATGTGCAACAATTGCAACAACAAATACCACACACACCAGTAAATGTTAGATGTTCAACAAGGAAAATTAGACCTCCACAAAGGTTTTCTCCCTCTTTGTATTCTATTTTGCTTACTAATGCTGGTGAACCTAAAAGTTATGATGAAGCTGTGCAGGTGGATACTAAGATTCAGTGGGAGTCTGCAATGAAAGATGAAATGGACTCTTTGCTGAAAAATAAGACATGGGATTTGTGCAAGTTGCCTGCGGGTAAAAAGTCTTTACAAAATAAGTGGGTTTATAGGTTGGAAGAAGAGGAAGGAGGTATGAAAAGATTTAAGGCTAGGTTAGTTGTAAAAGGATTTGCACAGAAAAAGGGAATTGATTTTGATGAGATATTTTCTCCTATTTTTAAAATGACTTCTATTCGTATTGTTTTAAGTCTTGTGGCTACTGAAGATTTGCATTTAGAGCAGATGGATGTTAAAATAGCCTTTCTTCATGGTGATTTGGATGAAGAAATATATATGGCTCAGCCACAGGGTTTTGAGGTCAAAGGTAAGGAGAACTTAGTGTGCAAATTGAAGAAAAGTTTATATGGCTTAAAGCAAGCACCTCGGCAATGGTATCTGAAATTTGATAGTTTTATGCATGAGCATGGATATAACAGGTGTCATTTATATTATTGTGTTTATTTTAAGAGGTTGGATGATGATAGCTACATTATTTTATGTCTATATGTTGATGATATGCTTATAGCTGGGTCTAACATGGATCATATTAAGGGGCTAAAATGCCAGTTAGCACATGCATTTGCTATGAAGAATTTGGGGGTAGAAAAACAAATCCTTGGTATGAATATTTGTAGAGATAGGAAGAACAAAACATTGACACTATCTCAAGCTGATTATGTTGAGAAGGCGTTGCAACGTTTCTCTATGGAGAATGCTAAAGCTGTCAGCACACCTTTACCCAGTCATTTGAAATTGACTAAGGAAATGTGTCCCAAGACACAGGAAGAGGAGGATAAGATGTCCAAGGTACCCTATGCTTCAGCTGTAGGAAGCTTGATGTATGCTATGGTACACACTAGGCCAGATATTGCACATGCAGTGGGAGTTGTTAGCAGGTATACGAGTCATCCAAGATTTGAGCATTGGAATGCTTTCAAGTGGATTCTCAGATATTTGAGAGGAACATCCAATAAGTATTTACACTTTAGGGGCTCTACTACTGATTTACAAGGCTATGTTGACTCAGATTTGGCTGGGGATATTGATACCAGGCGGAGTACTACAGGTTATGTCTTTACTATTGGTGGGGCAGCCATGAGTTGGGTTTCTAGGTTACAGAAGATTAATGCTCTATCCACTACAGAGGTAGAGTATGTTGTTGCTACAGAGGCAGCCAAGGAGATGATATGGCTTTAGTTCTTCTTGGAAGAATTGGGGCATCCTTAGAAGGTAATTATTTGTTCATAGATAGTCAGAGTGCCATTCATCTTGCTAAGAATTCAGCTCTGCATTCTAAGACCAAACACATACAGTTGCGGTACCATTTCATTTGGTTAGTTTTGGAGGATGGACAGTTAAAGCTAGAGAAGATACATACCAATGAAAATCCTATAGATATGTTGACAAAGGTTGTCACAAGGGAGAAGCTAAACTCCTCTTTAGCTTCGGTTGGTCTTTTAGACTGAACATGAATAAAAGAACAGCAGAGTCCAGGGTGGTTTGATTGTATTGCTGCAGGATCAGTCTCCAAGTGGGAGATTGTTGTTTAGTGTGGAGCTTGATCAGTCCCCAAGTGGGAGATTGTTAGATTGTGGTGATTGATTAGGAAAGTACTGTACATACTTCGTAAATAGTGGGGTATCGCCCTGAAATTTTTTTTTGGGCGGTGGCCGACATGGTAGCCGACATATTATGGCCAACATATGGCTGACATGTTATAACCCTAAAGTGGTTTAATACTTGTATAAAAGGGCTTAGGGTTGGGTATTTTCCATTATGTTGTGATGCGAAATTGGTTCTTGCGGCAGTATTGACCTGTAAGGGATTACGGATTGTAATCAGGTTGTAATCACTGGATTGTAATAAGATCAAATTTGCTGTTTGGTGGACGTAGCCCAGGGATTGGGTGAACCACGTTAAATCTTGGTGCCTTGTGTTCATTTCTGTGTGTTCTATTATTTTTTGTTATTGGTTATATTTGCATGTAGTTTTTATTTTTGTCCGTGGTTTATCCTAACACCTTTATTTTTACGTTTGTCTCTCCTAGTGAAAATAGTTGTGGAGGCCTTTGGAGGTTTAGTTATGGTAACCTTCCCTTTCTTCTTTGCTGACTCTACCTCTTTCTCTAATTCTTGCTCTTCTTCTTCTTCTTGTTCTAGATCCTCTTCTTTGTCCTCTCCTTTTCCCTCAATAAGCATTAAGGGACCAGTGACAGTTTTCATCTTAGCAATCTTTCTCTTACCTTTGCTAATTGCTTGAGGTAGCTTAATTTCTAGTTCAATTCTGGATTTTTTCTCATCATAAGTATGAAAGACTGGTTGCTTGGGATCTACAGGCTCATTTACTAGTGCTTCAATGATGTCCCTAGTTACATCAATATTGACCTCATAAGGGAGAGTTTTCACCCATGCAACTCGGGGCCTGACTACCTGAATGTATACTCTATCATAGTCTACCATGAAACATACATAATCTTTATAGTCCTCAACAAGTTTAGGAGGAATCCTAAGCTTGTTGTTCATTTTTTTTTTTGAATTTTTTAAAATAATTATCCATTATACTATCAAATTTTACACCCATTTCAGCTATAAACTCATTTATCTAATACAAAATGGGAACATCTTTTCTCCATACGACAGAACCTTTAGATGGAAAGAATTTTTGCACATAAAAGATGAGACATGTTAAAAAAGAACCAAATTTGTAGGCATTGTTCTTTGATGACCTAATTCTATCCATATTTTTGTTTAGTTTCCTTAGTAGTAGTTCTAACAGGTCAAATTCAAAATTTTTCTTCACAACTTTGAATGCTAAGTCTACTGCCTCACATGGCATGTTGTTCAAATGATTGGAACTATAAATCTTGTGAGCAATTACATGAATTCTAAATCTCAGCTCTATGTCAGTAACAATGCTAATTTTCAAGCCTCTATCATCCCACTTGGCTAGGGTTTTCTTTTTGATTTCATCCCGACCAAAGGTTTTGGTGGATTTAGCTTTGCTCAAAATGGGAAGGCTAGTAATCTTGTGAATCATCTTTTTGGTGATCAATACAGGCTATTCCAACCATAGCTGACCATTGTGAACATGGCTAAGAATATACCTGATCCATTTTATCTGAAAGCTTCTTGGTAGGTGGGATATGTGTGTCAACCCTTTTGTTTGCAAATGCTTGTGCTTGGGTTTTAGTGAGCCATCAATACACATTTCTTCTAAAGCACTATCCATTTCTAGGGTTCCTATTTCTTGAATTGAACATTTAAAATGAGTGTGGATATTGTTAATTAGAAGTACCTTTGGTGAGATTTGTGATTGCATGCCATTAGGGTCGAGTGCCTCTACCACTGTAGGAACTAACTTGAAATTTGGTGCTTTCCATTCTACACCCTTGACCAACATTTTTGATCCTCTTTTTGCCTTGCTACTGCTAGTGCTTCTGGATGCCATTACTGCTTGGTAAGTGATGGAGATCTTCAAACAAATTCCCTAACTACAAATTTTCTCAGAATCACTTGGAATAACTTGAGATGCACCTAGAGAACTCTTTGCTCTAAGGATATGATGAAAATTGAAGTTGAATTTTGCCCATTTTGATGAAAAATTTGCCATTAATGCTAGGTACCATACTGTCATAGTGCATGACAGACTGTCATTCACTAACCTAACTTGGAAAGAGTATCAATTTGGCAGATGAACTAAATTCCTTTTACTCTCGACCTTCCTCGGTAAGGTCTATGATTACTTTTCTCAATAGAGTCTGATGCAACTCGATGAAAGATAACCTTTCTGTGATTAGAATACTAATTGGATTATTTGCATTCCTTATATTTCTTGGAACTACTTATTATTTTCTTACTGAGTATAGTTCCAACGCATTCTTAGGAATTTAGTTTGAGGGGATGGAGTCACCCACTCCTTGAGTGACTTCACTACCATGATTTGAGCTAGTATCCTTAGTAGATTTAAGAATCCATTATTGCCTCATTTGTTTCCTTATACTATCAGGTCTTGCTTACTTTTCATCTTCAACTTTGCCTATATTCATGTAGTTTTTAGCTATACGACCGAGTTCAGTGTATGCGTAACACCTTATAGTAGTATCTTTCTTTCTTAGGTGGTGCCTTGCACAATTTATGCCAGTGTGTCCATATTCTCCACAATAATGACATCTGCACTAGGTATTGTAGTCTCATTCAAATATTGCCTTTACAAGTTGTTCAATTGGATTGAATGATTTACATCTACATTGAGATGCCTTGTGACCATGCCTTTTGCATTTGTGACAATTACCTTCAAATTTTGGTTTCTCCTTACATTCATTGGCTTTGTGACCATGATGATTATAGTTATAGCATTTTCCTTTGAAATTTCTTTTTCTATTGCTCTAACATTTGTTTGATGTATGACCAATTTTCCCACAATGATTGCATGAAGGTTTTAGATTCATTTTTGCACCTTGTTTGGAAGATTCACCTTGCTCTTCATTGTATCCAAGTCCTGCTTTACCTTTTTTCTTATGATGATTCTGCTCATTTTTCTAAAATAGTTGATTCATGTCTTCTTGTGATTTCAACATTCTTTCATTGATTTGTTTTTCAGTATTTAGGTCATTTTTTAATTTTTCAACAATTTTCTTTTCACATCTCAGTTCTCTCAATATTATTTCATTAATTTCCCTTTCATAATTTAGGCAATTTCTTATTCTTTCATTTTGTGCTTTGAGAATCATGATTTCTTCATTTGCTTCAATGATTTGATCTACGAGGTCTTCATGCTAATTGGATTGATTCTGTTCTTCATTGTTTCTTGCCTCCAAATCTTCATTTTCCTTATTCCTTTGTTCCAAAATTTCACATAGCCTAATTGATTGGATTTCTTTCTCTCTTTTGAGTTTCCTTACTTCTGCCTACAGAGAGCCATTCTTTGCTAGGAGTTCTTTGATTGCCTCATTAGCTTCATCCAAGTTGCTTGATGGGAAAAAGTCTTCAATCTTCTCTTCAACATACTGATGGTCATCCATTTTTTTTGCAAGTTCCTTCCTTCTTTTTAGGGATTGGGAAAGGTGCTCCTTTGCTTCTTTGAGTTGAGTTATGGCCATTTCTAGATCTAACTTTTCAGTTTCAATTGCCTTATCATGTCTAAATATCTCCATTTATCCTTAGATCTTTGCTCAAGTTGTCAAGCTTTTATCCCAAGAACCACAAAGCTCTGATACCAATTATTAGAAATATTCAAGATATGACACATTACTAAGAGGGGTGGGGTGAATCAGTAAATTTAAAAACTTTCTTTTATATTTACCACACATACATCTATGCTACTACATTCATTAGTTCTAAAACATAAAACATTCATTGCATAAGAGAACACAATATTTTGGTGACCCAGAAACCTTCCAAAATAGAAAGTAAAACTGGGGTGGGGATGATACCCACAAAACTTCAATACTATAGCATAAAGTTGGCCTGTCAAGGCTTACATTGACCACTTCTAGTGATCTACCCTGTTAGGAGCAAAAAGGACTCCTAGGTCCACCTTGTTAGAGGATTTGCAAACATACAATGAAGTATGCACTTGGTTAGGAGATTTATACAAAGACTATTAAGTCTACCTTGTTAGAGGATTTAGAGGAATGATTCACTAGTTAAGATGAAACAATGGATCTACTTACAATAGATTGCTAATAAGATTCTTTATGCATGAATCACCTTATGTGATGAATATAATGTTTCTATCTCTGTATTGACCTTGCTACATTCTTGGAACTGCTGTTGAAAATCCTTCACAGATACTCTTCAAAATTACTTCACATTACTTCACTGTTCCTTGATGTTTGATATCTTACAACACATTTTACATATATACCTTTCAAATTTACAAAATTGCAAGGTTGGCCAAAATACACGTGAACAAATATATTACAAAGTCAACCCAATAGTAAATAAATTGGATTCACTTAATTGACTCGGTGACCTTCTGATACACAACATTCATTGCATTACTCAGCATCAACATGCACTCGGTAGAAGTTAAGGCTCAATCCATTCTAATAACTCAATGTAGTTTTGAACTCGGTAACCATTGGTGACTCAGTAATGTAGTGTCACTCGGTAGATACTGTACACTAAGTTTACCTTGCTTTACTTGGAAAACACTATTTCTTCCAATGTTCAATTTGCTCTAAATTTTCATGACACAAACTTATTGCTCGGTAGACACTGTGAAGCATGGTAGATACTAAGAAACTCAGTAGACACTGCTGGTCTTCACATTTTCTATATTTACTCGGTAGCTTCAGGAATGCTCGATGTAAACTGTATAATTGCTAAGCTTATAAGGTAACCATTGGATGCTTGGTAAGCATTCAGAATTGAGTAAGTGTTGTCACTAATGACAAATATAATATAATGCCAACAGAGGATCAATGCATTATTGATGGAAATTTCAATTTCTTGAAAGGCAATAGTAGGTTCACCTCTCTAGTTAATTATTTCTCCTTTCTTGAGCATCGTAGAGATAGGTCTACTGATCTTAGAAAAATTCATTACAAATCTTCTCCAAAAATTAACTTGTCCAAAGAAATACTATATACCTTTGACACTCTGGGTTTGGGAACTTTATATAATTGTGCCACTCTTTTAGGATCAATCTTAACTCCTTCTTTAGATACTATATGCACTAGCAACTTCCCTTCTGTCACTCCAAAAGTACATTTCATTGGGTTCATTGAAACTTCATAGTCCAAGGATTTCATAAAGATCCTTTCTAAATGTTTATAGTGGTCCTCAACCTTATTTAAGTATTCTATCAAATCATCCTTATAAACAACCATAAGTTAGTCAATATACTCTTTGAATGCAACATCCACAACTCTATAAAATGTTTCTCTTGCATTTATCAGGCCAAAAGGCATCTTGAAATATACATATGTTCCCCATGGAGTTGTAAAAGCTATTTTGAAATGGTCTTTCTCATCAACAAGGACCTTGTTATATCCTGAGAAACCATCCATAATTGACATCAACTTTGAACTAGTAACTTGTTACAACATAACTTCCATGTTGGGTAATCCATAATTATGTTTTAGGGATGCAATATTCAAGTTTCTAAAATCAACACACATTCTATTATCCCATTTTTCTTTCTGACTAGTACTAGGCTAGACACCCATGAGGAGTGTCTGATAGGTTTGATTATTGCCCCATCCCTTAACTTCACAAGTTCCTCTTGCATTTTAGGGGTTAGAGTGGGATTAACAGGCCTTTACTTTTGTCTAAAAGGCTTTACATTCTATTTTAGGGGTATTGCATGTTGAAAAAGATCCTCCATATATGTCTTAAGGTCATCATATGACCATGCAAAAACATGTCTAAATTTTCTTACTAAATCAATCAATGATTATAGGGGACAAAGTCTTAGCAATGTATACCTTCTTGGGTGTTTTAAGTGTACCAAGGTTGATTTCTTCTAACTCATGTGGATTCTATTTTTTTACATCTGAATGCACTCTATCCTAATTATCAAAAACACTTTCTAAAACCACCAACCCTTTAGGTAACTTGTTTGTTTTGAGTTGCAAGATCTCTTCACCAAAAATGGTTTCTTTCCATCTACTATCTTAACCAATGTACTACAATCCAATTCTTGGCCATTATATTTATCTTCATTTAGGAGAAATTTTAGAATGTCCTTATCATCCTCAAACACTAGCAAATTCTCTACATTATCAAGAATGGAAGGTCTATTCTGCATCTCAATTTTAGACACACCAACAAATGGTATATCATCAGGTGTTATTGCTACATTTTTTGACGTGTCATCCATCTTATTATTTCTCCTGTCCATGCAAGAAATACCAAAAGCATCAAATGCCTCAACCTAGTCCCAAACAACATTTCTATACTATTTTAGCCTCTTACTCTTGGAAGCACATGTCTCCTTAATCTGAGACACAATCAACTTTGGATCAGCAATAACATGCAAATTTTTGATACCATGAGTTGCTATCACTTTTAATCCAAGTAGAAGTGCCTCATATTATGCAATATTATTAGTACATGTGAAATCCAAGGTGAATGAATACCTAAAAGTATTCCTATATGGAGATATGAAAACAACCATAGCCCTAACCAATCTTTAGAATTAGACCCATCAAAGTAGATAGTCCAGAGGTTTTGAGAATCTTAACAATTTGTTACCCTTTGTGTAATTAATGGAATTGGATTTTCAATTCCTTGAATAGTGAGTTAAGCTTTGAAAGCATTAACCTTTGTATCTAAGAAACAAGTGACATCTTTATCAATGTTGTCCTCAAGGATATCAGTGAATCTTGGTTCTGTGTCAACTTTAATGGCCTTGTCCCCTATGTGAAATGTAGCATAGGATAGATTAAATTGTAGGCTACCCCCAATTGTAGTGCTCCATTTTCTTGAGAGCATCATTCCATACTGTATTATTGACGGTTCTTTCTCAACAATATTACTACACCTTATTCCACATAACCAAGGGAGGGCCTTATTTTTGTGTTCTTCTATCCTAAACATCTTATATAAGGGAAATTTAATAGCAATTTGTGACAACATGGCAATCATATCAATAGGATCATATATAATTGGCTTAAAAGGATTACCTCTAGCTACTTGTTCTTGAACAACAAGTTCTTCCACTTGTTTGGTGACATCAGGACCTAAC
Source organism: Cupressus sempervirens (assembly GCA_028749045.1). Classification (NCBI taxonomy): domain Eukaryota; kingdom Viridiplantae; phylum Streptophyta; class Pinopsida; order Cupressales; family Cupressaceae; genus Cupressus; species Cupressus sempervirens. The sequence continues at coordinate 417,807,062 of CM053789.1, read as the reverse complement.
TTCTTATCTTGTACACTAACCTTGACTATTTTTGCACCTTAAAACTACACTCTCTTTTTTGGTTCCCACTTGTTGCTCTTACCATCTTTGATCTTTACTATCACTAGATTGTTCTTTTTATTTTCATCATTCATTTTGTGAGTAATATCCTTGATGAAAATACCAGATGACTTACTAACAATATTGTTCACTATTCTATTTATGAGATTGTAAGTACTATGCACTTGAGCTACCATCTCTACAGTTATCCTATCAATTTCTTCATTAGATGGTTTTCTTAAATTCATGTGCTCTAAATTTGATATTATATTGCATTCCTATTTTCATTTTGATCTTCATTATATGAAAATAGTTGCTGATGATGCAATTGATACATATTTATTTGATTATTAACATCAATCTCAGTGTCTTCTAAATTAGAATCCTCTTTTGCTAGCAGCTCTCCACAATCAATCAAAACAAATTGGGAATGATTAATGTCACATTTTCTTTTCTTTTTTGTTTATAATTCATAATCCACAATCCACAAGATCTCTCTCTCTATATATGCATACATACCTACATAGATAAACAAATATGTGTGTATATGTATACATACATACATACATACATACATATATACATACATATATACATATATACAAACATACATATATACATACATACATATATATCTATATCTATATAAAAATACATACATACATACATACATACATACATATATATATGCACACATACATGAAAATAACAATGCACTTTCTAGAGTTTACAATTGTTCAACAAAATTAATGTTTTACAAAAAAATGCACCAAAAGAACTATTAACTTAGAAGGAAGAACATGGCCTTGATATAGTACAAAAAGTGCTTGACATGAGAGGTCTGCAAGTGAGGGTGTTGACCAATCTTGAAAACTTGAATGCTTAAATAAAAGCTATTGATGATCAAACATCTATGCTAGAGTTACAACACAATGTGAAATTTATTTTAGATATGGTAGAGGAAGATATTTAGAATTTTGATACTCAAAATTTAAGAGATGAGAGCAAAGGAGAAGGAGTGGCTTTAGAAAGAGAAGGAGAAGGAGAGACTTTAGAAAGAGATTGCACGATGATGAGCCTCTAAAAGGTCATTATTTTGAGATCCTTTTTATCTTGTTTTTAGACAATTATCTTGCAAAATTTTTTATGAATCTATGATTTTAAGTGAAGGAACTTATGTTTTTATGAATATGTCATCTATATGTTAAGCCATTAAGTTGCATAATAGATAGTTTAGATATGATATGTTTGGGTAGATTCCTTCCTATAGCCATAGGATTTGCAAAGAGTGATACTGTGAACATTATACCTTTTCTAACATTGATGATGAAATGAATATATGTATGCATTCAATGTTTTGTAGGTACTTACCACACGTATTTAAAGTCAACACTTCAAGGCTAAGTCAAAGCTGACTAGATTGCTAAATCACCACAATGAGTATACTATCTTGTGATTTCTATTATGGTAGCACATGAGTATAGGTCACTCAACTTGCTATATTCTTAGAGGAGTTAATCATGGTTAATGATATTTCTATTGTGGAATTTATGAACTTGTAATTGATCCTCATTGCTAGAGTGATCGTAGAAATATGAAGTTTTTTTTGTTTCCCTTTAAATAACACTTGCTATAGATTTGAAACAAGATTTGAGAAAGAAATAAAATAGATTTATTTTCATAACAATAGCATGTGACCTTTTTTTAATCAGATGTAATCTTTTTCTATGAATGAATAGAATAGAAAGTTCAAGTTTCCATCTTCTGTCTTGATTGTCTTTTCTGTTCACTCATCCAAGGGGCCCCAATTGGTGACTGAACTAATTTGTTAGAATAGATTTCATTTCCTTGTTTCTTTCTTCACAAGGTAGAATTCTACTATTCCTATAGTCATTGATAACAGAATCGGTGAACTATTCCTACAACATAGGTGCATAGATAGATTTACTATTTGCAACATTACTTTAAGCTCTAAGATAAGATGTTGTTTAAGTTCCTAATTTAAGTCTCCTTCAAGATTCCCTTTGTTTTAGTGGTAATGACTTAAAGATGAATAAGAGCATATACTTTGTATCCACCCTTCCAAGATTATACTCTCAGATTGATAAAATAAAATGAAGTGAGTATGTTATTCTTAGGAAAACACACAATTCTATCTAATCATGGAGTTTCTATGAAAGGATGTCCAATCCTTTGTTACTAAGGTGTTAAGTCAACCGACCATTTTTGGCACCATTTACAAGGAAGGTTTCAATCTAATTCAACCCTGAAGTTATTATGTTAGGTAAGACTTTGTATTATTTTGCATGCATAGAAGAAGAGACCCCCTTGGGAGATTTCTTTCCCATAATATTTAGGAAGGAATTTTTAATCCTAAACCTGAAGAACCTGACAATGAGAATGAAGAATAACCTTTTGGAAATCTATTCACTTCTACTCAAGAACAAATACCCTCGTCCTCTGATGAATCCTTTCTTTTGAATGATCTCTTTGTTGAACTTGAATACCAAGATAGTCTACTTGTCCTTGTTATCTATCAACTACCACCACCATTACCTCCTTTAGGAATGGCTTAGCCTTAACCTACATTTCCTTTTCCTATCCCTCCTCAACAAGGTAAGAAAAATTTAAAGAACACACCTACTGCTACAGTTCCCAAGTTTTATAGCCGAATCAGTGAAGACCCTAAAACCTATCTCATTGATTTCAAAATACTTTATCGAAGTCATGACTATACAATTAAGAAGCTGCTCTGAGATGGTTCATGGGGTTAGATGCTAATGCTATAGTAGATTCTCTTGCAATGAGAAACTTGTTTCTCACAAAGTATAAAGAATACTATTGGGGTTGAAATTCAAAAGAAGATGAAAATTTCAAGATGTCCCAAAAAGATGATGAGACCCTAGAGGACTATGTTTCTTGATTCATGTTCAACCTACAACATAATACACAACATCAATTGAATGAGGAATCAAAGAAACATGTTTTTTTGAGAGGTGTTAATGATGGAAGCATTGAAGCTCTAGGCCTTATGGTAGGAGGAGATATCACTCAAAAGACTTGGATTGATATGTAGAAAATATGTTTGAATTATTCTAGAGCCACTATGAAGAAAGTTAGGGGACTTAGAGCTCTACCCCATAAGTCCAATGGTAGTTTAGGAGTATCCAAGATGGATTTATCCAATTTTTTGTTAGATTTCAAGAAAGACATCATTAATGATGTAGCCACTCAACTAAACACCATGCAAGCCAGAAGGAAGAAACATGAAGCTAATGTCATGTTAACTAAATATTGCCCACATTATAGAGAAAAGAAAAGGCACTGTAGATGCTAGTTAGTTGCAAGTGTGGAGACACAACCAATGCCCACTAAGTTCAAAGCCATTGATGAAAATAAAGAAGTGCTATATGTCACTCAATGAAGCCCATGGGCTCAAAGAAAAGGTATGCCACAAGATCCTCTTCAAAGTTATAGTAATAATAATCTATGGTAAAAATTTTAAAATACTAGTTTCAGTGGAAATAATAGTTGGAAACAACCCTACCAAGGTTGGAAACAACATTAGTAGGGTTGGCATAAACCTCAATAGAGTTGGAAACAAACTTAGAATTGGAATACCCAACCTAGTTAGCAAACCCTATTTCCATCACCTCAACAACATGCTTTAATGCCTCCTCTTATAGCCACCAATACTCCTCACAAGTAGATCCAACTAATAGTTTATCCTAATCCTAATCTGAACAATACTAAACAACATGCTCAACAACAAAGCTATGCTATCTCCTTGAATGATATTCACTTAAGATCAAGCACCACATTTCCTACACCCCAAAATCCTATAATCATTAAAGTTGAAGATCCTTTGACTGAGGATATAGATGGGTCAAATAAAAAAGCTTCTCCTATAGCCAACGAACCTCCATTCCCCTATAGGTTTATGGAATAAAGCTTTCCCATAGAAATACATGCAGTCATTGATTTTCTTAATCAATTGAAGTAGATGACAATAAAAATACTATTAATGGATGCTATTAAGGAAGTCCTTGTTTATATTAAAGCTATTAAAGAAGCATGCATTAAAAAACTAGGAAGGAAGAGGAAAGATCCCAAAACCATTCATGTCATGGAACAATTGTTTAACTTAATGCTTGATAAATTAACTGTACCAAAATACTCTAACCCTAGGAGTCCTATAGTTATAGTCACTATCCATGGGATCCAAGTTCAAAATGCTTTAGTTGACCTAGGAGCATCTATAAACATCATGAAAAAGAAGGTATAGTCTCAACTGCATATCATTGGCCTTAGGGAGACCCCCACCATACTTCAGCTTGCTGATAGCTCTACCACTAAGCTAGATGGGATCATAGAAGATGTCATAGTCACCTTAAATTCTTAGGAGTATTTAGTTGATTTTGTCATTCTCTCCCCAAAGGATAATATAGAAGGATATCCTTTAATTTTAGGAAGACCATGGTTGGCCACTACAGATGCCTATATAGCTTACCGATCTAGAAAGATGACAATATCCAATGGTATTCATAGAAAGAATCTAACTTTATACTCCTCTTCTCAACCATTATTACTATATGACCAAGTAATCTAGCTAGACTTGGGTGATGATGAACCATAAGTTAATTCCATCCATTAGTTGATAATGATAGGTAGAGAATAATTTATGGGTTCATGAGAAGAAGATGAAATAATTTCATCTATTATTTTGAATGAATATGGAATAGAATCTCTATTGTCTCCTCAAGATGAATATATCTTAGAGACCATATTACCATCCTTTAATTCACCACATCATCAGAACCTTTACAATTTCTCCACTCATTATTACCTCAGGAGATGGATTCTTCTCCTATTGCCCAATTATTCATAGTAGATTAGGTTATTAAGATGGAATTTGGTCTAGGAAAATAATTGAATGTAAACAATGCCTTATCATCCTCCCAACAGAAAATTATGTTGCAGTTACTACAAGAAAATCAAAGAGCATTTTCATGGGATTACATGGATACAAAATTATTAGATCCTATGCTTGGCACTCACAAAATTAACATTAGACCTAACTTCAAACCTATTTGACAACCTCAAAGGAGAGTTAACCCTATTTAAAAAGATATAGTGAAGAATGAATTGTAGAAACTACTAAGCGATGGTTTTATGTACCCCATCTTTGATAGTAAATGGGTCTCACCCCTAGTTATAGTACCTAAGAAGAGAGGGAAATGGAAAGTTTGTGTAGTTTATAGGGATCTCAATTCAACCACTAAGAAAGACCATTTTCCCTTGTCATTCATAGACCAAGTCCTTGACAACTTAACTAGAAAAAGTATTTTTCTTTTCTAGATGGTTTTAGTGGTTACAATTAGATACAAATAGCCCTAGAGGATCAAGAAAAAATATTTTTTACCTACCCATGGGGAACATTTGCCTACTCAATTTTTTCGTTTGGCTTGTGCAATGACTAAACCACATTTCAATGAGCTGTCATTAGTATCTTTTCAGATATCTCTACTAACTATATGGAAATCTACATGGATGATTTTACTATTTATGGTGCTACTTTTGACGAAGAAAAATCAAATTTAGAAATAGTACTCAAAAGATGTCAAGACTACAATGTTTCCTTAAATAGTGAAAAATGTTTTATGATGATGGAGGAAGGTGTAGTGTTAGGCCATTTCATCTGATCTAAGGGAATCCAAGTAGATCCAACAAAGATAGAAGTAATTAGTACCTTGCCTATGCCAGAGAAGCAGAAGGATGTACACAATTGTTTGGAACATGTTGGATATTATAGAAGATTCATTAAAAACTTTAGCCAACTTGCAACACCCCTCTACAACTTGCTCAAGAAGGATTCTAAATTTTCTTGGCACTTTGATTGTGTTACATCTTTCCTACAACTTAAGGAAGTTCTTACCACAATATCTATTCTGAGAGGACCCAATTTGGGACTGCTTTTCACATTCAAACAGATGCCTTAGACTATGCTATAGGCATCATTCTAGGACAAAAATTAGACTTAATTGAACATGCCATTTATTTCATTAGTAAGAATTTGCAAGGTGCAAAGTTTAACTATATAGTCACTGAAAAGGAACTACTTGCATTCATCTATGCCCTCAATAAATTTAGGCACTATATTACTGGCTATGCAATATTTGTCCATACTGGCCATTTTTCTATAAAATATTTGGCAAACAAGCCTGCAATATTAGGAAGTTTAGTTTTCTGGTTGTTACTCATGCAAGAATTTGATATCACTATAGTAGATAAACCTAGAAAGACCAATGTGGTAGCTGAATTTATCTCTCGGTTACATGTCCTTGATGATCTTGCAACCATTGACAATATCTTTCTAGATGAACACCTTTTTCTATTATTAGCGCAAAATCCATGGTATGTAGATATTGTGAACTATCTCACCATAGGAAAAATGCTAGTTCACTTCTCTGCCAAAACAAGAAAATTACTCACAGAGAAGAGCTTTAACTATTCATGGATCGCTGGATTTATGTTCTATACTAGATCTGATCAAGTTATGTGACAGTGTCTAATAGAGTATGAAACATATGATGTCTTAAAGGTATGTCATGATGAGACCTATGGAGGCCACTTTGTAGCTAAAAAAAAAACTCTCAAAATCTTGACAATTGGGTATTATTGGCCAACTTTGTACAAGGATACAACTAGATATACAAAGAAATGTGACAAGTGCCAATGTATGGGAAGGCCCACTAAATCAAATGAAATGCCCTTGCAACCTCAAGTAGTTGTTACACCCTTTGATAAATGGGGGATTGAATTTATAGAACCTATTGAACCTTCTTCACAAGAAAAATCCTACATTTTGGTTTGTACAGACTATATAATCAAATGGGCCGAGGCTAAACCCATGAAACACCCAAGGGATATCAACATGGCCAAATTATTGTTTGATTCTATCTTTACATAGTTTGGAGTCCCTAGGGAGTTGACATCTAATCAAGGGGCTTAGTTTACATCCAATTTGATAATTGCTCTTATGAAGGAGTATACTATCAGACATTGTAAATCATCACCTTATCATCCACAAACTAATGGTCAAGTAGAAGTTACTAATAGGGACTTGGAATCCATCTTCACCAAGATAGTAGCACTCTATATGAAAGATTGGGCCACACTCCTTCTTGAAGCTCTCTGGGCTTATAGAACCACCTAGAAGTCTACAACTAGTTTTACTCCCTTTGAGCTTGTCTATGGTAAGTTAACAGTAATGCCTAGAGATTTTGAGTATAAAACATTGAGGACTACCTTGGAACTTGAAATAGAACTCACTATTTTCCAACAAGACTGAATCCTAAGTTTAAATGGTCTTTGATGAATGGAGAAAATATGCATTGAACAACACCAAACTCATTCAACACTAGAGAAAATAGTGGCATGCTAGGTTCATCAAGGAGAAAATGTTTGTTGTAGGTGATTGGGCACTCAAAGTACCAACATAATATGAGAAAGTTCCAAACACATTGGTTAGGACTATATGAGATTGTTGCCATGTTTCCAAATGGTGTTGTTTAGCTATCTACCATTGACCCTATTCACTTCAAGTTACTTGTGAATGGGCAATGTCTCAAGCTTGATAACAAACCAATCATTTGTGAGGAGTTCCTGTAGCAATTCCAACACAATGAGGATATTCTTGTTCCTATAGCCAAAGATTTTGGGTCTCCTACCTTGACTCCTAATACTTCATAACTCCATTCAAGGTATTCATGGTAAACACTTTCTTCTTGAAATTATTTTATTCACCATCCACTCCATTTCACCTTCTCTCTTTCCCATCTTATCATTCCATCCCATCACTTTGTCAATTCTGATGATCTTTTCTAAAACATTTTTCTTGCAACAGTTACTAGGTACATACCACATAACTTTGCATGCATTTTATTTTATTTTATTCATGCTTTGTTAGGAATTGGTATTGTTCATAATTTTTCACTCTTGCATATCTTGACTTGGTGGGCCGATGCTTTTTCATAGTTGGGGAAAGGGAACTATTTAAATATTTATTCTCAAATCAATTTCAAATAGCATGTAACTTTAAAATTTCATTGAAATGACTAGAATTAATTGAATGCTTAATGTCACATTTTGATGACTTTTTTGGATACAATTAATCAATTGTGCGTTATCTTTGATGTTACAAAAATGTCATATCAGTTATCAGTCAAAGTCTATTGAGCTCAGTTGGTCAACAAGGCAAGAGACAGAGTCTACCTAGCATTTTTGGAGGTTACACTATGAAGTTAGTCTCTATCAAGTTCACTTAGGCACTAAAGGCTTTTGTGGTAGAAATTAGTTTCTACTGAGCTCTCAAGGTCAGCAAAGGGAAATCAGTTCTGATTGAGTTCACTTGGTCTACAAAGGATTTTGTAGAGTTCACAGTGTTTACTGAGCTTCACTTGGTTAACATTGGAAATCATTTTTGGAGCAGTGTTTACCAAGCTAGGTCATCCAATGAAGGATTTCATTGTTTTGGGGAATAAAGTTTATTTGTTTAATGTAATGTTTGTAGCTAATTGATGTATCTTTTATTGGTAAATGTGACTAGTAATTGAGCCAAATTGACAATCTATAATGTATAAATAAAAGGTCAAGTTGTGTTTTCAAGTGTATGAATGGATGTATGAATGAGCGAGTATGTAAGTGAGTTAATTGTGAAGAATAAATCTGAGAAAATTTTAAAGAAGGATCAAATATCCTTGAGGAGTAGTAGAGTTGTATTTGATCAGTGAGGATCTATTGAAGCAGAGCAGAGATTTGTATCAACAAAGTTTAGTTGCATCTCATTCAAGTCACTTATTGTTACTTTCTCACCATTGTAGCAATAATTCATAAATCTATTAATAGAGTTGGTCTAACATCCATTTTGTAAATCCTCTAACAATGTGGACAGTTCTACTAAATTGTTCTAAAGTCCTCTAGCAAGGCCACTCTTAACATGGTGATTAAATCCTCTAACCAAGTCACACCTAACAGTGTGTTTTGTAACCTTTAACAAGGTTGGCTCCTAACAGGGCTTACTTTAGAAGAGTGAAAATTGGTAGCTAGTTACTTGGTGGTTTTTCCTATATTGGGTTTCCACGTTAAATCTAGTGTCTCTTTTGTTCATGTTATTTTCTTTTGCATGCATGTTAATAATTGTGAATGCTTAAAAGATCAGTAATCGGTTAATCTACCAAGTTACAACATTTTACTATGTGGCTACTGAGTAACAATAGTAATTAGGTTTTAAGACATCTAAGGGATCTGTGGATTTATTTTGTGGTAATTGATTCACTCCCCCTCTTAGTCACTCCATCTATAATTCCAACAAACTTGTCCTTCTACAATTACATCATTATGAAATTAAGGACATTAAAAGAAGTTACTTAAATTTTAATGATAATTTACAATGTGTTTGGGTGATAGACCTATACAAGAGTAGAAATTATGAAATTTTATGCAAAAATAATATTATGAGATTTTCTGCATTAAACTCTCGAAGTACACACCATTTTTTTTGAGTTTTTTTGAGATATCTTATACCATAATATTGCAAAATTTGATTCACAAAGCTCTGAAATATCAAGATTCTACCAAAATTCTACTAAAACCAACAATGGGTGGAGGACTCTAGAGGGATGAGCTAATTGATCACTGGGTTCTTCTACGTGATACAATCAGCTATGAAATGTTTAGAAGAAGGGGATGGTTGGATTATTTCCTTAGTTTAAAAGGATTTGATGAAGAAGTCTCTCTTTAATTCATGAGCTCCTTAAAGGATGGCATTGTGGTAGTCAAGGGCCTTAGAATTGAGTTCATAGAAGAGGTGGTAGTCAAGGTCATTGGGTTACCGCAAGAAGGCAAAAATTGGGAAAAAGAGTTTGACATAAGGATAGCTAGGGCACAATTCATTGTGCACTAGGACCATCAACTAGAATTTGTTTAAGAATCAAGGTACTTCTAGACTATCCTTTCCAATGGATTTTATTCAGTTGAAGTATTTCTCATCTAGTACTTCACATGCAAAGGACATTACAAATACCTACATACCCTACATTTGAATATTTTCGCTCACCTACGACATGATTACAGACAGGCAAACCTTCCAAATTTTTTATTTAACATTGTTAAGAAGCAAGCTTCTTTAGTGCAATAAGGAAAAGATCAATCTATCTCTCACCATTGCTTAATAGAATTAATCATAGAAAGGGAGTTGAATAAGAAAGCAATTGGGTCATGGGAAGATCTTTTGTAGTTAAAAGAGGTAGAGCCTAGGTTGGTCAGCCCTAGAGGCTAGGGTATTGGATGTAGGGAGAAAACATCTATGAGTTTCTATAAAGTTGTTCCTAGAACTAAAAATGATCTTGAAGCCTCTCCCTCTAGTTCCATATTGACTAAGAAGACGATTTACAAATTTGAACCCTCTATTGCTAGCAAAAAGAGAAACAAAAATGTAGAAGTTGATAGTGCTCCTAAAACCCCATCATCTGCTAAGAATAGGTCTAACACTAAGAAAGGTAAAGATAAAATTGTGGAACCTAAGGCAGAAAGGTTAGAACAACAACCAGATGGGGAGAGTAACATCAATGAAACCCTACACCCACAAGAGGAGGAACATTCAAAAAAATCTCCTAAAGTGCTCATGGTGGAAATACCTATAAGAAAGAGGAAACAAAAGAATACTCCATGCTTGTCAACACCACCCATAGGTGAAGTGCAAGGATTTTTGAGGGTAGGGTTCCTAAGGTCTCTATTTCTATAGTTACCCTTGAGTTTCTGAATGTGAAAAGGAGTCCTTTCGAGGAGAAAAATTGCAGCAAAATGAACCCAATGAAAAGGAATGGAATTCTCAAAATCCACAACCTGAAGTTGACTATAGTTTCAACTATGTTCTTATTGAAATTGTTAAGGAGTCTGGTGAGCTTGAAATATCTAAGGAGTTTGAGGAAAATCTTGATATGCAAGATATTGGTGAGAATCCTATAGAGTTCCCTTCAAAGGACTATCCAAAACTTAGACCTAAAATTGTTAAGAAGGCAATAGAAAAAATTAATCAAGATGGGTTAGACACATTAGCTACATTAACTACTGAATCTAGTAGTGAAGAAAATGTGGTGATAATAGTTGTCATAAGAAAAGGAGAATGCCCCACACCACAAAATGTCAACAATACTCCCCATTTGGAACCTAAATAGATAGACCTCTTTCAAAAACCATTTCCACCACCTAATCTATCCACAAGAATCAATTTGTTTGAACAATTGTTATGGGAGATAGCTCAATGGAAATAGGAGAAATAAAAATTAAAGCATGTTATTAATGAGTAGAGCTACCAATTGAAATAGTGTTTAGATAAGAATGAAGTCTTGAAAAGAATAATTGAGTAGATCATAAGATTGAATCCTGAATTAATGGAGTGTAGGTTACCATCACCAGTATATACCCTATTTCTTAAAGAGAAATTAGAAATTTTAAATTGACTATTTCAATCTATTCCCTTGGCTTTGAAAAATTTATTGTGTGAATTATATCTTCATAATCTGATAGTATCTAATGACATAGAGTGTAACCCAGTCCTATATGAGGGGATGTGAAGTTAAGAGCAATGATGTCATGGATACATAATGAAATAAGTAGAGAACATCAAGCTACACCTTGAAGGGAGAGTGAAATGACAACACCATTGTTCATGAGACAAAAAGTTCAACATTCTAGACAAACATATTTGGATTGGATTTCTATTTTGGGAAATCCTACAGGACTTGGTAAGGTGTGTTCAGTCAGAGAACAAGCCTCTATAGACTGGGAACAACGCTCTTCTCAAAATGTTGAGACAATAATAGTTTCCTCAAGGCGTCGATGGATTAGGATGCCACATGATACAAAAATAAGAGAACCTTGCTCTCCTTAGAATTTGACTCTTGCTACAATTAGGATTCCGTGGTGTATTGACTTGGGGAGAAATTAGTGCAAACATTGGTTACCATTAAGGTATCAATCCCATGTTCTCCTATAGCTGCTACTAGCAGTAAATGACAATGCCAAGGATCATGATATGATAGCTAAAGTAAGGTGCTAGAAAAGGCTCAAGGAGATTTATGGTTACTTTGACTATGTGAAGAATGAGCTAGGGGAAATTACACTAAGTTATTGGCAAGGGCAGGCTCGAATTAGGAAGTTCATGATTGTTGGAGATCAGCAATAGATTAGTTGGGGGCAATGATGATCCTCTAAAAGGCCATTATTTTGAGATCCTTTTTATCTTTTTTTTAGACAATTATCTTGCAAAAACTTTTATGACTCTATGGTTTTAAGTGAAGGTAACTTATGTTTTTATGAATATGTCATCTATATGTTAAGACATGAAGTTGAAAAATAGATAGTTTAGATATGCGATGTTTGGGTAGATTCCTTCCTACAAACATAGGATTTGCAAAGAGTGATAGTTTGAACATTATACCTTTTCTAACATTGATGATGAAATAAATATATTTATGTGGATGTTGTATGCATTCAATGTTTTGTAGGTACTTGCCACACATAATCAAAGTCAACACTTCAATGCTAAGTCAAAGCCCACATATTTCTAAATCAATGCAATGAGCATAATATTGTGTGATTTATGTTATGGTAGCACATGAATATAGCTCCCTCAAACTAATATATTCTTGGAGGAGTTAATTGCAATGAATGATATTTCTATTGTAGACTTTATGAACTTGTAATTGATCCACATTGATGGGGTGATTGTAGAAGTGGGAAGTTGTTGTAGTTTTCCTTTAAATAATACTCATTGTAGCTGTGAAAGAATTTTTGAGAAAGAGACATAATAGATTGACTTTCATAATAGGAGAGTGTGACCATGTTTTTAATATGATGTAATCTCTTTCCATGAATGAATAGAATAAATAGTTTAAGTTTCCATCTTCTATCTTGATTATATTTTCCATTCACTCATCCAAGGGGGCTGCTTGGTGAGTGAACTACTTTGTTAGAATATATTTCATTTCCTTGTTTGTTTCTTCACAAGGTAGAATTTTTCTATTTCTGCATCCATTAATAATAGAATCAGAGAACTGTTCCTACAACATAGGTGCATAGATTGATTTATTGTTTGTAGCATTACTTTAAGCTCTAAGATAAGATCTTGTTTTAGTTTTTAGTTTAAGTCTCCTTCAACATTCCCTTTGTTTTAGTGGTAATGACTTAAGATGATGGGGACACAACCCAAGCACAGAATGGAGACAACAGGAAAAGGGAAATTGTATTAATAGTGAAAATAAGCTAGTACATTTAGTACAGAGAAAATAGACTTCAAAACATGCCCTAAGGGCTTACAATAGCACAAAATTGGAGATAATTTCTCCTTTTGGTACCTCCTCTCAAATTCCACTCTGAACTGCCTTTTACAATGCCAAAAATGTCCTTAAATAGACCCTAAAGGGTTAAGGACTAGGAGTACATTCTAGAAAGTGCTAGTAGGCATCCACTGACCAAGTAGAAGGCTCCAAAAGCTGTGTTATAAGTTGGTGCAAATCTAGAAGAATCCAAAAATGGTAATCAAACTTTCGAGAGGCATAACTTTTGAACCGTAGCTCCGATTGACGAACCATTTACATTTTTGGAAATCTCTCGAAGTGCTCTATAGCCCTATGGAGGAGCTGCACTCATCCCCAATTTTTTGGCCCTTTTTGAGGTCATTTAATGCCCCTAACCTAACTTTGAAGCATTCTTAGGAGGTCTCCAAAAATTGAAAAACTGCGATAGCTTTCAAACCATGGGGCCTTTTGACCTGATTCTTTTTCTGGAATGCTCTAAATTGCAATTACATTCATTTGGCCAATTTACACCTCCTAGTTCACCAAAATGATGGCTCAATTACATACTCTTATTTTTTGGCATTTACACATATCCCAAGTTGTTCAAATACTCTATCCTAGAACACTGATAGTGGAACTATAAGAGTTGGAACCTTTATTTGACCCAAATGGGTATCCATAAATGAAAACACATGAAATAGAAACTAAGTCTAAGTACATTTTTTTGGGTAATATAGGATTGCCCTTATACCTCTAGATGCTCCTGCATCAGACACCCAGGGTAGATTGAAAAGTGACCCTGTCACTGTATGAATGGTAGAGGAAATCCCAAATGGGAAACCTTAGCTACTGAAATCCAAGTTGAGTCCTCTATCGGCCATCCTTTCCACTTGACCAAATACTCTTCATACTACCTATTTCTGGTACTCCTACCCACACGATGATCTAGAATGTCTTCAATCTCCTCCTTTTTAGAAGTAGGAATTGGACATGGCTCTAACATTAGTTCCTCATCTGCACCATCATCATGATACTCTATTAAGTCCGCAATGTTGAAAATAGGAGAAATGTGAATACCATCTGGAAACTCCACCTCATATGCATTTCCTGAGTCATGTTTCTTCAGAATTTTGCAAGGGCCAAATTTCTTCATTTTCAGCTTGTTGTAAGTATCGACTGAAAATCTTTCTTTTCGTAAGTGTACCATGACTAGATCCCCTACTTGGAATTCTTTATGTCTTCTCCTTTGATCAGCCCTAGCTTTATACTCTTGATTCATCTTGGTAATGTGTGCTTGAACCTCCTCATGTAGATGCTTGATATGTTCAACAAATTCTTCAGCTTCAGCACTTGTCCTCTCCCCTTGCTCTATCTTCCTCAATTCTGGCACAGTCCTTAGGCTACTTCCATATACAATTTGGAATGGTGATCTACCGGTACTCCTATTTACACAATTATTGTAAGCAAACTCAGCTTGTTGTAGAATCAAATCCCACCCCTTGGGCTTATCCCCAACTAAACATCTCAGCAAATTGCTCAAACTTTGGTTTACCACTTCTGTTTGGCCATCAGTCTGTGGGTGATGTGTGGAGCTAAATTTCAAGTCTATTCTGAACTTTTTTCACAATGTTCTCTAAAAACATTCCACAAATTTAGTGTCTCTATCAGAAACTATACTCCTTGGAAGATCATGTAGTCTTACCACCTCTCTAAAAAAAAAGTCTACAATATGGACAACATCATGAGTTTTGTGGCATGGAATGAAATGTGCCATTTTGGAGAACCTATCAACCACCACAAATACTGAGTCATTACCCCTTGGTGTCCTCAAAAATCCAAGAACAAAATCCATACTTATGTCCTCCCATGGCTTTGATGGAATAGGAAATGGCTGATATAGTCCAGTATTGTGGCTAAATCCCTTGGCAACTTGACAAACTTGCCAACTTTGTACAAACTTCTTCACATCTTGTGAAATCTGAGGCCAAAAATAATGTTCTCTAAGAATGGAAATGGTCTTATCTTGACCAAAATGTCCTACCATCCCTCCACTATGTTTCTCTTTAATCAAATTTTCCCTCATGGAACTCCTTGGAATGCACAATTGGCTGCCCTTGAATAACATACCATCCTGAATCAGATATATTAACCATTTAGTTCTGTCTACAGCAACAGGCTCTTTACAAGCTTTCCACACTTTAGAAAAATTAGGATCTTCAGGGTACAGATTCTTAAGTTCATCAAACCCAACTACTTCAACCTGCATTACTCTAAGCAACAACTGTCTCCTGCTTAGTGCATTTGCAACCCTGTTAGATTTTCCACTTCTATGTTTCAACACAAATGTATAGCTCTGCAAGAACTCTACCCACTTCATATGCCTCTGATTCAATTTACCTTGGCTATTTAGGTATTTTAATGCCTAGTGATTATTATACAAAACAAATTCATTTGGCAATAAATAATGCCTCCATTTCTTTAAGGCCTAAACTATTGCATAGAACTCTTGATCATAAACAGAATAATTCTTCTTTGCATCATTCAATTTTTCACTAAAATATGCAATAGGCTTACCTTCTTCGCTCTTTACAGCCCCAATAGCACTACCACTAGCATCACAATCCACATGGAACACCTTTCCAAAATTTGGAAGTGCCAACACAGACTATTTTTTCACCTTCTTCTTCAGAAATTCAAAACTTCTTGCAGCTGCTGCAGTCCATTTGAACTCTTTTCTATCCCCTCTTATTGTGTCAATTAGGGGTGCACATATGCCACTAAAATTCTTAATAAACTTCTTGTAAAAACTAACCAAACCATGAAATGATCTTACCTCAGTAGCAGACCTTGGAGTAGGCCATTCCAAGATGGCTTTTACCTTCTCTGGATCCATTTTAAGACCTTTAGATGATATAACAAACCCCAAATAGACTAACTCCCTTTTTGAAAAGATACACTTCTTCAAATTAATTAATAGTTTATCTTCCCTTAACCTTTCAAGGACACTATTAATATGCAATAAATTTTCTTCCAAAGTCTTGCTAAAAAATAAAATATCATCCAAATAGACAATAACAAATTTTCCCAAGAACTTCTTAAGTACCTCATTCATAAGCTAAATGAAGGTACTTGCGGCGTTCGTCAATCCAAAGGACATGACTAATCACTCATAAAGACCCTCCTTGGTCTTGAAGGCCATTTTCCATTCATCTCCTTCTCAAATCCATATCTGGTGATAACCACTCTTGAGATCTATCTTTGTGAAGTACTGAGCTCCACTCAAGCAATCCATAAGATCATCCATTCTTTGCAAAGGAAACTGATATTTGATGGTTATCCTATTTATAGCTTGAGAGTCTATACACATCCTCCACTCTCCATCCTTCTTTGGTGCTAATACTATAGGTAATGCACATGGACTCAGGCTCTCCCAAATCAAGTCCTTCCTATATAGTTCCTGAACCTATCGGTTTAGCTCCTCAATTTCAGTAGGAGTCATCCTATGAGCAGCCTTGTTAGGCAAACTAGCTCCTGGGATTAAATCTATCTGATGACTAATTTGCCTTACTAGTGGAAATCCTTCTAGAACATTATCAGAGATAATTTCTCAAAACTCGCCTAGTAAATCTAAAAATTCAAGTGGTATTTCACTACTACCTTCTTTATCTTTCTTAGGAATCAAAGCATAGCACATACGCTGACATTTCATTCCATCTAAAAACTTTCTTCCATCAACAAGACAAATCCTAGCGCTACTACATACCTTTCCACCTTCCTTTTTCATGGGCTTCAATTTGTGGTGAACTCCATCCTTTGTTAGAGAGTATGTGTTTGATTGACCATCATGTACTACATGTCTATCAAACTGCCATGGTCTACCCAATAATAGATGGCAAACATCCATTGGAATAACATCACAGAGAACTTCATCATGGTAACTCCCAATTTTGAATTTAATGAGACATTGTTCATTTACTAGGACGTTATGATCATCTTTCACCCAAGCAATCCGATAGGGCTGGGGATGTTTCTCCCTCTTGAGCTTCAACTTAGAGACCATCTCCTTTGACACCAAGTTGTCAGTGCTACCACCATCAATGATCACATCACAACATTTTTCCTCACATTTGCACCTGGTACAGAACAAACTCCTCCTTTGTCCTAGTTCAATCTCACCACTTTGTAGGACCCTTCATTTACCAAGTCTCTCCTCTTTCTACATCTTCTGAATGTGATGATTGTGCATCCTAATCCACATGAGAAACCCTAGCTTGACCCTCAGCTCTCCTATCTGTCCTTCCTTGTCGTTGAGGGCATTCAAAGGCAGGATGACCTTCTTCATTGCAAAGGAAATAGGTACCATGAAAGCCTCCTATTCCTTGTCCACGTCCTCTACCTCTTCCTCTCTGATTTCCAAAGTCTTCATCATAGGAGCGGTTGAAACCCTCATTCCTCTAGTTCTTGCTAGTACCCACATCTTCATTTTTCTTTTGGGTTTCATTTTGGCCTCTAGATGACCTACCACTTTCCCTTCCTCCTTGACCACACCCTCTTTTTCTCCCTTCAAACCTCTTATTCAGCTTCTCTTCAACTCGTAGGGAAAACTGGCATGCCTCTTCAATGCTGGTCATTCTTACCAAACTTAATTCCTCCTGGATGCTAGGTCACAACTCACTGATATAACGAGCAAGCTTCTCCTTATTTGCTTCTGCATGCCCTACTCTAATCAAAAGTTGGTAAAACTCCTTTGTATATTCTTGGACTAATCTTCCTACTTGCTTTAGCCCATGGATCTTCTTGAACAAATCAAGCTCGTAGTCAATAGGAATGAACTGCTTCTTCAATTTGTCCACCATGTGATCCTACCTTGTGATCTTCTCCTTTCCTCTTCTTTTTCTTTCCAATTGAACCTCTTGACAACAAATTTTTGCATGGCCTTTCAGTTTTTCCTTTACAAACTTAACCCTATCTGGGTCCCTGATATCCTCATACTCAAAGTATTCTTCCAGTTCATTGATCCAGTCGATCAACTCATCTGATTTCAGATTTCCTAAAAATACACCCACATCAATTGTAGGTCTTTTCCCAAACTTAGTAATGGCCCTAAAAAGGCTTTCCTTTGCCTGATTCAGAACTTCCTTGTCAAATTCCCCTTCTGGACCAATTTCTTCTTCTTCATTGTCATCCTCACTATCGTCACCTATGACAACATTTGTTCCTTTATGGAGCTCCTCCTGTAATGCCTGTACCTGCCTTTGGAGAGCTCTAACCTCCTCAAGATTAATAGCTCTAGCCCTTCCACCACACTCTCTTCATAGAGGCATCTTCTTAACTCAAACCCATAACTACACAGTCCTGGTGCAAATTGCCTCACAGTTAGTGCTTTGTCTACACACTGAGGAAAACTAGCTCCGATAACACTTGATGGGGACACAACCCAAGCACAGAATGGACACAATAGGAAAAGGAAAATTGTATTAACTATGAAAATAAGCTAGTACATTCAGTATAGAGAAAATAGACTTCAAAACATGCCCTAAGGGCTTACAATAGCAAAAAATTGGAGATAATTTCTCCTTTTGGTACCTCTTCTCAAATTCCACTCTGAACTGCCTTTTACAATGCCAAAAATGTCCTTAAATAGACCCCAGAGGGTTAAGGACTAGGAGTAAATTCTAGAAAGTGCTAGTAGGCATCCAATGACCAAGTAGAAGGCTCCAAAAGTTGCATTAGAAGCTGGTGCAAATCTATAAGAATCCAAAAATGGTAACCAAACTTCCGAGAGGCATAACTTTTGAACTGTAGCTCCGATTGATGAACCATTTACATTTTCGGAAAGCTCTCAAAGCGTTCTATAGCCCTATGGAGGAGCTGCACTCATCCCCCATTTTTTGGCCCTTTTTGAGGTCATTTAATGCCACTAACTTGACTTTGAAGCATTCTTAGGAGGTCTCCAAAAATTGAAAAACTGCAATAACTTTCAAACCGTGGGGCCTTTTGATCTGATTCTTTTTTTGGAATGCTCTAAATTACAATTAAATTCATTTGGAAAATTTACACCTCCTAGTTCAGCAAAATGATGGCTCAATTACATACTCCTATTTTTTTGACATTTACATGTATCCCAAGGTGTTCAAATACTCTATCCTAGAACACTGATAGTGGAACTGTGAGAGTTGGAACCTTTATTTGACCCAAATGGGTATCCAGAAATGAAAAAAAATGAAATAGAAACTAAGTCTAATTACATTTTTTTGGGTGACACAAGATTGCCCTTATACCTCTGGATGCTCCTGCATCATAAGAGGACTCAAAGTATATACTTTTTAGCCATCCTCTTAATCTTATGCTCTTGGGTTGACAAAATAAAATAAAGTCAATATGTTATTCTTAGGAAAATACATGATTCTATCTAATCATGGAGTATCTATGAAAGGATGTCCAAATATTTGTTACTAAGGTATTAAGTTGATCCACCACATAGTAGAAACAATATCTAGACAACATAAAGGATATTATGGGAGCCACAAGACAAAATCTAGGAAAGTGTTATAGTAGGTACTATGACATTGGAATCACTTGAAAGTGTCTTTGAGAATTTATAGTCCAAATATTAGGAGGACTACAAGTTGTACAATTTGTCATGTATTGTATCTACATTTTCTTATAAGAGTGTTTTAGTATTGGCATAGTCTTTGTGCTATGATTCCAAGTATCAAATGCTTATAAGAGTGTTTCAAGGGTGGGAACCACTTCAACATCCTTTGCATGGTTTATGCTACAGTGACAGAGAAGAGAAACGCGCTAGGAGGCAACATTGTTGAAAATGTAATAGGAAATTTAATGTTATGTTTTAAATGCTTTTAGTTTTTGAAGTTTGTAATAACGTCCTACATGTGGTGGCATACCTAGAGTAGCAGTTCGATAAGCTCTCCAGATATAGCCACCTAGGACTAGGTGTGTGGATCTTAAATTAGAATAATTTTTTTTTAGTTTGTAGGTGGAGTGTTTAATGATTTTTAGAATCCAATAATAGGTAGTAGGTAGTTTTTGGAATATTCCTGACTTAGAAAATGACTGTCTAATATTAGTAGAAAAAATGTTTCAGATTCTTATCCTTTTTTTGGATAGAAGACATTCTTCTTTTCTAAAATAAGAAAAAAATGTTTCACATCCTTTAATTAGGAAAAGAAAGTCAGTTTTAAAAGGAGAGCCAGTCGGCTATGTAAGAAACGAATCAAATTTGGAGAGATATGGAATGTTTTTTCATTTTGTCTAAGTGCAGGTCTATCTAGAGACAGCAAGAAGCAATATTTTGCAGAAAAATGTACTCTGATGCATGGTCAATATCTCAAGTTTGAACCATTAGATTTCTCTCAAATTTTTATATGTTTTTTGAAACCTAGTTATGCCAAATCTCAACAGTTGGATTGAGTAAATATTTTTTGGTTCGAAAGTTATTCATGTCTGAGTGCAGGTCTATCCAGGAGGCAACAAGAATGTATTTTCTGGGCAATTTGTTTTAAAACTTTTGTTTAATGGATTAAGTGGATGGAAAAGTATATAGAATGGATTTAGAGAGTATATGAATTTTTAATGTGTATGAAGAAACTCAATTAATACATTGTGATGTTGGATTTTAGTGTGTGATCCTGAAGGTTGTAGATGCCCCTTGATGCAACTCAGTTGAGTGTCTGATTCCTCCTGAGTTTTCCAAGGTGTGGCTCTGCATCAGTTTAGAGGTAATTTCATTGTGGTAGAGGCTTTGAAAAGGTAATGAGCCTCATGATTATGATATTTACATATAAGTAGAACTTGCTTCTTCAACTCCTTACACTCAACTCTTCATTGAAGTTATTTTTCCCGCAATGAGAATAATTGCTACAAATTCCTAGGAGCTAAGGGACCTTGAACCTTTGCTACAATTTTTGGAGACATTAGATAAGTTACTACTAGCTTTAGTACTTCATAACATTCTAGATCATATAGTGATGCCCAAATTAACATCAATAGTAGATACTTGGGATGCTCATAGGGAGACTATTCCAATACATGCATTATTACATATTTGGCTTCCATTGTTGGGATATCATATGGAATCTTTATATCCAACCATTTGTTATAAATTTGGGAACACACTTCATGCTTGATATGTAAGTGATGCAACTGCATATGTGATTTTATCACCTTGGAAAACTATATTTGATCCTTCTAGTAGAGAACAAGTGATTGTTCATTTTATTGTACCTAATCTGATGACAATTCTATAGGAATTTGTAATCAACCTAGCTAATCAACAACTAGACCCATTTAACTAGGTTGTGTCTAGTTTCTTTCTAAATATATTTTCTATGATATTTATTTGTAAAATTTCTTACAAACTCTACCCATTTTTCTTGGTTTGCATTATTTTTGTGCAAGATCTTGAGGTAAGTCACTTAGCATGGGTTGAGTGAGTTTTATTGTTTTATTATTTGGACTTTGGAATATGTATGTAGATGGATATTTTTTGTTGTTGTGCTAAGATATAATAAGAACCTTAAAAAAGATCTCTAAGATATACATGTTTTGAAGGAAAAATAATGATATACCTTTTTAGAAGAAAAATAAATGAACATTTACATAGTTCTTGAAGAAAATTGTAGAGCACGGGTATGGAAATGAAATCATAGAGCAAAGGAATGCCATGACAACAAAATTTTAGAGCAAGCACATAAAGATCACAAGGGTATGACATGTCAACAAAATCATAGTGCAAGGGGATGACAAAAAAATCATAGAGCAAGGTCACAAAAATAAAATGAAGAGATCACAAGGGCACAATTTTTTTTCAAAAAGTAAAGGCATGGCAATGAAATTTAGAGATCACAAAAAAAAAATGAAAGAGCAAGGGCATGGCAACAAAATGTAGAGATCATAGAAATGAAATGTACCAATCAAAATAGAAAAAAAATGTTTAGAGCCCTCCACCCTCATTCAGAGCTCTCCACTCTCTTTCGTACACAACTCTCTACAATCAAAACAAATGGGGAATGATTTATGTCATGTTTTTTTTTGTTTTTGTTTTGTTTATACTCACACAGGCATCACAATTATGACACCAATTTTGGTATTGCGATGAACTTGATGATAATTGTAAAAAAATCATGAAAATCATCACAAATTATACCTCCATCACAAATAACCATTGCAATTTGATCCCAAAATGTTGTTGTGATTGTGTTCATCCAATGATCCTCTAGGGCATCAACATGTAAAAATAGTTTCTATGCTAGATGCTATACCATTCCAATGTTATCAAAGAATGGATGAGGGAAGTTGTACTCTTCTAAGGGATATTGATCCCATTTAGAATTAAAGGTAGAAATATCCTACTTTTTCTTCACCTCAAACGCACCAATTGTGATGGGCCAGACCCATGTCTTCTTTTTTTTTTTTCTCACTCTTTCATATACATAAGTGAGTTGGTGTACAATATCCAAGAGTGTGAGCCTATCTAATGGGTACCTTGGGAGCTTCTTGAGGCATTAAAGAGTACTTGCTACTTAAAGATATGTGAAGGTTTTAAAATGAATATAGTAGGCACCAATTTTTGTGATTTTGGCTACTACCTCTACTGACATTCTCTTTGCATAATCTCCTTCAATGGACCTGATGATTGTAAAGATGAACCCGCCAGTCACCACTCTATATTCCACACTTTTTAGTGGGATCTTCTTCTTTGCCAATTATGGATATACCACATAGGGCCAAGCATTTGAATCCTACATGATTCCCTTTCTGTAAAGGCCTAGGTAATCCATGGTTCTTGCCACTAGTAAGCACACCATATATGATGTCATATAGAAGCATGATTCAACTTTGACAACTACTAGTTGTTCATCCAAGTTGTCACTTATGATGGTAGCCTAATAAATTGTCATCTTTTCTATTCTAATAGTTTGAATAAAGTGGGCCATCCATGTCTATAGGTCACCATTTGTTGGTAGGCCCATAACTCTTATCAATAGGACAATTGTATATCCAATATCATCATTCATGTAACCCCTTGTAATATCAACTTTTCCCACTTGGTGACCCACTATTGTTCTATCAATTAGGAAAGAGGATTGAAGTTTTTATTTTGCCTCTTTTTCATTTTCCTTGTACCATCTTTCTACCCCTTCATATGAGACATGGAAATATTGATCTACCCTTGGAAGATGAAACACCTTTTCTATGTTCTGGGGTCAAAGGTCCAAGACTATCTCTCCAATGATGCTCTTAATGACCTTCTCTTTAGTTACATAATGATCTATAAGGGTCATTATTAGTTAAAAAGATTGAATTAATGTTGGGTGAGATACTACATTCACAAGACCTAAGTGGATGAGTGCTGATACCATAACAAACCTCTCTTTAAGCTTGTTGCAAATTGTGAGAAATGCATTCCAATATATATGTCCAAGTTCCCAATCTTTAATCTCTGAATTTTCATCTTGAAACCTTGACTTTTGGGGTGCCCCTTGATACTTGAATGCAATTGCTTTTGGAGCCATTTTATCTACCATGGAAGAGGATGCCATATGATCTGCATAATAGTGGAAAAAAATAGTTTGGAAGTAAAAATTGGACCTAAAATAGATTCTAACTGACTCCCAAATAGGTCAAAATTGTGTAGAGTTCAAACAAATAGTTCCTCCCCCTTAAAATGCCTTGTTCTACACTTTAGAACACCTAGCACACCCTTATAGGTATGCTAGTGCACTGAATTAGCTTTAGAATTGGCTAACTATGTAGTTGTTCACATGCGCACCTTAGTGAGGTGCATAATGCATCTATGGAGGGGGGAACTATTTAAGTCTTTTTTCTCCTTAAGGAAAAGAGGTGTGCATGGGAACACCTTCATGAGGTCTCTTTGAAGCTTGACCATTTTTTTACTTATCTTTTTAATGTGTGGGAAGTTGCACACATGCACACCTCATGGAGGTGTGCATGTGCACACCTTCATTAGGTCTAGGAGTTAGTTTTTAAAGGTCTATTTTTTTTTTCTAGTTTTAAGGTTTGTTTTATATTTTCTAACCTTGACTACTTGTATTATATACAAAGTAGAGAGTAGTGAGAGTGCAATTGGAAGCTATGTAGAGGTGAGCTCTTAGAGGGGATGTCAAATGCAAATGGAAAGGTAACTGGGGTTTGGGTCTTATATAGACCCTAGACCTAGTATGGATCCCAAAGTGCACACTCTCTAGGGTTAGGCACATGCACATGTGTGAATGTACACATCTATAGGGTGGGATTTAGTGTGCATATGTACACTTAGTACAAATGGGCATGTGCATACTTGAAGCATTTTGAGTACAACATCTCAATTTTTTCTAGTTTTTGAATTCCTAGACCTCCCTAGTTAAGCACCGGGGTTTGTTCTAGACCTAAAGAAGGGTCCCAAAATGACTTGGACTCCATACTAGGATCCTAGTACATAAAATATCATACTAGAGGAATGCATTGAGAAACTATAAAGAATAGCCCCAAAAAAAGGAAGAAATGAAAAAGGAATTTCTTCACCAACAAGAATTATTCTAACATGTGTCAAGTGACAACTAAATTATAAACCTTTGAGGCATCTTTAAAGTCTCTTAGTAGTTAAAACTTTAGAGTTTGGAACCTTCAAGCTTAATGTGTGCTTAGTGTATTCATTTCCTTTGACACCTTAAGGTATAATGTATCATGAGTATCTAATAAATTGGAAAAAATCTTTAGCTCTACTGGTTCATTCATTAGGAATCCTCATAAAATTTCTTTATCAATCACTATCTAACTAGATGAGAGAATCTATTTTGAGGGCTCTTGACGAGTTATCTGTTTCTTTTATTTTGAGTCCTTGGTAATCTCTTTTAATTTTCTTCACAGAGCTCATGTGTTTCCACTTGATTCTTTCTTGAATTATTTTGTATAGATGATGGATAGCCATTTTGAAGTGCATATCCCCTTTTTCTAATTACTTTTTAGGATCTTATGGAATCTTTAGATTTAACACCATATGTAATTATTGTTTCTTTCTTTTGTACCCCAACCACACTTAGACTATGTGGCCAGGACATTGGTGTTGTTTTCAAATTTTATTCTTTAGTTTGATAACCCTTGTGTTCCTCTTTTAATGAACTCTTGAAAAAGTCTCATGCCAAACAATGATCTTAGCACTTCATTGAAGAGCTCCTTTTATCTAAGCAAACAAGTTTGGATTATCCCTTGCTATTGTCAACTTAGATTTGAAAATCACTAGGAGAGTCAATTCTTAAATTTGTAAAGTATTGAGAGCTATCAACCTATGATTCTAATTTTAAAACTAAAAGTCCTTTACAACTATAAGTCATATTTGTCTTCTATTAGTACAAGAAATAAAATCATTTGAATGCTTTGACAAAGAAATACCTCTTCCCCAAAGTCAAAACCAAAAGGAGTGGTCTATTAGATGCATCAAGAAAGAGTATTGATTGCACCTAACCCCTAGACTGACATGGAAAAATAGACACAACTTTTGAAGAAAACTCACAACTGAAATAAACACACAATTGAAAGAAAACACACAACTAAAAAGAAAACACACTTGCATGAAATTAACACATGAATGAAAGCAAACACACTTGCATACAATCTTTTTTTTGAATATTTTCCACTTTGAGGCCTCAAAATAATGTTCTAGGAACTGGCCATTGACTAGAAATGGGACCAATTCCCCTTATAGAGAACTTAGCCTAAAAATATTTTCTCCCAAAATCTATCCAATCTGGTAAGGGCTAATCCACAAGCACTATAATTTAGTGTGGTTTCCTAGCTTTTCTTTTGCATTATCCCATAGGAGAACAAGGTCAGATATTATGAAAGATTTGATTGTGGCTCATTTATCAAACCACTATTTTATGATAGCATGATGTTTTGACATGTGCTCTAAAGAAGCTGTCCTTTTCTCATCTAGTTCCAAGAGATTTATCAATCTAATTTGAACTCTATCAACATCCTCAACATACCCCCTCATGAATTTCAACATGGGAATCTTGAGATTAAGTAGGAATAATGGTTCTTGTCTGTAGATGAGTAGTTATGGAGATGTTCCCAAAGAATTTTGGATTCCGACTCTGTTTGTCCATAATGCATATTTTCGCTAAGTGTGCCAATCTTTTGGGTTCTGCTTTAGCAATCTCTTTATAATTTTGATCAAGTTCTTATTGGTGGACTTAGCCACACCATTTCCTTGGGGATAGTAATTAGAAAAGAACTTGATTATAACTTGATTGTCTAACACCCATTGAGTAAGGAAGACTAATGCAAAATATGACCCATTGTCACATACAAGAAAGAAAGGAATTCCAAATCTAGTAACAATATACTCCAAGAAATCATTAACTAATTTTGCTATGAAATTCTAAAAAGTTTCAGATATTTTGCAACACATGCAATAGTCAATAGTTGTGAGAATGAACATATGTCCTATAGATGATTGTGGGTTTACTGGTAAAGTCTAACCCCCTCTTAGAAAAAGGGTGTACCTCAAACACTAGTTGTAGTGGCATAACTATATGTCTCTCTCTATTGGAACTTGTCTAAAAAATGTGTCAAGAGTGTACATGTTTGAATGTATCCTTGAATATTGTGGCCAAAAATAACTTGATGTCAAAATCATATGGGTCATAGCTTCTACTGATCCATGTCCTATGCCATACCTATCATGATTCTATTATAACACTTATTTTTCCTCTTCATGTCCCAAGCACTTGAAATAAATTCCCTCATACTTTCTTTTATAAAATTTGCTAATTTGAACCATATATGATTCATATTTCCTCTTGAGTCCTCTGCATTGGGAACTATTTACCCAATTAGGGTATTGATTCTCCAAGAGATAGTACATAATATCTGTGATTATCCTTTGATCAATGTCCACTTGAGACACTATGATATTTTGTTTATTTATAGTACTAATTTTATTATTGAATCTAATTTTATTGCCAGTACTAATCTTGTTATCAGCTGTCATCTTAGTCAATCCTTGTCCTCTCACCAACTTCATTGGTTGAATTTCCAAATCAAACTCTTCTAATATAGCCATCCATTTTCCTTGTCTTTTTCCTAATTCATTCTATATCAGCAATGATTTGACTACAAGATCAAGCATAGTAGCATATACCTTACTCCTGAGTATGTAATGACTAAATTTCTTGACTACCTTTATCAGGGAAAAATGTTTTTTTCAAGATTGGAGTAGTTTAATTCTACTTTCTTTAATGGACAACAATGAATGTGATGGATCTCTCATCTTCTTTGTCTTCCTTATATTTGAGAATCTTGACACATGAATGTTTTGAAGAAAACAAATAGATTTTTAAAGGCAAGTCATAATCTAGACTTATAAGTATTAGAGCTATAGAGATAACTAATATGATGTGTTCAAAAGATCTTGTTATTTTAGGAACCCATTTAATTTTTTCTTCCTTTGTCAGCAAGTCATTGAGGGGGTGTACTATCTCAGCAAGTCCACTAATGAACTTACACACAAAATTAATCTTCCCAAAGAAAGATTTGAGCTCTTTATGACTATGAGGAGGTGATAACTTTAGAATATCTTCTACCCTTTCTAGACCAATGGATTTTGCAACTTTAGAAATAATGTGCCCCAAAAGCTTTCCTTTTGTAATCCCAAATGAATACTTAGGATTGAGAGATATGACATATCTATGACATCAATTGAAAACTTGTCTCAAATCCACAAAATGAGTACTTTGATCTTTTGAAAATATAGTTAGGTAATCCATGTAGATAAATATACATTTATTAATTAGCCCTTTGAATTCCTTGTCCATGGCCCTTTGAAAGGTAGCTCCTACATTGATTAATTCAAAATGCATTCTTTTGTATGCAAAAGTTCCCCAATTTTTTATGAATGTAGTCTTTAACCTATCTTCCTCGCCACCCATCACTTGGTTTTATCCTAAATATCTATCTAGAAAATACATCATTTTAGACTCATTCACAATTTTTAATACATCATCAAGTAAGGGAAAAGGGTATTTATTCTTTTGGGAGGCTAGGTTCAAATTGCAAAAATCCACATAAAGGTAAATTTCTCTAGTCTTTTTCCTTACTAGAACCAAGTTAGCAATCCACAGCGAATGTCAAATTGGAAAGATAATTTTAGAATTAAGAAAATTCTAGATCTCTTTCATTATTAGTGGTTCAATAATGGGATTCATCGGTCTCTATCTTTGATGAAAAGGTTTGACACTAGCCTTTAGTGGAATGTCATGAGTGATGATTTTTGAATCATACATTTTGAGTTCTTCATAACTCAATAGTATGACATCTTTGTATTCTATAAGAAATTGAAGCATACTTTCTCATTCTAGAGGGTTACATGCCTTTCAAAATTTTACCATCTTAAGATCTTCTTCCATACCCAGATTATATGAATCACATTCTTCAATCCCCTTTTCTTCAATAGTTCTTTTACTAGGTGTTGATTTATCTTGATCAAAGGTATGTTCCAACTGTACCATCACCTTAGGAATAGTATTGGTCTTCAAATTTATAATCCCATCTTCATCCTCTAGCTTATTGTCCTAAGGTTTATCATTAAGGGTATCATCAATCTCTTGTCCTTTGAAAAGGCCATTGCATATAATGATCTTGAGAATATGGTGGTCATCTTGGAAGACTTGGAATTTTGTAATGTTCTTGGGAATAGATTGGGTAGAAATCAATTCAACTAAAAACCTTTTGAGTTTTTTTTTCTTTCAACAAGTTACAATGCACTGGCTAAAATTGCATGGGCATCAGATACCATGTTCTTTTTTCTAGGAATGGATCTTATGTTCAGAGCCTCCAAATATTCCATCAAGTCCCAAAATATTTTGCAATATGCAAGTATTCTTATATCATTACAAGAGTATATTGATTTAACCTATCTAATCACCAATAGAGAATCTCCTTTAATTACAAGAGCTTTGACAACTTTCTCTAATGCGAAGAGAAGTCTGAGAATCAAGACTTCACATTTTGAAACATTTTTAGTACATCTAAATTGTAAATGATATGCAACATAAAAATACATATCTTTGGGATTAATTAATTCAATACCCAACTAGCTCCTAATTTGCAATTAGAGCTGTTAAACCTAAGCGTCCAAATTGGTTGATAGTTGGGCTCTTTGGACTTGTCTTTATTCGTTTGAATCTTTTCTTTCACTTGAAATTTGAAGGAATGTTTCTTTGAGATCCATTTCAATCTTTCACATGGTGATCTTGGTGAGTTACTATTGTTTACCTTTGATATGGTGGTGGTCTATTTCTCTTGCTGATCTTGAATCTCCCCAATCAATTTTGTGATTTTATCAAATTTTGGTTTAGGATGAACAACTAACGAGGTCTAGCCTTGACCTCTTACAAAATATCTTGTCCTAAGTAGTTTGATCATCCCTAGTGGGGGACAAGATAAATCCTCACCATCTAAAGAGGTGTCACTATATGAAACATTAAGATCTTATTTTTCTTGTTCACAGCTTTAGATATGCACGTGGAACTTGGATTTTATTCTTATATCTCCCTTATAGTTTGACCATTTTTAAATTGTATAACCTAATTCAGTACCCAAGCAATTGTTTCTTTAAAATGTGAACATTCAAATTATTAATAACTTACTTTATGCAGCCTGTAAAATCCTCAAAGAAGCATAAAATTTTGGTCCACCTCTTTGCCTAAGTATTGTAAGTTCATAACCATGTTGTCTATGAACTAAGTCATGACCTCTTCTTTTGGGGTAGGGATCATAGATTATTTATTTAGATTGTCTACTTTATTGGGTGAAGTTATTTCAAGAGCCATCACCTTGTAAGAAGCTAAATCTTCTTGAATAAATTCTACCTCATTTGCTGCATTGTATTCCATGATCATTGTCTTCAGTTTTGGCTTAGTGTTCATCTTGATTTGATTATTCAATCCTTTTTCTAAGGTAGCCATAATTGAGTAGAATTAGTTGAGAACTATCCTCTTAAGAATTTTGTCCATTTTATACTAAAAAAATAATCCATATGTTTCTAGAATTTCTACCACATGTATATCTATGATATCCTAAATTATGGGGTCTATAGTTAACTATATTCAAACATCTTTAAATACTCCAAAAATTTTACTTCAATATTGTTGAGTTGAATCACTATTCAATGCTTAGGTTGAGGATTTAATTTGAACTTTTGAGCTATCAAAAGTGGCATGACATTACAAGAATATCCTGAATCAATGCAAAAATTGTGAAGATTTCTTCCAAATATTCTGATACTAAGCAAGAAAGGGGACACTTCTACCTTGTCTTTATACATGGTTGGCATAGCCTCTGAAGTGTTGACTTGTTGTGATACTCTCTTTTAGGACCTGCACTAGGCATTGCCTTTGTATGATCAAGAGTCTTTATCAATGCTTCCCTTTGATTAGGACAATTTTGTAGCATGTTGAACAAGGATATGTTGGCCTTTGTTCTTTTTAAATCTTCCACTACACTATACTTTTCAGTTGATCAAGAAGGATTCTTAAGTATCATAGGCATATTCCTTGATTTTGACTTTTTTGTCCAACATAAGGTGCTTTGGTAGGTATTGGATTATTATTAGACCTTGGATCTAGAGGTGTTGGTTGCAAAGTAGGAGGAATCCCATAAGTCATGGGTTCCCTTCAGTTTAGCAAATTATAAGTAATCCCATTATAATTTTGAAAAGGAAGCATCTATTCTAATTGTAAGAATTTTTCTAAGGGAAAAATTCACCCAAGAACTAAGAACTCAAACACAAGCACAACTATAGACCAAGAGAGAGAGAGTATGATTAGAATGATGATATATTCAATATGCCATAATAAGAGTACACTAGGAGTGCCTGTATATAAAGGCCTCTCAGGAAGCACCTAGAATGTCTCTAGAAACAACCAGGAGACAAGATAACTAAGCACCTTATCCAACATTGTAAATGAATGGATAAGAATGACAAAGTGTCATATGTGTGTAGAAGATTCCTTTGTTGTAGACAACATGTGCTAAAATAGAGTTGCATACTCTTGTGTTGTCAACATGACAACTCAAAAAGGTGCACAAACTCCTAAGTGTCTCACAAATAAAAATAATAAAATAATGCATTAACCTAAGTAAACTTAAGTAAGTGTAAATAGTGAATACGTATTTACACTTAAGTAAACTTAAATAAGTGTAAATAGTGTATGATGTGTAGAGAGGATTAGAGGATAAATTGGGTAAAATTTCCTCAAAGTGAACATCATTCTCAACAAAGATCTCATGTCTCTCAAGATCCATAAGTTTGTAAGCCTTTGCATTGTCTTCATAACCAATGAAGGTACAAGGCCTAGGTGATAGTGCTGTGCAACTCTTGGAAGAAAGGTTTGGCCCATGCTAGAAAACCAAAGACTCTAAAATGACTCACAACTAGTTTTCTACTGCACCATGCCTCAAAAGGAGTCTTCTCATCTAAGGCATTATGAGGAGGCCTATTAAGTATGTGAGTAGCACTGCTAATGGCTTCAACTTCAAGTGTAGGATCGAGAGACTTGGCTTTTATCATGCAACTTGCCATGATTTTGAGAGTCCTAATCCTCATTGCTACAACATCTGTCTTGTGTGGACTAAATGCTAGGGAGTTTTGAAGATTAATCCCCTAATTTCTACAAAAGTTCTTAAGTCTTCTATCTACATATTTGTTCTCATTGTCCACCCTTAGTACCTTGATGACTTTCCTTGACTTGTGTTCAACATGAGTCTTAAAGTCTTGAAGCTTATGAGCCAATTCATTCTTATGATGAAGGAAGAAGACCCAAGTGAATCTCAAAAAGTCATCATCAAATGTGAGGATGTAGCGGCCTTGGCTAGCTGAAGTCACTGCAAAGGGTCCTACTAAAACAATGTGAACTAGCTGAAGAACAACTAGAGCTCCAGAAGACTTCCCTTTATCATACTTCTCCTTGAGATTCATATCCACTAAGCAAGATGAACATTCTCCCTTAGAAAAGTTGATTTTAGGAGACCTTTGACCATATGTTTAGAGAAAAGTTGTTGAATAGAGCAGAAGTCAAGGTGACCAAATTGTTCATGCCATAAGTTGATGTGTGAAGTAGAGTGAGTCAAAAACGCTTGAGAAGGAGACTTAGGCACAAAATGGGAGAATGAATAAAGCCTCTTGTCATCATTGACTTTCGCCACTACAACCAATGAATCATCTTTAAGACTTCACACCATCACTGAATCTGGAAGGAACTCAACTTTGTGACCATCTCTAAGGTGAGTGATTTGGTAAACTAATAGGAGATTGGAGCTAAGATTTAGAATGTAGAGAACATCTTTGAATTTCCCATTTTCCATTTCTACATGTCCTTTCCCTTCAACTTCCATTTTAGTATCATCTCCCACGAAGATGTGTGGTACATTTGACTACTTCAATGAAGAAAGGTCTTCCTTTGAAGAACCCATATCTGAAGAAGAACTTGTGTTTGCCATAAATGCTTTCCATTTACCCTTTGAAGAGGTTGGAGTTGAATCCTTGGAAGTACCTGGCACTTGAATCTTGTTTTTCCTAAGTAAATTCTTTAACTCATTGATTCTCTTTGTCTTGCAATGATGCTCATCATGATTTGGCTTTTTGCAATATGCACAAAAGAGTTTGTCCTTCTTTTCATTGCTTCCCTTCTTGTTGGGAGAAGAATTACCTATTTGAGAGGAGGATTGTTGTGTCTCATATTGTGTTTTCTGCTTCCACTGCTTCTTGTTGTTGTTGCTTTTCCCTCCTTGACTTGATTTGTGCTCATCACTAGCCACCAAGGCTTTGGTCTTTGATGACTTGAGAAGTCCTAAATCCATCAAGTGAGATTGTTCAACAATCAACATCTCTACAAATACATCAAAAGAAGGCTTGTGGTAAGCAGATACCATGGTCAACCTATGAGTATTGAAACCCAAAACAAAGTTAGAATACTTAGAAGGTAGCCTCTTCAGGATGTGATGAATCAAGCTATCATCCTTCATGGGATTTCCAAAATCTTTCAAAAGTGCCCTATACTCATTGACTTTAATGATGTAATCCTAAATTGTGTCAAAATTCTTAGGATCCAAGAGAAGTAGATCATCTTGAATCTGAAATCCCTTTTCTCCATCCACTTTACCATACAACTATTCAAGTTTATTCCAAGCTTCTTTGGATTCTGAACAATTTTTAATGTGGAAGAGAAGATTCCCATGTTCAAAACTCCTGATAACTCCTAAAGCTTGTCAGTCTTGATTTTTCCAATCAATGAGTTCTTTAGCATTAGTAGGTTTGGTAATTGTACCATCAACATAAAGAATATATCCTTTTTCCATTAATCTACTCCATGCAATATCTTTCCATGTAGAATAGTTGCATGAAGTTAGAGGAGGACATTTAAAACCCATGATGAAAAAATGAAAAGAGCACAAAAGAGAGACACAAAAACATAGTTCACAACCCTCCCTTTTCACTCAATCAAAATACCCCCCCAAAAAAGATGCTTTTGGCACTTTATAAGTAGTGCATTTACAATGGGCCACTTGTCAAAATGAACAAAGTGGACTTTCTAATTTTTCTTTTACAACTGCCTTATGTGGCTAAAATCTATCACTTAAGCACTATAGATCAGATTTACAACAATTTTGAAAAAGAATTAAAGCTTTACAATGCCGAAAAAGACCTAATTCTAAAAGTGAGAAATTGGTCCACACAACCTTAAAATTTGACTTTAGATATGGAAAGTAGACGAAAAAATATGCATTTTCAAAAAAATGAAACTTGAAAAAGTAACTAGATGTGCCTGTATAGAGCATTTGAAGTTGTAAAACATAGGATTATGCAGGTACAGTCACCAAAAAATGCAATTTTTATAAAATTTGTGCACCAAAACTAGAAAAAAACACTGCCCTTTCTAATTTTTCTTTTACGACTGCCTTATGAGGTTGAAATCTATCACTTAAGCACTAGAGATTAGATTTACAACAATTCTAAAAAAGAATCAAAGCTTTACAATATCGAAAAAGACCTAATTCTAAAAGTGAGAAATTGATCCACAAAACCCTAGAATTTGACTTTAGATCTAGAGAGTAGATGAAAAAATATGCACTTTCAAAAAAAATCATCACTAGAAAATTTAGAAAATTGTACCTAATTTCAAAAAAAATTGCACCTAAAATGGAGTTCGTACGTCTGAGTTATGGGTTCACAAAGTTAGGCTGCCAAATTGAAATACAATTTGGAGAGGGGTCTAGAAGAGAAATTGTGATGCTAAATTTGATGATCAAATGGCCATCACTATCATTGTAAAATGAGTGGTTTTGAAAGTCAAATGGTCATCAATTTTAACCAAAGGAAAAGATGATGTTGGCAAAAAAATTAGCGCCCAGGCTGATGTGGTAGCTGATTCAGCATCTGTACTATATGGAATAGTGATGTGGCTTCCATATAGATGATGTGGTAATCCAAGTTGGGTTCCATGGGTGATGTGGCAGTCCCAGATGAGTTGGCAAAAAAGTACAGGCTGTGTGATGATGTGGCCTATTGGCCACGGGGTGACTTTACATTAGAACACATGGCTATTTACTTAGTACTCCATGTAGATAATGCATAGGTAGGAACGTTTATGCACGCAAAACTTAACCACACCAAAAAAATTAGTTGTGGTTAGAGTTTTTGGTGACGTTACCAGAATATGCAGAAAATATGCCACGAGCAAGAGTTGTGAAACAAGGCATCGAGTTTGGAAATTGAGTTGCCAGAAAAATGTCAAAAATGTGGGGCTGTAGTTTTTTCTGTGCTGGGTTATTTAAATGTGTGGGTGGGAGAAAAAATGCAAGCCAAAAACCACAAAAAATGATGTCGCAAATCGAAAAAATGTGCAGATTGTCAAACACTGGGATTCTCCACATCTACAGGTTGTTAGGAAATGATGGGGTTGCCAACTATTCTGCCATGTTAGGATTCCCTTTGCACAGTCGGCCAGATTTTTAAAATGCCTCACCAGTGTAGTGGGTAATATCCCACATTGATAGGAGTAGAAGCCTCGATAGTGTATATAGAAGAGAGGCCGCAGAGTTCAAAAAAAATGCTAGCCAGAAATGAGTGGATGCCGCTATAGGGCCTTGCTACCAGGAAAGCTTGATTCAGTGGTGAATGACCCGAATCTATCAGAATTTTGGGTACCCACTTGACTAAAATTGTACAGTGCCATTACATATAATTTTTGTATGACCAGTGCTAATATGCCCATGAATTTAATAAAATAATCCTACAATTAAATATAATAAACCCTCCAAATAGTAGAGCCAGAGTGTCACTGCCCGATTTTGCTAAATTTTTTTTTTCTACCATAAAGTAAATCCAAAAAAATTCTAACCAAAATATGACATAAAATGCAGAGATTAGAAAAAATACAGATCCAAAAATAAGGATTGAGATCTACAAATGACCATACCTGAATTGCAAATTGGAGCCTCCAGGTTTCAATTTGCAGAATTTTTTTGCCTCATAGTCGACTTTGGGCCAAGGTAGCTAGGTTTATAGTCAATTTTCACCAATTCAGTGTTCTGGATGCAATGGAGAGGTTAGATATGGCTCTAGACACTCCCAATTTTTTCAATACCCCATATTTAGGCTGAGGTGCTGAAGCAAGCAAGTGGTCTTGAAATGACTATGTGATGAGAAAGTCTCCAAGTTGCTCTAATACCATGTAAGAATTTTCCTAAGGGAAAAATTCACCCAAGAACTAAGAACTCAAACACAAGCACAACTATAGACCAAGAGAGAGAGAGAGAGTATGATTAGAATGATGATATATTCAATATGCCATAATAAGAGTACACTAGGAGTGCCTCTATATAAAGGCCTCTCAGGAAGCACCTAGAATGTCTCTAGAAACAACCAGGAGACAAGATAACTAAGCACCTTATCCAAAATTGTAGATGAATGGATAAGAATGACAAAGTGTCATATGTGTGTAGAAGATTCCTGTGTTGTGGACAATATGTTCTAAAATAGAATTGTATACTCCTGTGTTGTCAACATGACAAATCAAAAAGGTGCACAAACTCCTAAATGTCTCACAAATAAAAATAATAAAATAATGTAAAATAATTAAATAATACATTAACCTAAGTAAACTTAAGTAAGTGTAAATAGTGAATATGTATTTACACCAACACTAATTAAGGATATAATTCTTGACTAAATGGAAAAGTAAACTCTTCATTGATATGTTCTTCCATCCCTAAATTCTATGGAGAATCATAATATTCCAACAACATAGTATTGAATTGCATAGGGGGCTCATTTTTATTGCCTTGTGAATTTTGGTTCACTTCTTGATTTCCATTGAAGTATGAGCTATCCTTGTTGGATACATTTTGATTACTATCATATTGATTGATGTCTACAAATTGATAATTTTTTGTTATTTGTAGGGATGCTTCCATTATTTGGATGGGTATTCCATTGTCAATTCTATGTTTGAAAGTTGTGATCTAGAGGGTTGAAAATGTTCCCTGCATTATTATTTCCACTAAAATTCTTGTTGTAATTATGATCATTGTTGTAGGGGCTTACGTTCATTCTCTGAAAGTTATTGTTATCCCCTTGTGACAACCTCAAATGGGTTTATTCATCGATAATTTGAGACATGGTCTTCTTCCTTTGGCCAATCTTAGATATAATATTATTTTTTGCTTCAACAGATTTTGCTGCCTTTTGCTCAAAGCAAGAAGCTTTCAGAGGTTTAAGGGTCCTTTTGCTTAATGGGAAAAATTCTATTTTTTCCCCTTCTTCTTCATCCTCAACTTCTTTGATGGTTTGAGGAACCTATGGGGATGAAGTACTTTTCTTCTTTAGTTTCCTTCTTTGTGTTCCTACCATAATTATTTCAATTCTTTCTTTCTATAGAGCTAAGGGGGAGGCTTCTTCCTCTATAGTTTTTTCAGGTGGAACCCTCTGCTCCTATACTTTTCCCTATTTCAGCTATGCCTTCTCTAAAGGCTATTGTCCTTGAGGCTTAACTTGAGGCTCATCTTTTACTTGTTTAGGTTGTTCCTATTGTGAAGGTTCTTGAGCTTAAGTCGGCTACTTTTCCTTGGGAGGTACCCATTTCCTTTTCTTTCCCTATTCATCTTTGAAGTACTCAACCTCCTACTCATGCTAATGTACCATTTTAGGTCTTATTGAGGATTGAGTAGGAAAGGTTGGCATGGTGACCTTCACACCTTTACCTTTGAGCAACCTTGTTATGGCTTGTAGGGGGATGGCTTGAGGAACTGGATCCTTTCTAAATGGTTTCTTTATCCATTTCTTTGTTAATTAGACCATGTGTCTGGCCTAATGATTTATATCATCATGATCATCCCTCCCTATTTCAACATTCATTATCAACCAAGCATAATCTTATCCCTATTGTATAAAGGATCCATAACTTCTTTGGCATCCTTTTCCATAGTTTTAAGGGGAATTTTTATCTTTAGCACATTTTCCACTAGGTATAGACTCATTATATAATAATAACTTTTTTGAATATCACAGTCATCTATTGCATGCATCCAATGATTCTCTAGGGCATCAATATGTATGAACTATTTCCTTGCTAGATGTCGTACCATCCAAATGTTATTAAATAATGGGCAAGGGGAGTTGTATTCTTCTAAGGGATATTGATCCCATTTAGAATCAAAGGTGGAAATATCCTACTTTTGCTTCACCTCGAAGGCACCAATTGTGATAGGCCAGATCCATGACTTCTTGTATTGTTTTCTCACTCTATCATACTTACAAGTGAGTTGGCATGTAATCTCCAAGGTTATGAGCCTATCTAATGGGTATCTTGGGATCTTCTTGAGGCATTCAAGAGTACCTACTACCTAAAGATATGTGAAGGTTTTAAACTAAATGGAGAAAGCAGTGATTTCTATGATTTTGGCTACTGCCTCTATTGACATTCTTTTTTGCATAATCTCATTCAATGAACTTGTTGACTGCAAAGATGAACCCATCATTTTCCACTCTATATTCTACACTTTGGAGTGGGAGATTCTTCTTTACCTATTGTGGATATACCACATAAGGCCAAGAATTTGCATCCTACATGCTTCCATTTCTATAAAGGCTTGGATAATCCACGGTTCTTGCTACTAGTAAGTATACCATATATGACATCATATAGAAGTGTGGGTCTAGTTG
Source organism: Cupressus sempervirens (assembly GCA_028749045.1). NCBI lineage: Eukaryota > Viridiplantae > Streptophyta > Pinopsida > Cupressales > Cupressaceae > Cupressus > Cupressus sempervirens. The sequence goes on along the minus strand of CM053789.1, from coordinate 417,768,416 downwards.
TTCATACAAGTTGTCACTTATGATGGTAGCTTAATCAATTGAAATCTTTGTCATTCTAATGGTTTCAATTAAGTGGACCATCTAGGTCTAAAGGTGACTAGCTACTAGGTCACCCATAACTCTACTCAATGGAAAAATGACATATCCAATATCATCCTTCATGTAACCCCTTTTCATATCAACTTTTCTCACTTAGCGACCCACTAGTGTTCTATCACAGGAAAGAGGATTAAACTTTTTCCTTTTCCTCTTTTTTATTTTCCTTGTACCATCTCTCTGTGCCTTCATATGAGACTTGCAAATACTAATCTTTCTTTGAATGGTAAAACACCTTTTATATGTTCCAAGGTCAAAGGTTGAGGACTATCTCTACTGTGATGCTCTTAATGACCTTCTCTTTAGTCACATAATGATATGTAAGGGTCATTATCAATTAAGAGGATTGAATTGATGTTGCATGAGATGTTGCATTCACAAGGCCTGACTGGATGGGTGCCCATACCATAGCAAACCTCTCTTTAGGCTTGTTGTAGATTGTGAGGAACATGTTCCAATCTATATGTTTGAGTTCCATATCTTTAATCTCCAAATGTTTGTCTTGAAACCTTGACTTTTTAGGTTCCCATTGATACTTGAATGCAACCATTTTTGGAGCCATTTTTTCTATCATAAAAGAGGATGAGAACACCATCTAATCTACAAAAGAGAGGTAAAAATTAGTTTGGAGGTAAAAAAATTGACCTAAATTAACTCTAATTGACTCCCAAAATAGGTTTAAATTATGCAAAGTGCAACAAAAAGAGTTCCTCCCACTTAGAATGCACTGTTCTACACTTCAATCCACCTAGCACACCCTTACAAGTGTGATAGTGCACTAAATTAGCCTTAGAATTGGCTAACTGCTTAGTTGTGCATGTGCACACCTTGGTGAGGTGTGCATGTGTGCACATGTATAGTTCACAATGCATCTATGGAGGAAGGATTGTTTAAGTCTTGTTTTCTCCTTAAGGCATGAAGGTTCTCACATGTACACCTTATAAAGGTTCTCACATGTACACCTTATAAAGGTTCTCACATGTGCACCTTATAAAGGTTCTCACATGTACACCTTATGGAGGTGCATATGTGCACACCTCCATGAGGCCTCTGTAAGGTTGACCATTATTTTAATTATATTTTTAATGTGTTGAAAGGTGTGTAAATGTATACCTCATGGAGGTGCACATGTGCACACCTTCATTAAGTCTAGGAGTTATTTTTTAAGGTGTTTTTTTCTAGTATTTAGGTCTATTTCAGAGGTGTGCACATGTGTACCTCATGGAGGTGCACATGTGCACACCTTCATTAAAGTTTTCTAACCTTGATTGCTTGTGTTATATAGGAAGTCAATAGAGACAAGAGTAGAGTTGGAAGCAATGCATAGGTGCACTCTCAAAGGGGATGTAAAATGAAAATGAGAAATGTAAGGGGATTCAGGGTCTTATATAGACCTCAGACCTAGTGCACATCCATGTAGGTGTACACCTTTGCAAGTGTGAACCCTCCTGGGTTGCGCACATGCATAGGTGCAAATGTGCACATCCCCAGAGTGCGATGTAGTGTACATATGTGCACATAACACACATGTGCAAGGGAACATGTGCACACTTGAAGCATTTTGAGTACAAAATATCACCTTTTTCTAGTTTTTAAATTCCCTGGCCTCCCCAATCAGGCATTAGGGTTTGTCCCAGACCTAGGGAAGGGTCCCAAAATGACCTAGACTTCAAAATAGTAGCCTGGCACTTGAAATATCATACTAGGGGGTCCCCATTTCTAGGAGAAATGGGGCATGTATTTTAAAACCACAATAGGTATATATCAAATTTGAATGATTTTTTTTCTTACCCAACAATCAAAGAGTTCTCGTAAAGATTTAAAAACAATCTCATGTACTAGAGGAGGGAACTACAAAAAGTTATTATCATATTTTTAAAGAGAAGTAATAATTGCTTTTATTACTGAGTAAGGCATTTTGTGAGAAGATTTTATTGAAAACCCTAGTTTACAATTGCACTAGAAGTGAAATGTCAAAGGATAACAATGCACAAATAATAAGGGATGATCACTAACCTCCACCAAATTTTAGAAACACAATTAATATTGAAACCCCTATTGATAATGTTGGAGCATTTTCATCTATTCCACCTAGAGTCTTCACTGTACAAGACATTAGATCATGTTATTAATGTAAGAATGGATAAATTCAAGATTTCTAAATAAGGACTATTTATGAGAAGTTATGTGTAGATGGAATTCTGAAAGATGAATTCAAAATCATTGTAGATATAAAGGGATGAATCATGCTCTATATTTTCCTAAAGTTTTTAAGAATGAATGGATAAAAATTGTTTTAAGCTAAGTTCACGACATGAATGTATGGTTGAAAGGCATGCTAATCAAGATCAAGAAGGAAATCATTCAAAGAGTAACTGGGTATCCTACATTGGATTGACCTAACAACATAAGGAGTGGCACATAGAATGAAATTGAAAACCTAACCAGGGTGAAGTGGAATGGTTGTGGAATGCCAATAGACAAAATTGAGGATCCACTAATTGAATTTGTTGTTCATGTGATCACACACACATTTTATCAATCTAGTAGATTAGACAACATATTGTATGTTGTAGTAGATTTGGGATACAAAATTCTTAAGATCACGCATATGATCTTGCCGAGCTATCGTTACAACTTACAAAGAACCTAGAATTAGTAAGAAAAGATAAGAACACATCATTCAAGTGTGGTTCCCTATTAGTTTGTATATTTTTCTATGTACATAACAATTTTCCTACTATTGGAAAGGTAGCATGGGTTAGAAACAAGATCACTATAGATTAGCTAAATGAAGTAATAAAGAAGTTGGGGGATAATTTTGAAGTAGTCATGAGCAACTATTTTGAAGAATTCAAAACTAAAATGAAGAACATGATGAGGATTCCAAAATCAATTGTAGATAAATATTATGATAAAATATGTTTCATTATGGACACAAATTTTGTGTATGCACAAGTAGTAAGACTAAGTGTAGCATGGTGGAGGTCTATGCAAAATGAAGTCAACATTGATGACATATCAGTATAAGTCACTACACTATTGGCATAAGATATATATATGCTAGTGCTGAGCAGTTTATTACATATAAAATAACTATTTCCAAGCTAATTGTTGAAGCTGACACACCTAAGGCAAGTAAGAAAAGAAAAATAATTTTTTTTGAGGTGAGTAAAATGGAACAAGGAGAAGGGTCAATTCAACCCTTAGAAGTCAATGAAGGAAAAGGCTAAGAGCTTTTAGTTGTAAAGAAGAAGGCCACAAAACAAAGGAAGGTTGTAATAATTGCACCTAAGGTAAATGAGGACCTTCAAAAATATATGCAAGAAATTGTAACACCATCAAGGCTAAAGGGAAAGGTTATCATTACAAGGAGGTTAGCACACCCTATGACCAAGATACTACTAGGAAGCCCATCAAAGAAGAGAAAGCAAAAATATGAGCAAGTAAAACTAGAAAGGAAGTTGATAGTTGCACAAGAGGAGGAGGAAGAAGAAGAAAGAATAGAGTTTGATGAAACCAACAAACTACAAGTTGTAAAGAGACTCCCTCCAATGATTGTGGATTAGGTATGTTAAAAATTAATATGATCATAAAGTATTTTGGCTCTTAAAGACTTACCGTATGATTCTTTGAGCAATGTAGATCAAGATAAACTTGAAGAAGCTTTAATTGATATGTTAATCAAGTTTAGACGTGCACCCATGGAATTAGGAATTGGAGTTCCTATGGGATTGTATAGAAGAGTGGATGCCAAATGGAAATGGGTATTGACTGCAGAGATGCAAATAAGAGAAACAACATTGACACATGTCATGCTAGATTTGAGAAAGACACATATGTCTATAGCCCCTAATGATTTTGTTAAGAAGCTTTTTCCAAGGGATAGGGAATACAAATCTTTAAAGAATAAAGTTCTTGAAGTTGAGGATGCCAATATTAAATTCTAGAAAGAAGTATTTGGAGTACTTACTCTAACTATAGAGGTGAGGGAAGGCCAAGATGCTAAAAAACTTGAAGATGAAGATGAGCAAGAAGTAACCAAGCTAGTAGAAGAAATTGAAGAGCTTGTTAGTGGAATTGAATTTAAGGATACTATCACAATTGAAGATGATACTGACACCCCTCCACCTAATCCAAATGCACTCACTAAAGAGAAAATCCAAATATTGATGAAGGACTCAAGAAAACTCTGTATAAATCCAATTATGTCACAAGTAATTGAATATTCAAAACTTGAAGTTAAGAAGATAGATTATGCTATAGTCAAACTAGTTAAAGAGGCTACAAGTGCTAAGAAACTTGATAAGGCATTGATTGTATATTCACCACCAATGACTTGTATGGAAATTTTGAAAAAGGAAGTAAATTTTGAGAAACTTTCAAGCATAAAGTTGATAAATTGAGAAATTACACAAAAAGAATAAGAGGCTACTCAAGCTCTCATTTAGATGTCGAGAGCTAAGGGTGCATAACCTACACCACTAACACCTATACAAAAAGTGATATCTACACTAGTGTTGTGACCAAAGGAGAGATCAAGTCAGAAAGGGAAGAAATTACAACTACTATCGAGTGATACATCCTCAAGATCTCAGACTATGACTCATGTAGAAGAGGATGATGATGAGTTAGTTGACCTTAATGAGGTAATTACATTACCTAAATATGATTTGAATAATATTACCTTAGAGAAAATGCATCAACTAAAAATCTTGTTGAGTTGAAAGGCCAAAAAAAGAACAACTAAAGAGATACTAGAAGAGAAGAGATGTATTCCATATTGTCAGAGACATTTTTACAAATGCTTCTGGTATTACAGATTTAATTCATTAGCATATTATTTTGGATCAACTAGTACATATAGTAGACAAAGTTTAGATAGAGGACATAGAAACAAATGAGAAGTTCTTACAATGGTATAAAAGGAGAATGGTGCATTAAGTATTGCAAAAATTCTTGCATGAACTTGTATATGCAAAGCTAAGTTTTCTACAACTATTGCACAATTGGAAATTTTTTTGAAAACACTTAATTCTTTATATTTCAAATTATTTGATATAGATTTCTTTATAGAAGATACTAAATGATCATTAGAGTTATTACATTCAAACATGAAAACTAATGTTCACTCATTGAGAAAGAACACAAGTTCAAGTTTATCTTCATTCAATGAATTGACATTCATCCAAACAAGGTTAGCTAAGCTCACAGGTAAAGATGCATAAATATGAAATAAGTTGGTACTAATTCAACTTCAATTATTTCCATACATAAATATAATTTAGAAGGTTATATATGTTTCCAAATAAATTTTGAAGAGAGACACAAATTTTGTACATATTGTATGATTCATTGACCCAGCTTCCTAGCTAGAGATCCAGTTTCAAATTTTGGAAAAGGTACAAGAAAGATGGAACATGGGCTATGCCAATATTATGGCAAGTCATAAAAATTTCTCTAATAAGTTCCAACTCACCCAATTAACCCAATCTACCATCAGTAACAAAAATAAGGGGTATAATTGAATAGAAGGAAGAATTAATTAGAAAGGGGGAGTTAGAGTCATGAAGAAGAAGGTATTAGTCATATAATCAAAGTTTGGTCTCAAGGGTAAATACATTTTTTTTTTCATTTCATGACAAAGTAGTTTTGCCACTAATGTCAAAGGGGGAGATTGTTGATCTCTAAGCCTATGTTGTTGATTAGTCACCAAACACTTAGTCATTTTCAAGTCATTTACTAAGAAAGATTACAAGGTCACCACTGTGACCAAGTTATCTAGTACAAAGGTTGAGCAAGTAACACTTAGATTGAGAAAAATGATGATTGCCAAGCATTCAGTAGAGACCTTGCAGATATGTGAGCTAAGGAATATAGTATGATCTAAGTAGTATAATGATGAGCAATCATATTGAGAAGTTATCAAGTTTCGGGCACACAGACCTATAGAGGTTGAGAAACAAGATACATGATTGAGCATCATAGCACTCAAGTGTCAAGCAATGCATTTTATATATGTGAGTTTGTAATGATACAAACACATATGTGAATCATTTTGGATGAAATTTCTATGAGATTTAATATTTGTAAAGCTAGATCAAATTCTAATTATGCGTCATTAGAAGAAGTTAATGATCCCTAGGCAAAAAATTCAACCAATTAGAAAAAGTGATATAAATGACAATAGATGATGAAGTTTAAACTATTGATCAAGATCTAGAAGCTTCACATGAAGTCTATTTAAGGAGGGTTTTAACCTGAGAATCAAAGAGAGAGGAAAATGAAAGGATGAAATGCAGAAAAGATACATGCATGTGAAGGAGTTAAAAGAGATAGATCTAGTAGAGAGAGTAATCAAAGAAGTCAATGAATGAACATGTTTATCAGATTAAGAGAATTAGATGAAAGATAGAGGAAAGAGGAGACCCAAGATCAACTTGCAAAGTATATTAAGGGTTAGGTACTAAATCAATTATTTTGTAATTGAGATAGGGAAAATCTCTTAGTAGAGTGGTCCTAAAAGGCCTATGTCAATCTCCTAATAGAGTCCTTACTTTAGTGTAAGTGTCAAGACCTCTTAAAAGGCAAGACTTAATAGTCTTTCAAGTCTTTACCATGAAAAACCTTTCACTAGGTAGATCATATCTTATGGTCAAACATTGTACCCTTAATAGGTTAACTTTATTGTTGCAACAATGAAGATTTGTAGGTTTATCCCCACCCTAGTTTTACCTTCATGTTGAAGTGTTTCTTGGTAACCAAATTAGTGTGTTATGTGTTGAACTGTTATGGATATGATGAACTTATTTTATGTTTCAATATTATAGTCTTAATGATGAATTAGGTATGATTTAATGAAATTGATTTTGAAGTCAAAAGTATAAGATCTTGATTCACCCCCCTCTTAGTATCTTATTCCCCAAATATATTCCAATAGTATACATATACCACATACACACACACACATATACATATTTTTTTTCCACTCATTAAAGGGTGTAAATAAGTATATTGCAACTAACTTATAAAATTCTAATAAACTTACTTCACACTTGTCTACTGAAATGTGTAATTACAACTTAATTAGTTATAATTAAACAAAAATAATTAAGATACAAGTAGCATCACTTAACACACAAATTTATCTTATGGAAACCCAATTAGGATAAAAGCTATGTTATGTGAGATGATCCTCACAAAGTTTTCACTTTCTTGGAGTGCACTTGGTTAAGATCTTTTCTCTATTAAAAGATTACAAAGACACTGCAAAGTGTCACCTAGTCAATAGATTTAGTATAAAATTGTGAGAGTCTTTCCCAGTTAAGAGCATCCTAGTTAAAGGACTTGGAACAAAAATGTAATGTGTCACCCTATTAGGGGATTTCATACAAAGAACTTTTTAAAGTCTACCCTCAATGAGATTTGTCATTTTAGTGACTAGAGAACAACAAAAATATTGACCTACATCAAGTAGCTACTCCTCTTAGCTTGATGTAAATCACTTTGATGCCCTTGGAACTATCTACAACTTTTTTTTCTCTTTTGGCTTTGCAACTCAGACATAATCACTAATGTCCACAGCTCTGCTGGCTACGACACTTTGTCATTGTGTTGTTTATCACACAAGCTCTTGTTAACACACTTCACCTTCACACCCTTGTTTTATCTCTTCCTCTTATCTTTTTCTCTAATATTACAACTAACTCAAATCTCTAGCATTTTTTTTTATTAATATGCAATCTAATCTTGTTTTTAGAAATAATAGTCTTTTATATAATCCTTGATCACTCAGATACAAACCCTACTTTGAGAATTCAAAATTTGAATTCACTAGCCTATGTTTAGCTTGTACTTGTGTTAGTGACATGTGTTATTCTTGTTAGATGTACATTGTATAGACATAAGTAACAAACATTTAATGAACTTGATAGCTTGTTCATTTGGAAAGAATTCAAATTCAAATTCCTTCATCTCCCCTTGATGTGATAGTAATAACTAAATTAATTGAAATGATGGGCATGATCTACCTACTTCAAGATGTGTTACTCGTGTATCTTTCCTATATACTTCATCCATCTAAATAACCTCAAACTTTTCTTTATGACCACCAAATGTAGATACCTAAATCTAACCACATACATTAAGTAATCACATTTAGTCACCTCCTAAGGTATTCTTAATTTAATATTTAAGAAGTTTATGTTATCCCCTAGTTAATTAAATTAATTAATTGACTATAACTTAATTAATAAACAAATGAAAATGAATAGTCTGATTTATTAATTAAATCCCCATTCCTTTATCAAATTATATTAAATTACACAAAACTATTTAATTCAATTTTAAATTCCCCCCATGTTTGTAATTAATTAAATCCCTTAAAACATGAACTTACCCTTAACCTAGCATTTAGCCCAACCAAACTCATGCACAAATAATTAACCCTTTAAATTAAATAATTCAATTTATATAATTAATTTTTCCAACTTCCATTTTTCTAAAAGAATCCACTTACCAACTACATCACCCCCTTATCAAGGCCACATCACCCTCTTGTCTCAGCCACATCACCCTCTTGGTCTATGTCTAATTACCCTCCTTCGACCACTTGGACAAATTAAGGCACAATTTAAGACTTCCTAACTCAAATCAAAGTCAATTCTCCAACCACATATCCCTATCCCACAAAAGAACACTAATGTCCATCTCACACCTCCTTTAGTTAATTATTCATCGATAAATCCAATCTCCTCACACTCATTCTCCTTGCAACACTTGTTGTTAGGCTAGGGATTTGAGAAAACACAATCCATGTGCTCATTTATCCATGTATCCTAGCCCTCTCCTACAAATTTTAATCTTTACATCTTGGTCATCGATTTCCTCTACCCATGGCCTATAAATTGAACCTTGTATCCTTCAAAATTCATGTGCATTTTGAGTAAAGTTATTATGCTATTTTAAGGGCCAAAAACTATCAAATCACAATTTTTATACTCAAAATTCCATCCATGCATCAATAATTTCATACATTATTTAATCTTGAGCATCCTATTAAGCACACATACACTATATTTGGACCACATCCAAAATATTAAGGAGGCTACAAAGTGTTCAAAGTTTATAGTCTTTGTATTTGGCTTTCTTTTGGTCTTCTCACATTTTTTGTTATTGAATATTGGTTTGTTGCTTATCTTTTTTTTAATATATTTTTCATCCTAATTTCATAACATTTTTTTTGGTACATGCATTCCCATGGGAACACTTTCTTTACCTATAGGAACATGCCTATTTAATTTTTTGACAATTTGTTGACCGTGCAGATCACATTTTTGGAGTTGAAATTTTTTAATCTTAAAATTTAACTAATATTTCATTTTGGATTCTTAAAAAGGGCATTGTATACATTCACATCACACAAATCTTGAATAATTAAGGAGAAAAAAAAAATTCTATGAACTTTTCAATTTGGGTCTAGAATGAAGTCATGAAATCTTGAATGATTAAAAAGAGAATGAACATTTCAATTTTGATCTTAAAATGAGAAAACAATGCTTGAGTGCATAAAGGACTTATTCCCTCCTTTGTCAAATGTTCCCTTTTCAAGCACACACACTTTCATTTCCAAGGAAATAAACTTATATGTTAATCATGAGTGTCTTTTATCACAAATAGAAAATACTAAAAATCTCAATTTGGAATGAACAAGAGTTTGATGTGTGTCAAGGAGTATTTTTCAACTTTTCCTTGAGATTTTTCATATTTTTTCATAGTAGATCCATTTAATTAAGTGACATGTGTACTAAAAATTTGTTAGCAAGATAATTCAAAATAACTCTTGGAGCACTTTCAGAGAGATCTGTCTTTTTGGAAATGTATATCCCCATTAGAGAATGATCTCAAAGCAATAATTACTCAGTCAATATATAAAATATTGTGAGGTAATCTCTTTTCTATCCCTTAAACTCAAGTGAGGTGTGTTGATGCATGGTAGCCCATAGTAGGTGAATATCCCTATGATTTTTGCATGGTCAACCAGGATTTTTAGTGAGGCACACACATACAAACTAATTGAGAGGACACCACAAATCTTATTAAAAATTAATTCTATTAATCTACCCCATTTATCCTTGGTATGTTATTCATAGTGCAAAAGAATATAAGACTTCTCTAAAGATAGTAACCATATGCGTTTTCCCTACTATAGGCATAAGGATACTTGTGCTTTATCTCTAAGAGTTGTTGACATGTTAGATTGTTGATCAACTCTTGTATCATCTCACCTCTTTGATTGAAAGGGGGAAAATGCATGAGAGCTAGAAAACATCAAGCTTGGGCCCCTCCTTATAGGCTTATTGAATAACACATTCAATCCAAAATAATCATAAGGATATCATTAACATGAATTGCCTTTATTCTGTATAGACCTCGAGAAAAAATGTGGTGAATATACACACTATCAGTTTTATTGAAATCCTTTTTCCAAAAGAGATCACTTGCTTCTCTCTCTAAAAGTTTCTTTGTCCTTTGAGGGATTGTTTGTTCACTTGACCTATATTATCAAAAGTTATATATTATGCAACCTATGTTAGGGTATACTTATCATAGTCACTACCTAAATCTGAAAGTTGTTTCCCAAAATAGTCAATTTGCATCTTCATCAAATATCAAAACAAACCAAAGTTCAAGAAATTCAAACTTAAGCCATCACTATCATATAGAGAGAGAAGAAGAAATCATAAGATTAACACTTGAACCAAGAATTGCATAGGAACTCCAAATTTAAAAGCACAACATTTAAGTATTCTTACAAATAGAGTGGGATTAAAAAATCAATAATGTTGAAGTTGATGAAAGGTTAACCCAACAACTCTCAAGAATCACTTGCATCAAATCTATCATAGAAAGAAGGAAGTAAAAGCTATGGAGACTGGAATTCACAGGTCCATAGATTAGACATTCTTGATGAGAAAAAAGAGAAATTGCTATTATCAAAAGTGAATAAAATAAATTATAAAGAGATCAATCCTTATAAAAAGATCAAAACTCTAATAGGTAAAACCTAGGTTGTGTGATAATAATTAATAAGGAATTAATTATTATATGCCCAAAGTTTAGCTTAAGTAAACTATAGATAATAAGTGACTTAATAATTAAATCATTATGATTTAATTAATAAGAAAACACTATTACTCTAACACCCCTCCTTGAGATAAACATGGGGAGTAGCTAAAAACCTAAAAATTACTACTGAAAGTAAATTTGGGTCCCAACAAACAAGCCTGATGAGGTACCCAAGCAAAGCAAAATCTTTGAAAAGAGGAGAAAATAGAGAAAACCTCATGGGAAAAACCTCACTCCAAAAAGAGATGGAAATAATGCTGAAAAGAAAAAGTGAAGGACTAAAGAAGCCTCCAAAGTAGGGAATGTCCTAGAAGATAGGAACAAAATATGATCATGAAGAACACCACTGAAGCATGAAGTTGCAAACACTACCAAATTGCTGATATGAAGAACCTCCACTGTATAGAACATGACCAGATAGAGAGAAATAAGTCTTAAGAGCTGATAAATTGAAGATGGAAGGTATCTTGATGGCCTCCAAAAATAGGAATGATAGAATGTCTATATGGTAAATGATCCATCTCACCAAAATGCATAGGTATCTAGCCACTACAATTCCCTAGTACATAGGATCAAATATTGAATGCATAGCTCACTCCATCAAACCAAGAAAGAAATAGAACCAACATAACCCCCTATAATTCTAAGTGGTGAGACATGACCATTGAAACTAAATGCCATATCTCATGTAGTAAGGAGAACCAAGAACAAGGAGAGTGCAAAAAAAGTACAAACACCTATAATGACACATGTCATCGACATATCATGAGGCTAATGTCATGGAAGGAACACTCACTTGAAAAAGGAAGATAATGAGTATGGCTAACATGAAACCCCCTAAGACACTTTATAATGTAGTGCAAGTATAACAACACACAAATATGTGCAAGATCTTAAAATGTAATAGAGTGACACTTAATCTCAGTGCGCTTACAAAAATACTACAAAAGGATGTCATCAAAGAGAAAAAGTAACACAAGGCTGATACAAGAGATAGTACAACCCATGATGAATCATTTGAAGCAAAAAAATTGATCTCTAGAATTGAAACAACTACAATATCCACTAGAATGCAAAAAAGATAAAAAATGAATGGGATGTGCCTAGAGTAGAATTTGGACAATGGAATGTCTCAAAATATGTCTCCTAGAGTGGAAAATAGAACTCCTAAATTTGAAAAAAAAAATAGGCATAAAAAAAAACCAAAACTAAAAATAACATGCACCACTAGAATGGTCTCGAAACCAACTTTCTGCTGTTATTTCATTTGCAAAAAATGGAGTCCAAATGAGTAAGTTACAACCAAAAAGCTACATGTAGGTAAAAATAGAGCTAAAAAGGCAAACAAAATTTTACCACCTTAGGATCCATGCCAACCATCATTGGGAAGTGTGACCACAAGCACCAAAAATTACCTCATGATCCATGACAAATGCATTGGTATTAGTGCCAAAAATATTGATTTGCAAACCAAAAATCTCAAAATTCATGCCAAAAAACCTAATTTCCATGCCAAAAATCACAAAATCACTGCCTTGAGAAATGTTTCCAATATGGGAGCAAATGTTTTTGCCTCAAATTCTAACTATGTCCAAATTGGATAAATCTATATGAAAATAGGATTTTTTGGGTGCTATAAGCTCAATGATGATGTCCATTTGGGATCAAAGTGACCCAAAAATTAGTGACCACCCAGATAAAAAAGAAATGTTTTGAAGATCTGAAATCCTTTAAAAAAAATCCATATATCTAAAAGCCAAGCCAAGCCAAACTTCTCATTAATAGAACATGGTCATGAATATTTGGAGCTCTGATACCATGTTGAATTTGATGAAAGATCAACCCTACAAATCCCAATAATCACCTACATGCAAAGAATTGTCACAAAGAGAGAGAAGCAAAAGCTATGGAGGCTAGAATTCTCAGATCCATAGATGAGACATTCTTGATGAGAAATAATAGAAATTTATATTATCAAAAGTGAATGAAGTAAATTAGAAAGAGATCAATCCTTATAAAAGGAGATCAAAACCCTAATAGATAAAACCTAAGTTGCATGATAATAATTAATAAAATAATTAATTATTATATGCCCAAAGTTTAGCTTAAGTAAATTAGAGATAATAAGTGACTTAACAATTAAATCATTATGATTTAATTTAAAAAAAAAACTTTATCACTCTAACAAATAACACAAACCTTTGAAGTGGAGTCAATCATAGATTTATTAACTACACCAACTACAACCATTATGATTAGATCCCCTTTTCTTCCTCACACTTTGCACTTATCTCACCATAGAGTTATTATTAGCAATTATTACATAGGTCATCATTCCTTTAGCATTTTAGGTTCATTATTCTTAGAATATTATTGAAATCCTTATCCAATCACATGCTGAATCAAATCCTCCATCATATCCTATCCTTGGTAGATCATTATTCTAGAAATCATCTAACCTATATCCTAGACACACCACATTATCATGACTATCCTTGTTAGATAAGTGAGGTCCGGGGGGGGGGGGGGAGGAGGGGGTGCGAATCAACCATCCATGATCCCTTTAAACAATTTTAGTATCAAGTAATATTTATAATCATAATAAAATTTCACTTGGTGTATTCACTCAACTTCACAATTAACTTAATGAATCGCTTTACTCAAAAATGTTTGTTCACTATTATGTTTTAATTGAGTGATAGTAATATCACTTAGTTTCTACTGACCATTAACTTGTTTGTTACTGAGTTACAATAAAATGAAAATAACATGTAAACTAACTTGTAACATAACAACATTAACACAAATATTTTAACATGGAAATCATGTCAAGGGAAAAGCCACCAGGGACCAACAATTCAAAAATTTTCACTCTTTTGAAGTAAGCTCTATCGGAGCCAACCTTGTTAAAGGTTACAAATACATTATTAATGTGACACTTGTTAGAGGATTTTAACCAAAAGATCATCTAGACCTTATCACTCCTTGATTTTTTCTAAAGAGTGGCTTTCTCTAAAGGACTTACATACACCACTAATCAATGTTACCATATAGAATTGTACAAGCTTGTTAGGTCCACTTAGTCTACAAGATTCTCTACTACAATGATTAGAAAGTAAAAGTGCAAAAAATGATCTATCTAGGTATAACACTACCTTGCTTTTAAGATTTCCTTTCTATTTGGTCTTTTTTAAAAATCTTCCACTTTGATCTCTTTTCACTCTAATCTCTTGATTGGCCAATTCGCTCCTTCTCTTTCTCCTTCAACTCTACTCGGTTCACTTGGTTCAACTATCTTCTTTCACCTTGAGGAACTTCACATTCACAAAAATCTTATCATCACTTAATCAACTTCCAACTAACCTAAAACTATCTTGAACATCTCCCTAAATAGTCATCTCTATGCTTCCAGATTCTTCCATTTATTGCCTCTTAATCACAATCATCAATCTTAGATTCAATGTACATAACTATATAGAAAATAGAACTTTCATAGAACTTCATGCTCTTCCTTACCTTTCTTTAATCTTCATCATTAGATCCTTTTTAAATTTTCTTAGACATTAATCTTGCAAAAAACTTTGACTTGCACCTTTGATCATCTCAAACATTCTTTTTTTCCATCAAAAGTCAGCCTTGGATTCCATCTATACAATCTTGTTCTTCTAGCCATTCTTGATGAAAATAACATTTCACTCAAGTAATATATATTCATTTGATAGTAGACTTTCTCAGAAAATATTGAATTTCCCTCTTACTTTTTCATTTTCTTAGTGAACACTGTAGTCACTCAACAAATACAGTCTTCCTATTTTAAACTTATCCCTCGGTTAACCTTGCATAGCTCAATACATTACAATACATGATATAAAATAATCAATCCATCATTATATTATCAATGCCAAAATTCTTCAAGTGCCCATCAAATACTATACTTATAAACTCTATCTTCAATATAATTTTTGCAAATCCTGTTCATCAATCAAATCCTCTTTATTAATCAAAATGATATAGCACTCTACTAAGTTAGCATAATGTCTAGCCAACTATGACTTTGACATTAATAACAAAAAAAAAATGATATGACTCTTTTACATACATTCATAGCATTACTAATTACATCATCAGTTGGGGCTAACAATCCCTTGTACTACACATTCCATCAAGGGTAGTTTATCTTGTCACTTGTGTCTTGCATCACCTTGTTCTATAGGTTAGGATCCAGATTTGATCATCTCACATCTTCTAAAAGGTCATTAGCCTACCCCAGGTTGACACATCTAACATAATGTTGAAGCTTCAATATAGAATAAATCTCATCATCCTTAATACCAAGATAATCCTTTTGGGCCTATAAGCATCACATCCTTAGAACTAATCCTCCACCATCATCCTTTGCATCATCCCTACATCCTACCTAATTTTTACATTAGGCACCATCTTTAGGTTCTTATAAAATCCTTGCATGATAGGTTTTAAATCATCCCACCATCACTAGAAGCTCTTAGACTCAAAACATTATAATTCCCATCTACTAGGTCATATCATTTACATCCTACACCTAGGTGGATTGCCATTTTATGCCACCAACCACATGTATCAATAGAAATAAAAGGAAGAAAATATACATAGATCCTAATTCTAGTAGTGCTTTAGGTAGTCAAAAACTTGACCCTTAAACTTCTATGGTCATAGATGAACCAACCCCTCAAAATACATGAACAAGTACTAAAAGCATCACAAGTTTAAGGCCTATGACATCTTCTAGAGAGGTATTCATGGATAAAAATTGGAATGAAACATTTTTCAATGTCATCATTGATAGGAATAAATATAGTATCATGAAAAATTTGCAAAGGGATAATGTTGGGGCACTTGACTTTGGGAGAACACCACCAACCATCACTACCACAGATCCCACTCATCCAATTTTTAGAATTCCAACAATGGTGAACCTTATATCCTCTTCCCACTTCAACAGGAGAAACATAATTATTGATACAATAGGTTGTAGACATGACTACAAGATCTACCCAATTTAGTGCTCCCATCCCCCAAAACAACCTATCATCCATCACATAATTAGTGATCCATACCACACCATAAAAAATTATCACATCACAAGTAGTATCCACTAGTATCCCTATTACCACTACTTCTATTACACAACCCATCTCTACCACATTACACATTGCAAGGCCTACTATCACCCAAACACTTATAAAAAATATTGTCATCCAACAACCAACTTCTACATCTAACATCCTCCTTGCTAGTAGGGAAACCATTGCATCTAAAAAAGGATCACAATTAGCACCCTAATATACCACACAAATGCCTCTTATAGGGTGTTGGATTTCTTTTTGGTAAGGAACATATCAAGTGTGTTTAAACCTAATACTAGGAAAGAAAGATAGGGACAATCCTAAGGATGAGCTAAATCCTATATTTAGCAAGGCTAAATCTTAGTTCTGGGCCAACATTAATAGAGTTATTAGGACTCACTTCACTTTACACTTTGTAGAGCCAAGGCAAGCAAACCTAAGGGATTAATCTTGCTAACTTGATACTCTTTTCTTCAAAGATTGTTCCCTACAATAGAAATGGTCAACATTCTTCTATGATTTGTTGATAAACTTCTTGAGCACAGTAGCTAGCTTATAACCAAAAAGTAGATGCAAATAAGTAATGACCAACACTTTCATCCTTGAACTTTCAAATGGACCAGTGTCTTATCCAATGGGATATAGAGTGAAAGATTAGTAGATTTGGACCTTTTTAATAAACTTGTGATTAAAATTATCAACATTAAACTCTAAGTTTCATTCTTATCATATCCCTTTCATAAACCCTAAACTTTATCCATTATAGAAAGCATTTATCTAGTTCTATAAATTAGCAATAATCAATAAGAGATATACAATATGTGTGAATTGCATTAAATTGAATGAAACTTGTTCATACCAGTCCCAAGATTATGAATTTATAAGAAAGGAGACACAATTCAAAGATAATGATAATTAAAGGAAAATTCTTCTTCTTAAGATCTTTATAATGCTAACAAAAACTCATCATACAACCCATAGAACCCAGGATTGGTATCAAATATTCAATTTTTTATATTCAAGTATGCAATAACTAAACTCATTCACATAACCATAGAATAGATGGATGGACTGCAAAATAATACATGATAGTGAGAAAATTCCACAGATAACTGACCTCTACTCTTCATCTTGGAAATCCATACAAAGGATTGCAACAAGCTATAGATGAGAGGAGGAGACATGTCAAGATAATAATGGATACAAAAATTTTGGAAGGTGGGAACAAAAAGGTATGCAGAACATTCTTTGAAAGATTGACTAGAAAAAAGAAAAGTAGTTGAGATAGTAAAAAACCATTTATACATGCCTCTAATTTTTCTTCTATTTGTCCTTTACTATCTTGCATGAAAAATATCTCAACTACCTTTTGTTAGCAGAGCCTAAATCTCTCCTACCGCCTCCTAAACATAAATTTCCTCTTTTGAAGGCCACTTTGGAGTTTTGACCTCTTGTAAGTCCTAAGTTGCTTTGGTCCACTTGGTATCCATGATTTCTTTTGATTCAACAATAAATTTATTCAAATCTATTTCTACCTTAAAAAGAGAATCAATTGAGTTATTGTATGGGACATTAGAAGTATCTTCAAAAACTAACACTATAGCCTCCTAAGTTAAAATGGCACCAAAAGGATTGGACCATTCTTGCCAATCTATGACTGTGCTAGCAACATCCAAAATTGATGATATACAAGGTTGTATTCCCTAAGATAAAACCCTTAGTTTTCCTCATATAATTTATAACTTTCCAGTGAAGAAACTAATCAATTCTTTGACAATTTCCAAACCTTCCTTCATTGTGATGATTTTGTTAGACAAATCTAGATTTTTAGCCATTAGTACGATGAGCCTCTCAAAAAATTGTATGTATGGCGCCAAAGACTAAAAGTGGGTGATAACCATGATAATGCCTCATTGTAAAATTGCTTAGCACTTTGTAAATTGACATAAAAACTATGAGTCTATTGTGATATGTTTTTCAAAACTTCAATTCTATGACTCATCATATTCCTAAGGATAGTTGTCCTTATATCACCTCCCTACTAAGTAGATTGAGCATCAATGCTCATCCTTGTTGGTTCTGATGTTTCCTCTTCTCCCATTTCCTCTATTTGTTTTGGGGGTTCAATTATATCACTAGGTAGCTATTATTGGTTTTCCAATTCAAGTCTTAGTTCTTATTCTACAACAACTACCTGCTCTGCCTATGTAAGTTTCTCTCTAAGAGATGCAACTTCATTTTCAAGTGCTTGGACCTTGGCCTCAAGCTCTACAATTCTCTCCTTATACACATGACTCTTTCTTAGCTCTTCTTCTTAGAGCTTTCTCACATTTATGTAATCATGTATGGACTTAGAAAATCTAGTTTGTATTTCCTCTACCTTGGTTTCATTCATAAAAGAAAAATGTTTTAATGCCTTAGAAATCTCTATATTAGAGGTGCCTTGTAGAGTCCATACAATCATATTACCTTGTTTAGTGCTCTGTACATCCATTAATTTTGGCTTGTTGGATGAATTAGCCACACTCGACACTACCAAAGATTTGGTATCAATATTGAAACTAGTTCCTCTCTATAATCCATCTACACCAAATGCCTCATACGAAATGGCATTTTCTTGCCTCCTTATTTGATCAAGCATGAAAGCTTGTTCCAAGTCCCATCCAAGCACCAATAACATACCACCTCTCTATATAAGGTCCTTGGCCTCCTCTAGAATCATAACCTCACTTTCAAGATCATAGGCCTATAGCTTCTCCACTAGTTCCATCTTCTACTCATCTAATTCTCCTAGCTTCATCTTCAAGACCAACTCACTCTATTTTATCTTATATAAAAAGCTCTTTAATTCAGAAAATTTGATGAATTCATCATCCTCAAGGAATTTTTGGGCCTGGATGATCCTATCATCTAGCCTAGCTACTTCTAGTTATAAATTAGTGAGCATACCCTTAGCTGCATTAATCCTATTCTAGAGATAGTTTTGCCTTAAATTTGCAAAATATTGACTATTCCTAGGTAAAATCTGCAATGTCCTTTATTTTACCTTAGTAGGGATATGGACAATCTTTTTTCTTTTATTTCCTTTTGTAACCCATGATGTTTGAGGGACATCATCCTCTTCTATTTCTAGGGTCACTTCAGGTTTAGGCCTATTAGGGAAAACCCTATCTTCTTCTCCCATTGGTCTTTTAGGTATCTTAGTCATGAGCTCAACATGGATAGTGGCCATCTTTCTGATCCTCTAAGGATAGGGAATGTCTAGGTAAAATCCCATAAATTGGGATATGCTCTCTTTAATTCTCTCTCCACCCTCAAAATGTCATCTAGTTTTGCTAGTTTGTCAATTGCCTCAACCTTTGCAACTATGTTTGGAATGACATCCTCATGGGGTAATTCCTTAGTGCTAGGTAGTACATAATTTCTCATTTCTTTAAGGGTGACCCTCATCCAATTATTAGGGTCATACATTCTACAGGGACCAGTTAAAAAATTGAAATGATGGAGGAAAGAACGAATTTGATCCAAGGCCTCTTTTCTAATTGTAAAATCTCCAATCCTAAAAAACCTACACAAGAATGTGCCTTTATGCACTTTGGGATGTAGATACTCCTTGTTCACCATAAATAATTTCCATATGAATTCAATTATACCCAATCTAGGAGGGATAGATTTTGGTAATATATGGGGTGGCTAAGGACAACCATAGACTCTCATTAAAGAAAAGGTTGGAAATAAGAAAATGTCCCCCTAATTATGATCTAATCTTTTACCCTTGAGAAGTAGGGTAGGTCTCAAAAGGCTCTTTAAAATCTAAGGTTCCCTAACTTGGATCTAACATTTTCATTATTATAGCACTAAAATTATTGAAAAATGAGACAATTAGAAAAATGATAATTACTGTCCCATAACTGTATCCATAGCTAACCTAGTAGAACTCCATTTACATCATATGTGTGGTCAATGAAATCAGAAATCACATACCCTATATTCTTGTAGAGGATTAAGTGCATCAATAGTGAATAGTGATAGAACTTGAAGTCCTTTGATTCTCCACTCTAAAACTTGTCAATATTTTCCTTCATCACCTCTAGAATGTGTTCAACACAATCATACTCCCCCCATGGTAGGAATCTTACACATCTCTGGAAATTATGAATTCAGCTCCATAAACCATATTAGTTCCATCTTTGCCAACCCCCTTTTGGACACCATAGACCATTTTTACAAAATAATTGTTAAATTTGTCCAAAGGCATGATTTTTTCTACCTTCTTAGGGTAATCACCCACATCCTTCAAATCCATGGGAATATATTGTAGCATAGATTTCTCAATATAAGCCTTGGTATTCATCTCAAATTTCCTCTATAAATCCTTCAAATCTATAGCCTAGCCCATAGCTCCATCTAGTCCAAAAGCCTCAATAAATAATTCATGATTAAGAGTGTAGAGGATGGTTCCATCTTTCCTATGAAAGGATTTAGTAATTTGGCTAAGTTCTTCTTCCAGGGATTGCACACATGAATCTTCTTTTCCCTATTATGATAAAAATACTTGAAAAGATTAGAACCAATAACACTAGGGCACACATCATCTCTAAAAAGGGCAAATGGATTGATAAAGGCTTTATCATCTACAACATTAGCATTAGAAGAACCAGGGAATAGTTTTATCCATTCTTCTACAAACCTATTTGGTTTCTTCTATCTTGTTTTCTGACCTTTAGGAATTGAATTTTTGTAACTCCCATTGTTGATCAAATAAATAAGATTGACAAATGAGTGTCAACACACTTAACCATTTTCACTATACATGCCAAGTACACAATGGAAGCCGAGCTAGAAGTTCTTTATATGCCAAGTCATAGATAGTGCCGAGCAAACTACAGTTGATGCCAAGCAAAACACATTACAATATATGCCAAGCTATACAAAATTCAACACATACTGAGTAGATCAAAAGACAGCGTGTACCAAGCATTGCAAAGTTAATAGAAGCCCAGTAATTTAGGAATTAGTATATGCCAAGCAATGCAAGAATTCTATAGGAGCCGAGTAATGCAGTAAATAGAGTGGATGCTGAGCAATCTAGAATAGATGGTGTCAAGCATCAATATTACTTCATGTGCCGAGCAATGCAAGATTAGCATAAGAGTTTGTGACAATACAAACCAAGATATAAAACGGTTATGCATGACTCATGATAGGATAAGGAGATAAGATCAAATTCTTCCATTTACCTATGCGATCCTCATGCAACCAATAAAAAAATTGGAATTGCATGTAGCCAATGGGTGAATTTCTAGGGTTTGAGTGGGAACATTTTATCCAAGGATGCATAACGATCCACTAATCTTTATAAGGGAGTCCTAATTCCATTGAACAAGAGTAGGAGAGAAGAAGGAACAATAGAGCCTTTTATTGAGTCCATTGTAGAAAATTGGTGTCAAAGATTTAGTGGAAAGGACAACATTTACACATCTAGTTAATTAGAACAAAACAAGGAACACAATCAGCATATTAGATCTAGCAAAGATCAAGAATAGATGAGCAAATCAAGAGCTTGAGATCAACATTAGAGATTGCATTAGTTAAGATGTATTATTTGAATACTCTCTCGCAATTGTATTAGGAATTTGGAAATCCTGCTGAGTTAGGTAGGTTTAACAACCTTATGTAAATCCTTTAATAGGGTGGCATTCTAAGTTGAATGTTCTTAAGTCCTCTAACAAGGAACACTCCTAACAGGGTGTAGAAATCCTTTAACAGGGTCACATATTAACAGTGTGTTGTAGCCTTTAACAGGGCAAACCATTAGAAGTGGTTGAAATCAATTGCTGCAGTAATTTCATGGGTATCATCCCCACCCCAATTTTACCTTCTTATTCCTGGAGGGTTTCTGGATCATCAAAATCTCAAGTGTTATGTGGTGATGCATTTTTATCTCTTATGATTGTCTAATGTTTATATGCATGCATGTTAATTTCAGTTATATGTTATTAAGGGTTTAAAAGTGAATAAAAAGCCAGTACTTCTAATTTAACCCCCCCCCCTCTCTCCATTAAGACATTCCAACACCCATGTTTGATGCTTGAATTTCTTCCACCTCTTTATCAAACATCTTGAAAATATGCTGACCATTCTTAATGTTCTAAAATGGCAATCTATATTGCACTGGAAGCTTTGAAATCGCTCAAATTCTATTTCTTTGAAAATGGTGAACTATAATTGTAAAGTAGGAAAATATTTACAACTTAATGTATGTAAATCAATGTTCACTTTGAACTAATTTTCAACATGCTTAAAACATAATATCAACTTATTCTGTCAACTCAGGGGAGAGTCACCATTGCTATCTAGCAATGCACTTTTTGTACTATGCTTAAATCTTATTGGTCAAGAAGTTCATTGTCGTTTCCAGCTCAAAAAAGTGACTTAAGACTTTTATGTCAAAATAGGGCCTACAATCCTATGATCATGACTAATGAAAAGACTCCTCATATCATCTTACAGCTAAAGAAATAGTGTCCCAATGTTATGAATTCCTTTGAAGAACCCTTGTCAACTAGTGAGGAACCATGGAAAAACCCTCTTTCAATCTTACAACTCTTTGGTTGTTGTGGTGTCGATGCTGACTTTTTCCTCTTCTACAATCTCTTGGTAAACAACTTATCTTTAGACTGGCATAACATCTTACCCTAACCTTTTTCAGCATACAATCCTATGATCATGGTTACTTTTGTTACTTCATAACATCTTTGGTTACCCTTCAAACTTCTATGATATTACAATAAACTATTAACCCTTTGTATTGTGGCATTGTGGGTTTTGCATTTTTCACTTGTGATCTTACGATCATGGCTTACTTGTAACATCAAAACATATTATTTATTACCCTGAGATCTTATAATAAACTATATATCATACGGTCAGAGATTGCCAAATGCCATTCAAACTTAATATATACAAATATTTTTTAGCCCCACTTTTCTAGCTAAGCATACATCTAGTATTTGTACCACAATCTGGCCAATAAGAACTGGAAACATGTCTAATAGAATATCATCACCTTTGTTCATCTTCAATCTCCTTATGATTGTATGATCCTAAATATCTCATAGCATCACAATAGCCAATTATTTTCTTTATGATCTTAAGATTCCCACTACTTCGTAACATCATAACACCCTCTTTCATTATCCCTAATGCCATGATTTCCCTCCTTGTCGTAATTTTGTAGAAGATGAAATGGAAACAATTCAAACTGTAATATGTTCATATGCCACAAAGGAAATCATAAGATCAAGAAGACTAACTTTATCATCCACAATACCATTATACAATATTTATCTTAAGATTGAGGCATTGAAAACTTTTCCTCATGATACTTTGCTAACCTTTCAATCATAATATCATAGAAAACAATGTTAAAGAGAAATGAAAGCTTGCTTAGTTCTAAAAACCTAGGGTTAGGGCCTAGACTTTGATTTTATGAAGAAATTTTGCAATGTGGGATTAAATTAATACCCTAGGGCACCACAACTCACACTTGGGAGACATGCTAGGGTTTCCTCTACATATGAAAAAAAAAATACAACCCTAATCATCATAACACCAATTTAGTATTTTCACCATAAAATTTGAAAATTAAGCTTAGTGAAAATATGAGCTATCACAAGGCTCACTAATCAACCCATTCCTTTATCTAGTATTTTTACATATTTATTTACAATCACCTAAGGCATGCCCACACCATTTCACTTGCACCATGGGGGTTGAGTCAATAAAAAATATATGATGTAGGCATCTTATATTTCACTCCTATACTAAGTCAACCAAAAATTACTTGCCAAGCCCAACAACAACCACCACCACTGACACTAGTCATGATTTCACTCCCACCTATCACCAACTATTTTTCCATGTCACTAGTTTGGAATAACCATAATATTTACCCACCACATCAGTGACAGACATGAGTGAGCCCTTCTATGAACTACTTTATGACACCCAATATACAAATATTGCCTCATGCAAGTATACACTCATCATATGTTTGAAAAATTGTAGCTCCCCAACCTAATGTGTAACCTTAGCCACCACAAAAATAGCTACAAAAACAATACATATAAATTGTACAACCATAAACCTATCAATTTGTGAAAAAAATCACCCAATAACCTAGCACATCAGTATGCACAAAATCCACTCCCACAACAATAGTATATCAAAACACCCATGAAACAAACACAAAACCTCTTCAAGTGGTAGGGAATTCATCATTCCAACTACTTCATTTCATGCAACACGACCTCCATATTCACCCTCTCCATCTAAGACATATCATACACTGGGGGCACCTAGACTGGGGGAGTTTATTGCAACACCTCTTAATCTATAGTGAGAAGAAATGAGAAATGCTATCAAGGAACTAAAAGACAACAATGAAAGTAAAACTTTAAAATTTGAAAATGTATACTCATATCCTTTTGATAAGTCTATAACAATAATATCCTTCCCAAAGCACTATGAGATACCAAAATTTGACAAATTATAAGGGAAGGGGATCCTATGGCACATGTAAAATCATTCTACATTAACTATCAATAATTAGCCTATAGCGACATATTTCCACATGAGGTTATTTCAAAAACTTGTCAGGGGCCCTTCTCTAGAATGGTTCTACCAAATTCCATATGGTATCATAAACACATTTGCGAAATACTCTAAGACATTCATTGCATAGTACACTCACCTAATTAAGACAAAGATATTAGTGGTGGACCTAGTCCATACAAAATAAAATGAAGCTGAAAGCCTTGCTAACTTCTTATCAAGATAGAAAACCCTTACAACCTAAGTATTGTAAAACTTGCTTGAAAAATACCTTGTTAGAATGCTTATTAACAATACACAGTAGAAGCTTGTGAATCACATGTGCATGAATTATCTACAAACATAGGAGGACTTCAAAGAGAAAGGTATGGATATAGAGAAAGAAATCATTGAAGATGGAGTCATCAAACTATACAAAGAAAATAATCAATCTCAGATTCACTCTAATGATAGATCATGATACTGGAACAAGAACAAAAATGTAGTGATTGATAGTGCTATCGGAAAAAATCATGTCCATCTAGTGGGCATTAGACATAATGCAAAAAACTGGTGTTATAAAAAATACCCTATCAAAAACAATTGCATCAACAATTGACAACCTATCAACAATAACCATATCAACAATAGGTGTAGGTTGTAGTGCTTCTTCCATTTGATTTCTATAAGTCATCCTGATGGATGCAACTGTGATAATCTTGCTCAATGAGTGATCATGATTGGGACCATGAGTGGTCTACACCATCGAGGTGATTAGATTTATGTTATTTTATCAATTGGTTTGATTATGCTTTTTGCTAATTTATGAGATTATGATGTGTTAGATGGTTTCACTAAGGTTTGTGCTAGTGGTTACCAAGATTGATGTGGTATCATGATGTTTTTCATGATTACCTTGAAATGTGTGTAGAGATCGCACAATGTATAATTATCATGCTACACTGGACTAGATGTTTGTAGTAGTGGTTAGTCATGTATTTGACCATGTTCACCTATGTGTTTTAAGTTCCTTTTTAATTTTGTTTAACAAAAATTATTAAATGCTTAAATAATTAGAAATGAATTATCCATGTTGGATTCACTAGTTATGTGCTATGGATACTTATTTATTTTAATAATTTTTGAAAAATGTATTGTTTAAATAAATGATTTTAATGTGATTAAATAAATGGTTTTAATGTGATTAAATAAATGGTTATTTAATGCAATTTGATGCATTTTTTTCTTTGGCTATATTATTATATGCAATTACACTTGATCATGTTGTTTAGTGTGCAGGAGTTATGTCCCTAGCTATGGCACATGGAGTAAGTGAATTAACTATTCATCTTTAACCAATGCCATCCTTGTATGGATGACGTATCTTATTTAATTGTTTAAATAAAATGCTCTAGTGATTTAATATATCTAGATTCATTTTCATTATGTGATTAGACCTGTGAGCATGTCTTTACATTTAGAGGTTCGCAATTGTTGTGAAAGTCATTAAGGAATTTCATGATTTTGGTTTATGAGAATTTTGAACTTTATCTTATTTAATTTAATTCCTGATAGCTTTGTCATAGTTGAATTCCAATTACTTGGAATAAACTATTTTTTTTTGGGTAGATTTAGGGTTTAACTAGGTGCACTAGTTAATTACCCTAATCCTTTATTCACTCAAAAAGTGAACAAGTATCCAAAAAAGGAATTTTATTCTGCACTTCTCACTTTTTAAAATAAAAATTTGACAAAAAATTCCAAATCCTCTTCATGAGGAAATACTATTTTATTCCCGATGGGAACTATAGACATGGGATCATTGTGAGATTGGTCTCATTAGATCCAAATCGGGGAGACCTTAGATGACCACAACTTTTGGTAGTTTTAAAAAAAATTATTGCTCATGTTTCAGTATTTTCCCTTTTGGTTCCAAGGTAGGGCTCTCTCTTTTTATTGTTTCAGCTCTATTTCTACATCTATTTTTAGTAGCCATTTGTTAGGAGGTTGAGAACTAGTGCTCCCCTCTATTTTTGTATGCTAGCTCTACCAGTTGGGTGGGTATGAGCATTTCCCTATTTTCGAGGATGGGAGTTTGGGGTTTTATAATTGTTGGTGTAAATAAGTATTTACTTATTACATTTTACTTAAGTTTACTTAGATTAATGCATTATTTTATTATTCATTAGGTTTCACACTTAGGATTTTGTGTACTCATGTGAGTTGTCATGTTGACAACACTAGAGTAAGCAACTCTAATTCAGCACATGGTGTTTACAACACTAGAGTTTGCATAATTAACTGAGTTGTCATGTAGAAAACATTTTTATTTGCACTCTTATTTTAGCACATGGTGTCTACAACATAATTTTATGTGCTACACCTTTGTAGGCTTATCCTCTCATCATCACACTTACTCCTATGCTTAATGGAGGATAATCTACTCTTGGTGGACATGTGCCTTGTTGTAAGACTTATCAGTGTGCTGACTCCTAGACATTATAGAAGCATTCCAAAGGCCTTTATATATAGGCACTCTTAGTGTGTATGTACATCAATTGAATATCATATTGTTATTTTGATCATACCCTATTAGTCTATTTTGTGCTTGTGCTTGAGTTCCTTGATTTTGGGTGAATTTTCCTTAAGAAAAATTCTTACATGGTATTAGAGTTGAGGGAAATTCTCTTCACATAGCCATTGGAGACCAATATTACTTCACCTCTTGAAGGACCTTGACCTAGATCCAGAGTATCGTAGCCAGTGGGAGCATCTAGAGTCAAAACGAACCTCACCATTGCATCCAAAATGTCAATTCGATGAAATTTGACTATAAATTCACCTACCCTAGGCTATAGTCAAATTTGAGGCAATTTTTTTGCAAACTAGCACCCGAAGGCCTTATTTTCAAATTTTCTATGATCATTATTTAGATCTGCAATTTTATTTTCAGATTGAATTTATTTTTCTCTACAAATTCAACAACTTTTTTGGAGCAATTTTTGAAATTTTTTTAGGCTAGTTAGGTTTGCAAAGATTTTTTTTTGCAAGAATTGGGTAGTGAAACCTTGACCCCTATAGGTAGAATATTCCCTACACATCACCACATATTCCTTTATTTATTTGGTAGCATTTTACATAGTCTAGCAATAACAACAAATCTAATGGATGACATCACTAACCGGTGAGTGAACTACACAACTTGACACACCGATGGCTTCACTTCATTTTACCTACCATTGCTTATTTCCTTTATACAACTCTATAGTAACTCCTATTGTTAATGTTGGATTAAACACATTCCCACTACTAGTAGTTTAAAAGATGATCATTGGCCAACAAATCTCTGCTTGACAACAACTTATATTCTGGTGCTCGCATTCAGCATCTGACCATAGGTAAAGTTGTCTCCAGCCACCACTAAAAACTACCTCCAACGGTGGCCCCCTAACTTCCATATGGTAATCAAAAGACACTCAACATTGCAAATAGGAATCTCTAGCCCAAACTTTAGTTTCCTAGCCACCATGAAAGATTCACGGTGATTGTTGCACACTCCCCAAAGCCCAATCGCAACACACCATGTGACATCTAGAGTAGTCCCAGTCAACTATAGCCAAGTCAGTGCCAACCCCACCCACATGGACCTCCTCCCACCAAAAGTGCAAACTCTACCATGTTGGACCGCTAGCCTGCACCATGTGGACATTTTCCATCTCAACGTACGACATCATTGCAAACCTCACCACACAATCCAACAAGCTCCCTCCACATGTGTGACACAATCCAATCAGAAAAACACCTCACTGCCCATGTGGCACTACCACATTGGACTATATGGACACTCTAGCAGATAGCTTAGACCAACTGTACTTTGACAAATGTCATTCTATATAGTGACCATACCAATCTGTACTCACAATCAATTTTCCATGTTAGCAAGGGGGATTTTTTGCTGACATCAACATTTTACTATGCTAAATTTGATGATCATTTCCAAAAAAAATTGTACTATAATGGTCATTTGATCGTCAAATTTAACCTCACAGTTTGCTACCTAGACCCCTCTCTAGATACAATTTTGATTTGATAGTTCGACTTTGGGAGGCCATATCTCAATCATCCAAATTCCAAATCAGGTGCAATTTTTTTGATTTTGGGTAGAATTTCCTACAATTTTTAGTGGTGCTGTATTTTTCTAGTTTTGGTGCACAGATTTGTTAGAAATTGCATTTTTTGTACCTGTACCTGTTCAATTTTGCATTTTGCAACTTGAAAAACTCTGTACAGGCTCATCTGGACACATTTTTAGGTTCCATATTTTTTGGAAGTGCCTAATTTTTTGTCTATTTTCTAGATTTGCAATCAGATTATAGGCTTGTGTGGACAAAAATATCACTTTCAGAATTAGGTCCTTTTCTACATTGTATTGCTTTAATTACTTTTCAAAATTGTTGTACATCTAAGCTACAATTCTTAGTGACAGATTTGAGCCTTAAAAGGTAGTTCTAAATAGCATAATTAGAAGTCCACCTTGTCCATTTTGACAAGTGGCCTATTGTACATGCATAATATATAAAGTGCCAAAAGAATCATTTGTGGGGGGGTCTTTTGATTGAGTGAATAGGGGGATCTCTTGTGTTTTTGTCTCTCTTTTGTGCTCTTTTCATTTTCTGCATCATGGGTTCACCTAAAAATTCACTTCTAACTTCACACAATTATACTACATGGAAAGATATTGTATGGAGTAGATTAATGGAAAAAAGGTTTAAATCTATATGTTGATGGTATAATCACAAAACCCACTGATGCTACAACACTAGTTGATTGGAAAATAAAAGACAATTAGGCTTTAGGATTTATAAGGAGTTGTGTACATAGAGATCTCTTCTTCTACATTTCTAGTTTCAAGGAAGCCAAGCTTGCTTGGGATAAAATTGAAGGGTTGTATGGTAAGGTGGATGAGGAAAAGGGATACCAAATTAAGGAAAAACTACTCCTCTTGAATCCTAAGAATTTTAACACAATTCAAGGTTATATCAACAAAGCCAATGAATTGAGAGCTCTACTTAAAGATTGTGGTAATCCCATGAAGGATGATCGATTGATTCATCACATCTTGAAGAGGCTACCTTTAGAGTATGCATCTTTTGTGTCGAGTTACAACACTCATAGGTTGACCATGGGAAGTGACTTCACTAAGCCTATATTTCATGCATTTGTAGAAATGTTGATTTTGGAACAATACAAGTTGATAGATATGGGAATTCTCAAGTCATCAAAGACCAAGGCATTGGTGGCTACTAATGAGAACCAATCAAATCAAAGTGGAAAAAGTTCTACCAATAGAAAGAAAAAGTAGTGGAAGCAAAAATCACAATCTGAGACACAACAATTTACCTCCTCATAGCAAGGAAATTCTTCTTCCAACAAGAAAGGAAAGAATAATAGGAAGGAAAAACTATTTTGTGCATATTGCAAGAAACCAAATCATGATGAGCATCATTGCAAGACTAAGAGAATTGATGAGTTGGAAAACCTACTCAAGAAGAAAAAAATCAATATGCCAAATGCTTCAAAGGATTCAAATCCACCAACTTAAAAGGGAAAAGGGCAAGCACTTATGGAAGGTTCAAGTTCTTCAGCAGAATGGATTCTTGACTCAGGTGCCTCCTATCATACGCATTCTTCAAAAGGAGACTTTTCTTCATTGAAGCAGTCTAAGGTACCACACATCTTTGTAGGAGATGATACAAAAATGAAAGTTGAAGGGAAAGGACAAGTTAAAATTGAAAATGGAGAGTTCAAAGAAGTTCTCTATGTTCCAAACCTTAGCTCTAATCTCCTTTCAATTTACCAAATCACTCACTATAGAGATGGCAATAAAGTTGAGTTCCTTCCTAATTTAGTAATGGTATGCAACCTTAAAGATGATGTATTGGTTGCAATGGGTAAAGTCAATCATCACAAAAGGCTTTATTCTTTTTCTCAATTTGTGCCTAAGTCTCATTCACATGCATTATTGACTTAATCTTATTCACAAAGTACATTATGGCATGAGTAGTATGGTAATCTTTCCTTTCACTATCTTCATCAAATTTTCTTAAAAAACATGGTCAAAGTTCTACCTACAATCAAATTTTCTAAGGGTGAATGTTCAATGGATATGCATCTAGAAGAGAAGTTTGATAAAGGGAAGTCTTCAAGAGTGTCAACTATTCTTGAGTTGATTCACATAGTTCTAGCACGTCCTTTTGTAGTAACATCAGTTAGCAAGGGTCACTACATCCTCACTTTCATTGATAACTTTTCACGCTACACATGGGTCTATTTTCTTGATCACAAGAATGAAGTGTTTGACAAGTTTCTAGCCTTCAAGAGTCATGTTGAAAATAAAAAAAGGAAAGAAATCAAGGTTCTTTAGCTAGAAAATTAAAGTAGATATGTGAACTCAAGACTTAGAGAATTTTGTAAACTTGAGGGTATTAATATTCAGAACCTGGTAGCATCTAGTCAACAAAAGACAAGTGTTGCAAAAATGAGGATTAAAACTCTTAAGTCTATAGCAAGTTGCATGATTCAAGCCAAGTCTCTTGATCCATCACTTGAAGTCAAAGCTATAAGCAATGCCAATCACATACTTAGTATGTCTCCTCATAATGCCTTAGATGGAAAGACTCCTTTTGAGGCATGATGCAGTAGAAAACCAATTTTGAAACACTTTAGAGTTTTTGGTTGTCTAGCATGGGCCAACATATCTTTTAGGGAATGCAAGGCACCACCACCAAGGCATTGTACTTTCATTGGATATAAAGATGGTGTTGAGGTATATAGACTTATGGATCTTGAGACTCATAAGATTTTTATAGAGAGGAATGTTCACTTTGAGGAAAGTTCACCTAGCTTATCCTCTAATCCTCTTTGCACTTCATACATAGTAGAAATTGATAGTGACACTAATGATAGTGATTCAACAGATTCAAATATGTGAGATCCTATTGATAGTTATAGGAAGAGGTCATAGCATTAGCACATTCTACATGTATACATTGCCACAGTGATAGGTCCAACATAGTGGTGTACACCTTGTCTTCCAGTTCCAACATTAGGGGATGACTACATAACATATATTTTAGGTTTATTTGTGGAGTCATACATAGCATATTTGGGAGACATCATTGATGATATACATATTCTCTTTGATGAAGAAGATCCTTCTTTAGTTGTTGTGAGGGATCACTCTGAACCTCTTGTCCATTCTCTACATGATTAGTCTTTCCAGGTTGATATGATTATGGATCCTTTTGTACAGTAGTTGTAGGGGGTCTCTTTATCATTTGAGGAGACAGTTGATTCTTTAGGATATGTTCTATATCCATCCTTGCTAGATCTATACTTGTTCTTTTTAGTAGTATTGGAAGGGGTGACCGTCAATATCCACACAGAGATAGTGGAGTAGGTTTCAGAGACACCATTCATCATTGGGATTCTTTCTATACATTTTGGAAGCATCTCATATGTACCTAGGATATTTTTTCTTCCAAAGGGGAGGAATATTATTCAACAGTCATAGATAAACTTCTACATTGGATCAACATTCTTCATTTGGGGGGGGGGGGACTACCTTGTCTCCTTTCTTCTTCTTTGTTGTGGGGGGGACCTTTTCCTTTGTTGGGATCATGTTCTTCTCATACTTCTCTATTCTATATACTTGATGTATGTCATAATGGGGGGGTCTTGATTACTCCATCCATCCATGCATCTCATTTTTCCATCTCTCTTTTTTAGGTAGGGTTTTTCCCATGAGGTTTTACCTCTTTCTCTTCTTTATGAGGGATTTCATTGCATTTTGTACATGGGTACCTAACATGGCCTAGTAGCTAGAGCCCATTGATCCGCCTCACAAAAGGTGTATCATAGTCATACTCTAGGCCATGCTTAGGAATAATATATTCAAAATAAGGACTATTTTTCCCACTATGAGGTGCATTTAATCTTTTCAACCTAGGGACATATACTTGAAATCGTCGGCACAGTATGTTCACTAGGTCTCTTGATAAGTCACTAATCTTATGCTGTAGGAAAGTAAAATACAAGGAAAAGAACTTACACTATTATTGTAGAAAACTAACACACTTAACTCTATCAATACTAGAAGTCCAATGAAAGGATAACAAATATTCCAACTTAGTTCATCCACTATAACTATTCTCACATATGCTGCAGGAACATTCACAAAGTGTGACGCTACAAGAAGGAACTTACAACTTCTAATTACAAAACTAAGAATGCTTGGAAATAAATCTGTTCTATCCTAATATAATCCACCTTCCAAGTGGGCCCCCTTGGTTAGCTTCACTAAACTACTAACACAAGATAGAAGCCAAAAACTATATCATTAGATTTTAGAAATTTATTACATAACACAGAACTGTAAAAACACAACTACAAAAGTTAATTGATTGTTCACTTAAACTATTTCTTCTAACTAGTTAAAAACTTAACACACTTGGGTTGATTCCTATATATATAGGAAATCAACACTTATTCCATAATAGAAAAGTAAATGACCTAGCTTTAAATCCACAAGAGAGAAAATAGGAGGATAACAACTGAAGGTGAGAATAGGGAATAACAACTTAAGGTGGGAATAATAAAGTCTAAACATCCGCTAGCCAAAGAATAAATGTAGAGAAGGTAATAAGTCTTCATAGCTCCTCCTTACTCACTACTATGTCTTTTGGAACCATTGCAACTTTCATCCACCATGGCTGCTCCTTAGCGTTCTCTTCTCCTTGAATGCTATTGGCGCTCAACTTTTAAATTCCTCCAATTATCTTTTAGTCTTCATTAACAGGTCAGTTCCAATAAAAAGACATGTTTGCAAATAAACATTTATCAAATTACATTCAAATATAAGAACACGCATTTTGATAACTATATGAAATATTGCATACTATATATAACATTAGCAAAATATGGCATAGTTTCTACCCATAGGTTTATCATAGGTTTGGTAAACATAGGTCCACAAATGTTTTGACAAAGATAACATAGACTATCAGCAAATTATCTTGAAACTATCATAAAATAAAGGAAAATTTTGGTCTCATTATCTGCCCCCTATTAAACTAATGCTTGTCCTCAAGCATTACACTTCCTTGTTAATGACCTAAACTCTCCAATCTTCGTCCTTCCTTTTTTGTTGCTCTTGAAAGTGTAGTAAAATCCTCTAGTTCTCTCCCACACTTCCCTTCTGTGATTATCCTGAAGCTTGTCGAGTCTATTGGCATTGATGTCATACAAAGGCCATAGGAGCATTGGAGGTTGCATAGTTAGGGGACACCACAACTCTAGTTTGGCTTGCTTCCCTAACTCTAAGTATTTTGGAACCCTGTAAAGTGCTGCCTCCAAGTTAATGGGACTATGTGATTCTAACTTTTTAAGAGATTTAGGTAGTCTGGCCCATCTACTCCTAGCACTAGTCATAGCTCTCTAAAAAGAAAAGTAGGGAAGATTTTCATAATCAGCATAAAATTTAACTCTAGCAGCAAATATCCTATCCCTTACTTTTGGATTCTTCTTTCCATAAGTTAATGTGAACCAATCCCTTAGCACTTCATCTAGCTTGCCACTCTCTTCTCTTAAAGGCAAAAGTTCTTTCCTTTCCTCATCCCTATAATTGTTCAACTACATGTCATAATTTGCTTCATTGGACATCTAGGACATGAGGGCTCTTAAGTGTATATCCCCTATGTATAGCAAGGGATTCTATTGAGACTTTGAAGGAATAACAAAATTATGAACATATAATTCACAAAGTAAATTCTACTGCCAATCTGGTAGAGTCTGATATAGTCCATAAAATTCTTGTGCTAATTTGAACTCTGCATTAATATTCTTAAGAGTTAATATTAATTGAAACAAAAGAAATTGTTCTTTCAAATAGAGATCACAAACTCTTGGTGGTGGTCTACAAGAAAGGGCTTGGTTAGCTAACTTGTGGGAATGGTCCATTCATTGCTGTTAGCTTGCTAACTATTCCTTTAAATCTACAATTTCATCACCTTGAGATACTATAATCTTATTCATCATTTTCTTTACTTCTTTCCACAAGACCTCAGCAAACAGATGATGTCCATAAAATTGAAAAAGGAGTTTCTATAGTGTGATAGAACCACTATCCTCTTCATGATCTCTTTTCCTTTTTCTTTATTCCTACCATAAATATTCTACAAAACTAGTAATCCATGTTGATCTATGGGGAATAAGGAGAGTGTTTGGATCAACATGTTCAGGAACTGTTTCATCCCTATAGCTGGAAGCACCTGGTAGGTCTGCTGGGGTATCATCTAGATTTTCTTTGATTTCATCCCTACATTCCTCAGTAGGATTTTTGGAAATACTTGCAATCTCAGGATGGGTAGGAGAGTGATCAAAAACAATTTGCATAAGGGATTCCCTGGTGGATGTTTTAGACAACATAGAATCTTTAGAAACTTTCCCTCTCATCTGAGGGCTTCTCCTTATGAGGGTTTTCTCTTGTATCATAGCCTTTTGCCTACTTTTCTCTTTGGGTATCTCTACTACAAGAGTGATTGCTATAGGACTCTTCTTTGTTCTCTTTTGTCTTACAATTGTAGGGTTTAGCTCTTCCTTTTCCTAAATAGATATTTCTTCCCATGGTTTTTGTTTCCTCTTAGCTCTGCTAGTAGTAGGTTTCAGAGTCTTGCACAGGTGAAAGCACATTTTTTTGAATAGGGATAGTTTCTTGTACATTTTCTTGGGTATTTTTGGCTTTAGCCTCTTGGGTATTTTGTTTAGCAAGCTCATTAGTGGGAGCTACATTTTCCTCACCAAGTTGTTCACTAGGGGTAGCTTGGGGTTGCAGAGTTTTGGCTTGCACAAATTGGGAGATACATACCTAAGTGACCTCTCTATCAATAACTTGATTAAGGCATGATGAGTAACATAATTATTTTTTCCTTTTTGAGTCTCTTTTGCACTAATACAAAGCATATTATATAGGAAATTTGAAATATTTACTACAAGATTATACCTTACAAAAATAATCAATTTGAAACAGTGTGCATGCAAGTATGAGAATCTTCCTTCGCATGTAAAATATCTGATTATGTGCATGGCTAATTCATTGTATGGTGGTGATAGTGACATTCTCTTACAATATTTCTTTGTAATGTCCATTTGAGGATTAGGCGGTCTGGTAAATTGAGCTCTTGCTAACCTTGCATCATGTGTGTTGGGGTAATGTTCTCCAATTGTAGGCAACCTAGTCACTTTAGCAATGCGTTCCTCTATTGGAATCACCTTTAAACCCAAATGGAAGCTTAGAAAATACCCCAGTCATCAACATGCATTAAACCTTCTCACGACTTCTACATTCGAGAGTAACACAGTGTGTTCTACTGGTTCTCTCTTCTGCAACTGTCCACCCATTCTCTTAACACTTGCTTTGTTTACTCTATTTTTTGCCTTTCTAATTCAAGCTTCAAATTTCTCTGTTATTTTATAGACTCAACTCACACTTCTTTTATTTTAACATGCAATTAATGTCATAACAAATTGTTATGTGAAATAAGAAGGCTTTTAATGAAGGAAAATCATGAATATGTGTGAGAATCATCTTAAAATAGGGTTTGAATCACATAAAATTTAAACATACGTCACATCATAGCTTGACATAGAAAATCATTCAAAAAATAGAGAGTACGACACCTCACTTGTGTACTTATGGCAATTAATTTTCATTATTGAAGGGAATGCAAAGATTTGAAAAAATATTTATAGATAAATGGAAATACCATTGGATATTAGTGACCTTCCCTACCCCCTACTAAATTTGGACAAGTGTCCTCACTTGTCAGACCTAGTATGAGTAAGGGATTGGCATAACACTGCCATCATATAAATTATATAGTGTTAAATATAATTAAAAAAATTTGTGGACTATAATTGAATAATAATTTTAAAATGTTATACCTGTTGATCTGATTATTGCACATACCAAAAAGGTGGTGGAAGTGATATCATCATTGACAACATCCAACAACATCTCGCGAGGTTTATTAAAAGCATGAAAAATTGATGACATGGAAAGTGGATGGATGGAAGATAAAGAAATGAGATAAGGTGGATTGGTGGAAGGTAGAGAGATGAGATGGAAAGAAAAAGTGAATAGAAAAGTGAACTTTATGTGAACATAAAGTATTTATTATGAGCATGAATAAAGAAACTAATGTTGAAGAGTGGTAGTCAGCAGGTTGACACCTTCAGCTGTAGGAAGAGTTGTTTGATTTGTATTTGAATCCAGATGTTGAAATTGTTGCAAGAAGTCTACTTTTGTTTAGGGCTACTTGTATAATATCAATTTGTGACCATTAACTAACAGTTTGAAGGGTACCAGATCAATGGTAGTGAGTTGAATAACTCCATTATGAAAGACATAACTAATTTCATATGGTCCCAACCATCTTGTCTATAGCTTTCATAACATATCTTTGAACTTGGAATCATATAGTAGTGCCCATTCACCAACTTGAAATTGTTTACTAATAATATGAGAACCATCCCATTTTTTCCTTTGCTTTTGTATCAGTTTAGTATGTTCCAAAGTAGCTTTGTGCATCTCATCCAAAGAGTTAAGATGCAGGAGAAATTCCCTTTGTGCTACAAGAAGTTCAATATCCAGTGCTAATGTTGTCCTTAGAGTTTTATGTTCAAATTCAATTGGGAGCATTGATACCTTACCATATAAGAGCTCAAATGGTGTGAATCCTGTAGGAGTCTTCTAGGTTGTTCTATAAGCCCAAATGACCTCTTGTAATCTGCTGGTCCAATCCCTATAGTGAAAATGGAATATTTTGTTAAGATGTTCTCCAACTCATAATTTATGACCTCTACTTGTCCATTAGCTTGAGGGTGATAAGGACTAGATTTTTGGTGCCTAATATTATACAATTTCATCAACTCTAAGATCACATTAGAGGTGAATTGTGCACCTTGGTTAGTGACCAACTCCTTGGGTACACCATAGCAAGTAAATATCTCTTCATACAAAAATTCAACAAATTTTTCATCACGAGCATGCTTCATAGCCTTAATTTCAACCCATTTTGTTAGGTAATCAGTGCACACAAGAATATAGGATTTCCCATTAGATGGAGGATCAATTGGTCCAATGAAGTCCATAACCATTTTTCAAATGGTCTTAATACTATCTAAGGATTAAGAGGCATTTCATCTGTTCTTGTTGGCCGACGCATCCTTTGATACTTGTCACATTTCCTTGTATAATTGACTGCATCCTTGTGAAGTTTACGCCAATATTAACCAGTTGTCAAGATTTTGAAAGCTATTTTTTTTGCTACAAAGTGTCCTCTGCATGGTCCATTATGACATGCATGTAGAATGTCATATGTCTCATCTTCTCATAACTTAATCGGGTCCAGTGTAAAACAAGAGATTATCTATCTAGGAGAAATGAAAACTTTTCTCTACAAGAAGCTTCTTTTCCTTGTAAGAAAAATGTGCTAGTAATTTATTGGCTGCAATGTAGTTAGCAATTTCTACATACCATGGAGTTTGAACAATAATATGAAACAAATGCTCATCTAAAAATGCATCATCTACCAAAGTAGTGTCAATATCATAATGATGGATTCTTGATAAATAATCAGCTACAACATTGGCTTTTCCTGGTTTATCAACAATAGTTGTATCAAATTCTTGCAACAATAGTAACCATCTTGCTAACCTACCTGTTATAGCAAGTTTTCTCATGTGATATTTAATTGTTGCATGATCAGTATGAACAAATATGGAATAGCCAGTTATGTAATGCCAAAATTTGTTGAGGGCATAAACTACTGCTAGAAATTCTTTTTCAGTCATAGTGTAGTTTAGCTTTGGTCCATGAAGGCTCTTACTGATATAATAGATTACATTTTTAAGATTTTGCGATTATTGTGCTAGGACTGCACCTATGGCATAATTAGAGGCATTTGTATATATATGAAAAGGTAAATTACAATCAGGGCCTTGTAAGACTGGAGTTGTAGTCAGAAGTTTCTTAAGTTGTAGGAAGGCTTCATCACATTCAGATGTCCAACTAAATTCAACTTATTTGTGGGTAACTTATACAAGGGACTAGCTATTTTTCTGAAATCTTTTATGAAACATCTGTAATATCCAAAATGACCTAGAAAAGATTGTACATCTTTTGACTTTGTAGGTATGGGCAATGTTTGAATTACCTCTATCTTATCTGGATCCACTTGTATTCCTATAGTGGATATAAAATGATCAAGTAGTACACCTTCCTACATAAGAATGAAACACTTCTCACTGTTAAGTGCCAAATTATGTTCTTGACATCTGACCAAAACATTTTCAAGATTCACCATTGCTTCCTCAAAAGTAACTCCAAATGTGTTGAAGTCATCCATGTAGATTTCCATACAATCATGTGATATATCAACAAAGATGCTAATATCAGCTCTTTAGAATGATGCAGGAGCATTAGATAGACCACATGATAAAATAGAGTATGCAAAAGTATCCCATGGACATGTAAATGTGGTTTTTGCTTGATCTTTAGGAGCAATACTCATTTGATTATAACCACTATACCCATCTAGAAAAGAGAAATACTTCTTTCCAGCTAGTGTGTCCACAACTTGATCTATGAATGGTAAAGGAAAGTGATCCTTTTTGGTAGTTCTATTCAACTCTCTGTAATCTAAAAAAATTCTCCATTTTCCTCCCTTTTTAGGCACTATAACTAGGGGTGACACCCATCTACTATCAGATATAGGATAAATAAAACCAACATCAAGCAATTTTTTCAATTCAATTTTAACTATATCTCTAAGGCTTGGATTTATCCTTCTCTAGGGTTGATGGAGTGGTAGAAAACCTTTATTGATGTATAACCTATGAGTGCACAGTGTAGGACTCAACCCTTTCATATCACTATAGTCCCATGCAAAGGCCTTTTCTTGCCTTTGAAGAAATTCTTTTAACTGTTCCATTTGTGTGGGTATTAATTTAGGATTAACATGGAGATTATGACCTTTAGTTAGTTCAACAGTAGTGGTGGACTCTATAATAGTAGCTCTAGAGATTGGACTTGCTTCTAATTCACAAGGTAAAAGTGGATAAATATTTTTTGTTTCTTTGAACAAAGTTCAATTCTTATCACATTCCTCATATGTTATTAATTCCAACATAGAACTTTTAGATATATCTTTTTCTACCACACAACTGTTAGTGAGGATACTTTGAAGTACTGAATCTTCCTCTTGCAATTTTAGAAAAGACTGTCTATGCAACATCATGAAATGTACTATATAGTTTAAATCTTCTTCTTCATCCCCTAAATCTGGCCAAATAGATGTACTTAAATCTGGTAATGCTTGGGCTGGATGAC
This sequence comes from Cupressus sempervirens, assembly GCA_028749045.1. Taxonomy (NCBI): domain Eukaryota; kingdom Viridiplantae; phylum Streptophyta; class Pinopsida; order Cupressales; family Cupressaceae; genus Cupressus; species Cupressus sempervirens. Next base: position 417,728,045 of record CM053789.1, on the reverse strand, counting down.
ATAAACCAAATTTCTTTGTTGCTTGGCCATTTGATATGGTCATATTCCCTAATCTACAACTTATGTTTGTATTAGCTATGGCTAACCATGGTCTACCTAAGATGATAGCGTAACCAGATAGATTAACTTTGGGGGATAAAATTGTGAAGTTTGCAGGGTATTATATAGAATTTAAGGTTACAACTATGTTTTCTATCATCCCATTAGGGGTAACAATATAACTATCTACAAGTTGTAGAATTTTTGGTGTAGCCCTTAGTCCTTCTATTTTCAACTTTTTCATGGTATCCTTGGTCATAACATTTATAGCAGCTCCAAGATCTATTAAATAATTTTTAACAAACTGACCATTTATACTGACATTCACTATTGGACTTCTTGGATCAGAATATTTTGGTGTAATCAATTTCCTTAGCATGATGTCAGCTAGTTGTCCCACAACATGGACCATGGTGGGGTCCTTTTTCTGCCTTCTAGGTTTCTTCAAGCAAGCTTCCCTTATAGTTTTTCCATAAATTGGAACATCTTTAATGGCTTGAAATAGACATATTTGGACATGCATGTTTTTCAACTGATCAACAATATTAAATGGTTGTTCCTCTATTTGTTCATAATTCTTTTGTATTAGCTTTTTTGGAAAAGGAGGTTCTACTGCCGGTTGAGCTGGGGTTGACATAGTAACACTAGTTGAGTCAACAGTTTCAACAATTGAGGGTTTTGGTGCTATCGGAGAGTCTGGTATTTCAGTTATAAGAGGTGGTTTAGGCACTGGTAAAGTTGTACCAAATCTCAGATGTATATCAGCACATACAGGGTGTAAGTAGGATACTGCTGAGCATCAGTGCTATACATGGGCTATTGTAGTTGTTGGCTATTTGGGTTTGGCTGAGGTTGGGTAGGTAACTATGCTTTCTTTTGAGGTCTAGGATTTATAGGTGGTGGCATTAGATTAGGTTGTTGAACTGGAGGTGGTAATTGTGGAGCACTAGTATTTAGGTTAGGCCATTGTTGAGCTCCCCTCCATTGGTTTGTAGACTGCCAATTCCCTTGGGGTGGTTGCCATTGGTTATGCTAGTTTTTCTAGTAGTTTTGTTGGTACTTCCATTGGTTACTCTATTGGTTAGGCCAAGGTGGTTGGAAATTCTAAGGCCATTGGGATTGTTGTGGGTTGTTTTGCCTAGCATTGTTTCGATTGGGTTAATTTTGTGGAGGACCTTTGGGATTACAATTTTACCATTGATTGCCATATTAATTTGGATTTTGTAAGGGGTCCTGAGGCATACCTTGACATTGGGCCCATGCTCAGCATTGAGCAACAAAGAATACTTTCTCATCATCTCCATCTATCTTGATGTACTTAGTTGGAACATGCGGCTTCTCCATGCTTGCAACTAGTTTACATTGGCAATCCTTCTTCTGCTTCTATTAATGAGGGTAGTATTTAGCTAGTTGTAACTCAACTTTAGCTTGCTTCTTCTTTGTAGTCATTGTGTCTAGATGTGTAGCAACATCATTGATGATGTCTTTTTTGAAATCTGACGATAGGTTAGATATCTCAAGCTTTGAAATGCCTTGATTGATTCCTTTAGTGACTATGGAATGAGGTCCTCGACCTTTCTTGACGGTTAACCTTCAATAGTTATAATAGATCTTCTTGAGGTCATCCCAAGAAGCTTGATATACATCACCACCAACCATTAGGTCCAATGCTTCTAGACAGTTATCATTCACACCTCTCAAAAAAACTAGCTTTTGTGAATCTTCAGACAATGTGTGCTGAGGGTTCTTCTACAACATATATGAGAAATGTGAAACATAATCTTCTAATGTTTCTTCCTCCTTCTGTGATATCCTAAAGATATAATCCCCTCTTGAACTAGATGCTTTGCAATATTCTTTATACTTATCCATAAATAGAGCTTGCATGTCATCCCAACTTCCTGCTACATTGGCTTCTAAGCCCATGAACCATTGTAGAGCTGATTCTTTCAATGTTGTTGGAAATAATTTAAGCTTATGGGCATCAGTGTTGTAGTTGAAACTACAACAAAGGATATCAAATTCAAACAAGAAAGTATTAGGGTCTTCAGTTGCAAGGCCATAGAACTTTGGAAGAGTAGTGGGAGGTATGTTCTTAAGATTAACATTGGTTACAAGACTTGGAAGAGGAAATGGAAAAGTAGGTTGTGCCATGACTAGAGGTATCATATTATGAAGTTTCTACTAAAAAGGGACATTGGCTAATGAATGATTACCAACTAGTGGATTCAGAGCAGTGTTATCAAGAAAATTGGCCAATACTTCAGTGAAGGGTTGAAGACTACTTATATCTATTAGTTCATCTCTTGATGATGGTGCTATGGGAAAACTAGGGCTTGCATCTTCAAAATGTAACTCAATTCTTCAATTTCCTCATTCAAATTAATAGACTCCTGTGGAAGAAATTTTCCATATTCATCTCATTGTCTTCCTCTTCGATGCATGTAATTAAACTTTTCACACTGGTGAAAGAAACTTTAAACTAGAGATTTCTAAAAAAACTTTATTTAAGAGCTATGACTCAAAAATGCTCCTAGCTTGACACCATCCCCAATAATGGCACCAAAAATGATTTGCCTCACAATAGGTGTATCATAGTCATGCTGTCGGCCATGCTTAGGAATAATATATTCAAACTAAGGACTATTTTTCCCACTATGAGGTGCATTTAATCTTGTCAACCCAGGGACATATACTTGAAATGGTTGGCATAATATGTGCACTAGATCTCTTAATGAGTCACTAATCTTATGCTGTAGGAAAGTAAAATGCAAGGAAAAGAGCTTACACTATTTATACAAGAAACTAACACACTTAACTCTATGAATATTGGAAATACAATGAAAGGATAACAAATATTCCAACTCGGTCCATCCACTATAAGTGTTCTCACATATGCTATAGGAAGGAACTTACAACTTCTAATTATAAAACTAAGAATGGTTGCAAATAAATCTATTCTATCCTAATCTAATCCACCTTCTAAGTGGCCCCCCTTGGTTAGCTTCACTAAACTACTAACACAAGATAGAAGCCAAAAACTATTTCATTAGATTTTAGAAATTCATTACATAACACAAAACTGTAAAAGCACAACTATAAAAATTAACATTCTCTTCTTTTAAACTATTTCTTTTAACTGGTTAAAAACTTAATACACTTGGGTTAATTCCTATATATATAGGAAATCAACACTTATTCCATAACAGAAAAGTAAATGACCTAGCTTTAAATCCGCAAGAGAGAAAATAGGAGGATGACAATTGAAGACAGGAAGAGGGAATAATGGCTTAAGGTGGGAATAATAAAGTCTAAACATTTTCTCACCAAAGAATAAATGAAGAGAAGGTAAGAAGTCTTCATAGCTCCTCCTTGCTTGCTACCATGTCTTCTGGAACTGTTGCAACTTTCATCCGCTGTTGCTGCTCCTTAGCATTCTCTTCTTCTTGAATGTTGTTGGCACTCAACTTTTGAATTCTTCCAATTATCTTCTAGTCTTAATTAATAGGTTAGTTCCAATACAAAGACATTTTTGCAAATAAACATTTATCAAATTAAATTAAAATATAAGAACACACATTTTTATAACTATATGAAATACTGCATACTATATATAATATTAGCAAAGGATGGAATAGTTTCTACCCATAGGTTTATCAAAGGTTTAGTAAACATAGGTCCATAGATGTTTTGACAAAGATAAAACAAGTATCAATAAAGTATCTTAAAACTATCATAAAATAAAGGCAAATTTTGGTCTCATCACCATCATGCATATTCATCCTAGCTTTCATAAGCTTAAGTGCATTCCCCTAAGTTGTACTTAAGGGGGGGTGTTGGTGTAAATAAGTATTTAATTATTACACTTTACTTAAGTTTACTTAGGTCAATGCATTCTTTTATTATTTATTAGGTTGACACTTAGGAGTTTGCGTACTCATATCAGTTGTCATGTGGACAACATTGGAGTTTGCATAATTAACTGAGTTGTCATGTAGACAACACAATTATTTGCACTCTTATTTTAGCACATGGTATGTATAGCATAATTTTACATGCTACACCTTTGTAGCCTTATCTTCTCATCATTTCACTTAATCTTGTGCTTAATGGAGGATAATCCACTCCTAGTGGACATGTGCCTTGTTGTAAGACTTATTAGTGTGCTAACTCCTAGACATTCTAGAAGCATTCTAGAGGCTTTTATATATAGGCATTCCTAGTGTGTATGTACATCAATTGAATATCATATTTTTATTCATACTCTATTGGTCTATTCTATGCTTGTGCTTGAGTTCCTTGATCTTTGGTGATTTTTCCCTAAAGAAAATTCTTACAATACCATTATGCTGGTCATTTTTGTATACAAACTCCATACCCAAATTTTATTTGATTTGCATGGTTTTTTTACCGTAAGACCAAATGGGTTTCAATTTCAAAGTATTTGAGTTTTGAGGTTTTTGCCTTGATTTGAATTCCACCCATTTTTATTGGGTTTTCTTGGCATGGTGTTGGTTGTGGATTTAGATTATCTGTAGGATGTCGATTTGACCATTTTTGCATCTTTTTGTTTGCATTAGAATGCATGCTACATCTATATTCCCAAATTTGTATTTATTTGAGTGATTTTATGTTTGGTGTTATTGTTTCTAGTCAAACCATGGTAGTTATTTCATGGACACTAGGATTCATGTAGAATCCATACTCCTAGATTGAGGCTAGTTGAGTGAGTTCATGATGTATGGTTTGGTTGCATCATTGGGATTCATGTAGAATCCATACCCTTAGATTGAGGCTAGTTGAGTGAGTTCATCATGTATGATTTCATTGTTTATTAGGATTTGTGTAGAATCTTTGCTCCCAAATATAGGCCAGTTGAGTGTTATTTTTCTTGTGTTCTCATCCAACCCTTGTTTTATGATCTTCATGACATTGGTGCACCCACACATGAGCACATAAATGTGAATTTGTTGGATGCTTGTGAGGCTTGAACTCCCATTTTTATTCGGTGGATTTATGTTCATTGGGTTGGGTTGGGAATATGCATGGCCCATGAGAAATCATCATGTGACAAGCACTGGTATGTAGGGTAGATAGTGGAGGGGCTTCTCTCACAACCTTGGTGTTTATTTCCTAGTTGGTTGAAACGAATAAGTTCTAAGTAAGTGATAAATAAAGAAATAAACTTGGTAATAAAACTAAGACAATAAATATGTGATGCCTATATGGTTTATCTGGGGGTGAGTGTCTTATAGTTTGATTCCAAGAACACTTAGTGATGGCCTCCAAGGGAGTACCTTGAGAGTGTTTCAGCACTAGTATGATGGCCTCCAAGAGAGTCCCTTAAGAGTGTTTCTACACTAGGTTTAGCTTGGGAGTCCCAATCATATTAATCTCCACTATAGCTCCTACATAGTTGACCCATAGAGTGTTTAACCAAGACTTGATCCACTTGGATTGTCTCATGATCTTTGTTTCAATCATCTTTATTGTCTGGCATGAGTGTTAGCCATGGAAATTTTCTTTATATGTGTTTGTGGTTGGATCATTACCTCCATCAACATGGTGGGAGTGGACCTCCAGTTTACACATGGTTGGGAGGAGTAGCTACCTATACCACTGTTGGGGACCAATGTACAAAGACAGTGACTTATTTCCAGTTGAGACCAATGCTTGATGGATCACTTGGTATTTTGGGTTTCTAGAGTATGTTTACTTGTGACTTATGCTTTAATTGGAATGCTTGGATGTCATGTTTAGATGATGTTAGTTACATTGATGCATTCCTTTATTATGATGTTTTAGCATATGGTTAGATGATGCGATTCACTACTAGTTGGAGTATCTATGCTTTGCTGGATTAAAATGTTAGATCTTTTTGTTTTATGATGTTATTATGTTGTAGTAGTAATTCCCTCATAATATAACTTTTACTATCTAGTTGGTAGTTTGGGATGTTATGCATGGGGAATGGCTAGTGCCTTTGAGGTCTCATGATGCTATTATGGTTAGGAGGAACCACATATGAGTTTTAGTTGTCTTGGTGCTTAGATGTTATATTTTCCTTCATATGGTGGTTGGATTATTAATCATGTATGCACATTGTGATGTTGCTTTCCACATGTCCTTTCATATGATGTTATGGATTAGATGGATAGATGTTTCTCCTTCCTATTTCTTGGTTTCTTGTCTCTTATGGTCTTGAGTGATCATTCCTTGATTTACATGGATTCGGTACTCCTTGATGTGGAGGTTTCATGTTTTTATAATTTTTCATCTTGTCTTGTTATTGCACTATTGGAATTCCTTGCATGAGAAGGGAAGTTCCTTGTGCAAGAATGTATGTTATGCATAGACATACATTCTCCCTCATGCGAGCATTTACTTCCTTGCACAAGCAAGTACTTCCTCACATGGAGTTTGTACTTCCTCGCATGGCGTGATGCAAATCCTCATGTGGAGTAATGCACTTCCTTACATGGAGCAATGCACTTTCTTATGCACAATGATACAAAGTCTCACACAAGACTAGAGACCAATGAATTCCTCGCACAAGAAATATGAGTCATTTAGGCTTGGCTGAGGAAAGTTTGGAAGTTTGTTTTGGACATTTTATTGGGTTTCAAACCTTCCTAGTTCAAAATAGATTTTATATGGAGTTTAAAATATATCATTTAAGTATAGGTGGATGTATATTTAAATTCTTTATACTTAAGATATATTTTAATATATACAATGATTCATTTGAGATAGGTTCAAAAACACTCTGTGTTAAGATAAAGATTCTAGGAAATTTCAAGGCTTTGGGATTTCAGTCTTAGCAAAATTTTTGGAGTCAAAATTTTATCTTTTAGCATGGTGTTTAGTAGATGATTGATTGTAACTTTGAGCCCTCATCTTCTGCATGATCATTATTGGTCTCTTCTTGTATTCTTGATTATGTTATGACTAGTGGAAATGGATTTATTGTTTAACCATGTTAGGATCTTTTACCTTGGGTTTGAAAGAGGATATCCCCTTGGTATATTCTCATGATTTGTGTGGTTTTTGTTTGTGAGTTATGGTTTGGATCTTGGAGATCTTTGGAAGTAGTTGTAAGACTTTCATTGGTGTTGGTGAACATGTGATTCTTGCCATGTTATTTATTCTCATCATCTTGTCCTCATGTTTCATTATTGTAGTTGGTTACTTTATGCTATTGTTAAGTAACTTATTGTAAGAAAAAAAATATTTAGTGCATATTTTAACCTTGTGTTCCAAGGATCTCTAGGTTGGGCATTACATAGGCTAATGCTTAATAATTGCCATTAAATTAGACCAATGCCATATCATTGTAGTTGGACAAAAACCACATGTCCAAAATGACCCAAAATGAGTTTACACTTCCCTTGGTGAGCCTTTGGATGTTATCTTTGAGAAATGATGAAAATCAAACTCATAATCTTCCCACAAAAAAAACAACTTGATGAAATTTACCTAAACCAACATGGTACAAAGAAAATGAAATTTGTCCCTTGACCATGTCTGGGGACACACCATATTCAAATGTATGCAACTAAAAGATTCCATATAGGAACTTATAAATCATAAGGAAATAAAAATAGTAGGAAATGCACAAACTTCTTTGAATGAAGGATTACAAATCTATCAAAATGCATCCCCTCTGTACAACAAAAATTCAAGTAAGACACCTGCATAAACATCCAAAATAAAAGATAACACCATTAACAAAAAATACAATAGCAACAATGATCAGGACAAGCAAGGTGAATGATTACACCAAAACCTACATCAACTATGAAAATATAATAAGTAGTATATCCCACAATGAACCCTCTATTAATGTCATTCATATCAAGATCGTGAAAAGTTAATGTGCTATTACAATTGACGAGGTGAAATATCCATTTCTAGTCCACCTAAAAATACTACCACATGAACACATACATCTCCATCTTGGATATCCTATCCAGTATCGTGCTCCACCAAGAAATCCTCAACAATGCTCTTGATGAATCCCACATTCCTAGGGATATCAATGTGATATAATTAAGAAACATAGTGAGACATCTATCTGTGTTGTGTTTCCTATCATTTAAAACCTTTGATGACACTAAATTTTAACCAAACCACATCCTTCCACTTTGCATATCCATCATGGTTGCCAAATTCAACATCAAAAGAGTCATGATAGATAATTGGTAGGCCCTGAACTAATGTACTTTGAAATCTATCAAATAGGAAGAGTGCACTAAGATAAGCATTATGGATGAAGCCATCACAATCAAGGCATATGATAACTTATAAAGAACATCCGAAGGCACTATCTTATTACCTATCAACTTGATCTAGTTATTCCAGTCTTAACCTCCCATACAAAATCCTCCTTGACTGACCTTAAATTTATTTAATGAAGTCCATCTGTCAACTTATCATCAATGCATTAAATTTCCACATCAAGACACTATGACAACCATCCATGCTAATATCAAACCTTTTCCATAGTGTCATGTATTAGAATCATCCTACAATAATCATTTCCTTCGGATTAATATTGAAAATTCTATAGTCATCTCTTCTTGTAGTTTTCATGACCCATATACCATTCTCACTTCTATATTATATATTATTAAGATCGACCACTAGGGTTGTGGTGAATATAATAGAAAAGATGCATTTGTAGTTGGTGCCTTACCCCTTGATCCACATACACAAGGGCACTCATCACATCAAGGTCCAAATAAGTACACCACACCTTAGCTTAAGAAGATTTGAACTTGTACCTTTGTCTCTACAATAATCTTTAATTGAAAGGAGATGGTGCTAGACATCAAAAAATAGTTGTACAATGATCCACCTCCCTAGGATGGAGGGTTTCTTGACTATTTCAAAGACAAGTATCCCAACTCACATTGACTTGACAAAACTTATGGCACTAATGAGAATGGGAACTCCTTTATAAACATCCAATAACAAACTCAAGAAGGTAGAAGACATATTTGAAGAGGTTGAAAAAAGAGCCTATGGAAATATTCCCAATGAGAACATCAACCTAGGAGATTTTTCTTTATGAACTATCCATTAATCTCATTGATCTTCCTCTTCTCCATCCTAAACTCATTCATTGGGACCAACTAATCATACTTCACATTGAAGAGTTTCCTGGCAATGACACACTCTTGAGATACATGGGAGAAAAAGTATCACAAAAAAAAACCACCATCTTCCTACGTATACAAATTAAATTGAAATGACTACTTTGGGGAGGAGGAAATCTCTAGTCACAAAAGTGAAAATAAAAGTAAAAATAAAAAAAAGAAGACAAAGAGGTCTCTAGTGAAAACTCCTCTAGAGTAGCATCAACCCAAGTCAAGAAATAAAAATAAATAAAGTAAATATCCAATGGAGAAAACATCCTTGAGGCATATTAGGATAGAGATTTCATCCTTCCCTTAGAGGACCAAAGACCAAAGGTATCATCCATACTAATTAAAGAAACAAAGTTGATCAACATTGGCTTAATAGAGATTCCCATAATCATTTATATCTCCACATCCTTGCCAAAGCCACAAGAGGATTCCCTTATTGAGGTGCTTCAAGAGAACATTGCTTGATTCATATGGTCATATAAATACATGACATGATTAGACCTAACATTATTTGTACATAATCTAGCAGTAGATCTAAATAGAAAACTAGTTAAACAAAAGTTGTAGAAGATGCATCTTACAGTAGTAGTACTAGTGAAAGAAGAATTGGAGAAAATTCTCCTAGAAAAACTCATAAGAACTATATATTAGTCAAACTAGATTTCAAAAATGGTACCAGTCACCAATCCATCTAGTGATATAAGGATCTATAACAATTTCAAAAATCTCAATGAAGCTTTCCCTAAAGACAACTTTCCATTATAAAATACATACATGATTGCATACCTCATAGGTGGAGATGAGATTTTTTATCTCATGGAAAAAGTTTCAGGATATAATAAGATCAACATAAGGAAATATTCATAACCCATTAGGGAACCTTTTTCTACAACATGATTCTATTTGGACTAAAGAATGCTAGGATGTATCAAAGAGAAATGACTATGATATGTAGGACTAGAAAATGGGTTAAAAACCTAGCATACTATGAGCAACCACAAAAATAAATCAACATATACTAAACCAATCTAATATACCATGAAAAGAAATAGAAACAGAGGAATTAAAACAACTAAAACCCCCTCTTTAATTGTAGATCCCATGTCCTTCTTTCTTCTCCATTGTTGATGTAGCTCCAATTTCTTTAGTGCACACCATTATTCCATATTATTATGTGTAAGAAATAATATATCCTATTATGTAGTCTTATAGTATACATAATAAGAAATTGAAGACATAGTTCTTTATACATGATCTTCCAATTGAATATAACATCTCTACTTCTAACTATTTTAAGATTCTCATAATCCCATAATTGAATAATTTGCTTCTACTTCTTTATAAACATGGAAAAAATCTTCACAACTTTTTAGAAATGAATAATTTACCTTTTTTCCAGTCCATGTTTCCTCTAGAATACCACCATCCAAAGGGGCTGAAGGTCCTTTATTTATCAGATAGACAAAAATATTTACAACATCTTCCTAGAAAATAAAGGGGCAAACCAATGTGCAATCTCATGCTCCTTGAATGTTCCATGATTGTTCTATCCATTATTTCTAATAGCCCATTTTCTTGTGGGGTTCTTGGAACTATCTTCTTCCTTCAAATTCCATTAATAGAATAGTATTCTTCAAAGGATATGCTGCAATACTCACCTCCATAATTTGATCTAGGACACTTCAACTTCTTTCATATCTCATTCTCAATTAAATCTTTCCATTTCTTAAATGTTTCAAAAAAGATCATATTTTTGTTTTAGGAAATATACCGATGTTTTCCTAGTTGAATCATCTATAAAAGTAACATGATAATGAGAGCCACCAAGAGATGATACATAAGTTGGTCCCTATACACTTGAATGCACTGGCTCTAACTTCTCACCCTTCTTTTCTTTCCCATCTCTAATTTTTGTAAACATAATTTTCACAAAACTCTAAATCAATATTTTTGAGTCCTGGCAACATATTTTTAGAGTGAATGATTTTCATCCCTTTCTCACTCATGTGTCCAAGCCTATGGTGCCAAATTTTTGAATTTGTTCTTGCAACATCTATAGTATCTTTCCCTGCATTAAAATTATTAGTAGCATCTAAGGTAGAGTAAGTGTTACCAATGCACATATATAATGTGCCTCCCTTTACACATTTAGCTACTACTAAATAACCTTTAGTGACCTTCTAGATATTTTCCAAAAATATGGCTATGCAGCCTTTACTACCTAGTTGTCCTAGAGAAATTAAATTTCTTCTTAAATTAGGGAAATGCGTTACTTCCTACAGTATCTATTGAAAATTGGCTAATGAAGATATGTAATTCTTGTCATTTATGGCAACACATAATATACATGCTTACAAGAAACCTTGGAAATAAAGATATTTAGCTTTTGGTACTTAGAAAATTGAATGAATTTGGTATACAACAATGCATTGTTTTGTATGTATATTGTTACTGATGTCATATTATGACTAGTGAAGTTAGGTGGAGATTGTATAAATGTTGATTATGATGTGTATAACCTTAGAATTCAGTATGGAATGTGTAGAAAAGAGATATTCATGTTTTAATAATAAAATAAGACAACAAAATTAAATGAATTATTTTGTTTACAAAATAATTTCTTGTCCAATTAGGGTCAACATACTAGATGTTTACTCTAAGTTGGAAAAGTGTATTATGGTCTTAGCTGAACTAGAAGAAATTTGTGTAAATGCATGGTATTTATGCAAAGGACATCTTGCAAATTCAAGCATGTGGAATTGTGGTTTAAGTTGTGAAAGTATTGTGATGCACAAACTTTTGTTAAAGTGATATATGTGAAGTGTTGTAAAGCTATTTTATGATCCAAGATTGAAATGATGATTAGAGATTAGACAAAAAAGAAGTTACAGAATCTACATTCCAAAAGTTTGATTACTTTTTTGGGTAGTGATCTCTTCCTTAATTGGAAGTGCATGTTTGGGTAGTGGGCTCATCTTGCATCTATTGTACTACAACTCCTAATAGGGTTGGAATCTCCTAATAGGGATTCAAAGTCTCCTAATAGGGACTGTCTATACTAAATTTTTTCATTGACTCTTAATAGGGTCCATCTTTTAACAGGGAGCTTATATAGAAGTATATTATCTAGTGGGTATCATCCCCACCAGGGTTTTCCCTAGTTAACAAAATATGATGTTATGAGTTATCTTTGTGTATGGTTACTATTATTGTTCAACATTACTTTATTACTTTGTTATTTATGGTTTAAAGTAACAAATAATATCTAGTTGGTGACTAAAGTTTGTAGATTATTGATTCACCCCCTACCCCCTAAGTAATTACTATTTCTAACAATTGGTATCAGAGTATAGTTACTCAAAAGAGGCTTAAGAACTTGAGTAAGATCCCTATGGATATGAAATAGTTAATGAAGAACCTTGAAAAGGCTCTTGAACAAATCTATCTCCTTATTGAAGAAAGAGATAAGATGAAGGATAGATATGAAGATTCCAAAGTATACATGTCAATTGAAGGAAAATATTGAATATCTCAAATCCAATCCTAAATCTACTAAATCTGAAACCAGTGATGATTAATCAAAGCTAAAGAAAAAGTTCAAGATCTTGAAGCATGAATTGAAGATTATGAATCTAAAGTTGACTTTGAGGAGTGATCCTAGCAAAGTTGAATCTAATTTAAAGATTGAGAATATAGATCTTAGAGTAAGTCTGGTGAAGAAGACATTTGAGTTTGAAACATTAAAGAAGATCATGAAGAACTTCATAATTACAATACTATTATGAAAGGTGAATTAACTCAGTGCAAGAAACAACTCGAGAAGCTTTATTCTAGCAACAAAAAGCTTGATGATTCAATGCCAATACATAGACCTACTTATGATAAGACTAGTCTTGGTTATCTATTTACCATGTCTACAAAGAAACCTGAGATTAGATTAGATCCAAAAGGAAAAGATAAATATGATGATAATATTGAATCTTGTTTAATCTTTTGATAAACCTAAAGAAGTCAGACAAGACAAGGAGGTTGAGATATTAGATGAACCAAAGAAAGTGGAATCTCCTAAGGAAAATAGGTATGAATTTAGAGGTACGTGTTTTTCATGTAATGAAATTGGTCATATGAAAAGAGATTGTACAAATAAGTCATTTAATCATGTTAAGGACTTTTATTGTCATAATTATCATGGTACGGGTCATAAAGAAATTGATTGTAGGAAGCCTAAATATGATAATGATAGAAGGAATAGTAGAATGTCTAGAAATACTAACCTTGTAGAGAGAAGTAGATCCAATGAAAGGATATCAAGAGAAGGAAGACCTTATGAAGAAAAAACACAAATTGTGTGTTATAAGTGTAACAACTTTGGATACATTGCTCAAAATTGTCATGCACCTAATGATCAACAAAATTCTAAAAGTAAAACTCCAGTATGTCAGTTATGAAACAACTTCAGACATACAACAAATTATTGTAGAAAGGAAAAAAACTTTGGAGATAGAAGGAAAAATGGAAGAAACTTTAGAAATAGAAGGAATGATGGAATAGACATAAAAAATGATAGAAGGAACCATGAAAGGAACTCTGAAACTAACAAAGACAATGATGAAAAAAGAAATGTAGTGAGTGAACATTGAGAAGAATTGAATGAGGTATTTGTAAAAGGATTAGACATCTCAAAAGAAAAGCTAGAAGATGATGAGATAGGAAGCTCGAAGTCTGTAACCAAGTTTGATTCAGTTATGTTGCATTAAGCTTGTTCATAGCACCATAATTTGAAAACTTCATCTAGAGATCAAACTAGAGGTAGTGACGTTTGGAAAAGGTGTATCGAGATAAGTTTAGATTATATCTAAGCTTAGTTGTAATTTGGAGCTTATCCAAACTAGTTATGAAGGAATTAAGAGTTGCTATTATTATAGAAAAAGTTAATTCTATTTTTATATAACATTTGGTGAAGAAAAGTTTTTTTGAGCATTTTCATGATGGAAGGAAGCTATGGTAAACTTTGGATAGTGTCTGAAGATCAAATAGAAGATCTTGAGCATATATTTGATTTCAAAGTGCAATTGACAACTTTTTTGTGTTTACAAAGTACAGAATCAATGCAAGTTTGAGTTTAGGGAATAAATGGAGTATAGACTTGATTACCATTTCATTGTGATTACATCAAAAGCATAGAGCACTTAGAAGCAACTTGACAAGGTGATTTCGAAGTAAACCCCATTTAAAAAAGGTATTTCATCATTTATCCACATGATTGATTCAATTAAAAGTTTATATTTGATAGAAGCATGGATATGTTGGTAGTTCATAATGTTGAGAATGAGGAGAGACCAAAATTGAAGGTTTTTTCCTGCACAAAACCCATAGAAAGAAACCCTAATTCAACATTATCCATTACTCTAAAAAATGTAGTTTATTTAGAAGATGTAGGAAGTTATCTTAGCAATAATTTTGAATCTATTAAGAGTGAGTATATGCAGAATGTGGCCTCAAAGTTCACACGCACACTTCAACATGGTCCTTATATGTAGATTCATCCTAGAATGAACATGAGATTGTTCACCAAATAAGAGCCCTACAAGACAACCTGTTGCCTTCTATCTAGGTGGATTTTACCTGCTTATGCTCTTAGATTTGACGTACAGGCAATTAGACCATGCTAGAACGAAGGGTTTTTAAAATGATTAATCCTATATGAGTGCAATTATTCTAAATGTTATGCAAACATTTATCTAAATAATAAAAGAAATGAAACTATATGTAATGCATTGTTTAATCTAAATGAATACTAAGATGTTTAAGAAAAAGAACATATAAAAGCTATGAAAGTGGGTATGCAATCCGACAACAATTTAATAGCATAAAGATTCAATCCCCATAATGAGAAATTATGAGTCCCTTAAATAGAATTCTTGGAATCCATCAATGGGTGAGATCAACTTAGATTGATGGTCAGGATTGAAGCAAAGATTTAGTTAAGATGGAAACTTCCTTGTGCAGGTGGAGTTAACTGTTTTTTATCTTGAGTGTGATGAGTAGTTACCTAAACTTGTCATAAGTGTAAGAGTAAGTTAACTAGATTAATTCTAATTTTGAGAAGTAGTTCACTCAGAGTTTCCATTTAGAATTGAAGAGAGGATTTTGAAGATGTTATTTAATTTAATAAAGTGAGATATGATCTCATAAATGCATTTTCTATTTAATTGAATAATCATATTCAATTAATTAAAATAAGCATAATTATTAAATTAAATAAATTTAATCCCTTAGAACATTAGCCTTAGGTGATAATTTAATTTAATTAAAGTATAAACACTTTTAAAATTAATTAAATCTTAATCAATACGTTTAATGTGACTAATACGAGTCGATACTTTAGGAATTAAATAGAGAGTATGATTAATGCAGATTGAGGTTTTTTGCATTTGACAATTAATTCAATTAGTGACAATTAGAATGATAATTTCCTAATGAGAGAGGAGTTTATGATTGATTAAAATAGACTAGAATTGGTGATCATGGCAATGAGCCAATTTTGGGCTATTACATTTTGCCCCTCTTTGAATGAATGTGTGAGCAACATGTTCAATTAAAAAAAAATCAAAAAGCATGATGCAAAGATGAGATTGGTTCTGAAGTTGATGATACAAAGATCAATTGATAAGCTTTTAAGGACCATCTCTAGAATGAAGATTAATCCCAAGGAATCCAAGCAAAGCACCTAGATACACAAAATGATAAGCATTCTAAATGTTTCCATCAAAATGAAGTTTAACCTTTAAGGATCCAGATAGAACATCTAGATACTCGAGATCGATAACATTTAAAAAATTATCTCCAAGATAGAACTTAACCTTTAAGGATCTAGATAAAACATCTAGAGACCTAAAATTCATAGCATATAAAAGATTGTCTCCAAAATCGAGCTTAATATTTAAGGATCTAGATAGAACACCTAGATACCTATAATTGATAGCATTTAAAAGATTATCTCCAAAATGGAGCTTACTCTTTAAGGATCCAGATAGAACACCTAGATACCTAAAATTGATAGCATTTAAAAGATTATCTCCAGAATAGAGCTTAATCTTTAAGGATCTAGATAGA